>JAVJIX010000119.1:1095000-1185000 GCA_036785185.1 Paratrypauchen microcephalus | reverse complement strand
ACGCTTTGAGAGTGTGACACACGCAATTCGACGTGTTCACACGCTCACACATGGTATTTCTCACGCAGAAATTTTGTTAAGCAATTCAAAACTGTAGCCACTGTTCACAGCGCTTCTGTGCCCAGAAAATCGGTTAGTTAATGCAGCCACCGCGCCGTTTTCAGCGAAAAAAAGTCACTTGCACATTCACAGGACAGACATGAAGCTTTTCTGAAGGTCTTTAGAAGGATCTGGAGCTGTAGAAGAACGAGGATACGCCCGTGGACCGTGGACAACCTACAGGACCACTGAGGAACCTACTGGACCACTGAGGAACCTACAGGACCACTGAGGAACCTACTGGACCACTGAGGAACCTACAGGACCACTGAGGAACCTACTGGACCACTGTGGAACCTACAGGACCACTGAGGAAACTACTGGACCACTGAGGGACCTACAGGACCACTGAGGAACCTACTGGACCACTGAGGGACCTACAGGACCACTGAGGAACCTACTGGACCACTGAGGAACCTACTGGACCACTGTGGAACCTACAGGACCACTGAGGAACCTACTGGACCACTGAGGAACCTACTGGACCACTGAGGAACCTACTGGACCACTGTGGAACCTACAGGACCACTGAGGAACCTACTGGACCACTGAGGAACCTACAGGACCACTGTGGAATCTACAGGACCACTGAGGAAACTACAGGACCACTGAGGAACCTACTGGACCACTGAGGAACCTACTGGACCACTGAGGAACCTACTGGACCACTGAGGAACCTACTGGACCACTGTGGAACCTACTGGACCACTGAGGAACCTACTGGACCACTGACCTACTGGACCACTGTGGAACCTACAGGACCACTGAGGAACCTACTGGACCACTGAGGAAACTACTGGACCACTGAGGAACCTACAGGACCACTGAGGAACCTACTGGACCACTGTGGAAACTACTGGACCACTGAGGAACCTACTGGACCACTGTGGAACCTACAGGACCACTGAGGAACCTACTGGACCACTGAGGAACCTACTGGACCACTGTGGAAACTACTGGACCACTGAGGAACCTACTGGACCACTGTGGAAACTACTGGACCACTGAGGAACCTACTGGACCACTGTGGAACCTACAGGACCACTGAGGAACCTACTGGACCACTGAGGAACCTACTGGACCACTGTGGAAACTACTGGACCACTGAGGAACCTACTGGACCACTGAGGAACCTACAGGACCACTGAGGAACCTACTGGACCACTGAGGAACCTACTGGACCACTGTGGAAACTACTGGACCACTGAGGAACCTACTGGACCACTGAGGAACCTACTGGACCACTGTGGAAACTACTGGACCACTGAGGAACCTACTGGACCACTGAGGAACCTACAGGACCACTGTGGAATCTACAGGACCACTGAGGAACCTACTGGACCACTGAGGAACCTACTGGACCACTGAGGGATTACAGATATAAGGACACATGGGAATCGAAAAGAATGTGGAAAATCCCATTATTTTGTCTAAATAAAGTCTCTTATTTGGCCTGGGTGTTTCCACGAAAATGCTCCTTTGACTAAAATATTCCACAGTATGGCACAAACTGGAGAATGTTCCAAAGTATGGTTTTAACGTTCTGTTTGAATCGTACAAGTGAGGTGCCACATTCTCTTTAAAAGGTTTCATGACGTTCGAAAATGCTTCATCACAGAAAATAACACGAGCAGAGGAAACCGAAACCTTCAGGAGCAGAATAATTGAAAAGTGTTGAAAACTGAAATAATTGAGTTGATATGACTATGTTTGCATTATTTTAAAAAAAGAGACACGATTCTGAGAGGACTGACCGTGCAGAGCTGAAGACTCACGTGTGAAAGTGGTGCCATCTGGTGGAGGTAACGTGTCACTGCAGAACAATTATTCTGTGGTCCTCACGCGGTTATTTTGAAAAGAATTGGCGATTTCGTACGTAATTCATCTTTTTTTTTTTTTATGTGCGTCCAACTTTTATGATTCCAGATCCACAAGTGCATGCGTCAGGTTTTGATGACGCTTTTCTACTTCATCTGGTGGGATGGAGTGAAAATGTTAATGCCACTTATGTCCACGATCCTAATGATGGTCCTGCTGGGACGGAGCTGTTCATTGGTAACTCAGACCCGTTTTTAAACTTTAAAACAAATAACAAATGTACAAGAGAACTTATCACAAGGGAGTCAACAATACTTTTACGGACATTAATTGGAACAAAGTTTGGCTTTTGCCGAGAAAATATTGTGTAACGAATAAGACTAGTGAAGTATGCCTAAAAATCCTACATAGATGTTTACCCGTTAATTACTGAAATTGAAGATACCCATTCAAAAATACAG
The DNA here is from genome assembly GCA_036785185.1 of Paratrypauchen microcephalus. NCBI lineage: Eukaryota > Metazoa > Chordata > Actinopteri > Gobiiformes > Gobiidae > Paratrypauchen > Paratrypauchen microcephalus. Next base: position 1,182,622 of record JAVJIX010000119.1, on the reverse strand, counting down.
TGTTTTCCAAGCCTTTTCACTTCCATCATGAAATCAAAGTATTCTTTTGGACTTAGATATAGTCACATAAAAGGGGGATCTTCCCCATGCAGAGGCAGCCATTTTGAATACGAGAGGGACATTTGGGCTCCGCCTTTGGCAAGGCTCGTGGTTTTCACACAACGAGATAGTACGCGTTTGGATAAACAACGACAAGCATGTTGCCGGATCAGACGTCATAATGGATCTAACACGTGTTTTGGACTAAATTGTTTTACTGGATTTTATTCGCTGGATCCTTACGGACAAATTGAGAGCAAGTTTATGGTGAAATACAGAGTTTGACCTGTGCAAAGCATTCTAAGGTAAGCTAACCTCGTTTTGTGCTTTTCCGTATAAAAGCCCCATGTGCTCGGGGAGTGATTGTTGTGCCGGGAAATTAATTGCATAGTCAAAAAGAGGAGACTGTAAGGTTTCATTTGATGTGTAGATTGTCATGGTACATGATCGGGAATGTGTGTTTTCATGCGAAAAGAAAAAAAAACAGTGAACAGGACCGCGTTTTATTTATACTGTAGTTGTCGGCGAGGGCTCGCACAGCACCGGGTGCGCTTCACGCGTTCGTGCGCGGGTACGCGAGCTGTCCGCGTTACGGCGCGCCCGGGTGACCCTCAAGGTCTGCCGTAGATGAAACAGGAAGCGCAATAGCACCATCCACCTATGCGCCACGAATCCTACACACTGGGGCTTTAATGCTGTAACCTCAAAATTTTGCTTAAATGTAGATCATCTCTTGCCTGGAAGAATCCATGACTCATCGCTGTACCAGCGAGTGAGTCTGGTAACGCTTGATCCACAGAATGCGCTGCTGTTGCGCGTAGACAGACAGCTAAGTGAACCAATCAGAGATTGCGCCATCTTGATTCAAAACTGAGGAGGAACTTCCGCTGCCTAAGAGTGACTTTGCGGGCAAAGGCGGGTGCACTGACGTCACCATCTTTGAACGAATCAGAATCGCGGAGTCAGTTTGTAACCGGAGGAGCGAGGGTGGATGGAGGGTGTCCAAATGGTATCGCGGTGTATAGGAAATACAGAGAGATATCATTTGGCTGGCCAGGTAAGATCATCTCTGCTCTTTTTGTCACAGCATTGAAGAAACAATCACTCATATGTTCTGGGTTTGCTCTTATACTCAAATCTTTTGGAATGACGTACTTTTGTTTGTGAATGGAAAGCTTGATAGAAACCTACAGTTGAATGTAAAACATGTTTTTTTTGGTATATTTGAAAAAGACATTCCTGTGGAAAAAAAAATGTGTTGAACTTGTTTCTCATCTTTTCAAAATACCATATTCATTGTTGTTTTCTAGCCAAAAACCCAAATTTGTCATATTTCAGTCCCTCTTCTCTTCGTATTTAAACTCTTTAAAATTTTGTATAAACCAAAAAGCCATGAAAACTAAAACACTTTGATTTGATTTTAAAATTTCTTAAGCCTCGAGTGATAAAAGGAGAAATTCAATTTGTCAACTGGACAAAGTTTATTTGGTCGAAAATGTTTCACAGCTCATCCGCGCTGCTTTGTCAGTTCTTGTCAGAGTGCTGATGGACACTGCTTATATCTAGCTGCAGGGAGGAGCTAACTACACTGAAATTATTCTGAAACTATCTCACCTATCTGTTTTGAGTTTCTGTCTTTCGTTTTTCCAATTTTCCTTTTATCATGGATTCTACCTGGACGACTGAGGGATTCGTCGCACATCTTAAAGGTCCAGTGTGTGGGATTCGTGGCGCATAGGTGGATGGTGCTATTGCACTTCCTGTTTTAGCTACGGCAGACCTCGAGGGTCACCCGGGCGCGCCGTAACGCGGACAGCTCGCGTACCCGCACACGAATGCGTGAAGCGCACCCGGCGCTGTGTGAACCTTCGCCGACAACTACGGTATAAATAAAACGCGGCCCCGTTCACTGGCACACATTCCCGATCGTGTCCCATGACACTCTACACATCAAATGAAACCTTACAGTCTCCTCTTTTTGACTATGCAATTCATTTCCCTGCACAACAATCACTCCCCGAGCACATGGGGCTTTTATACAGAAAAGCACAAAACAAGGTTTGTTACTTAGCTTTGAAGGCTCTGGACAGGTCAAACTCTGTATTTCACCATAAACTTGCTCTCAATTTGTCCGTAAGGATCCAGCGAATAAAATCCAGTAAAACAATTTAGTGCAAAACACGTGTTAGATCCATTACGACGTCTGATCCGGCAGCATGCTTATGTTGTTTACCCAAAACCACAAGCCTTGCCGAAGGCGAAGGCGGAGCCCAAATGTCCTTCTGAGGCTCTCGTATTCAAAATGGCTGCCTCTACATGGGGAAGATCCCCCTTTTATGTGACTATATCTAAGTCCAAAAGAATACTTTGATTTCATGATGGAAGTGAAAAGGCTTGGAAAACAATGTATTTTTGAATGGGTATCTTCAATTTCAGTAATTAACGGGTAAAAATCTTACACACTGTCCCTTTAAGCCTCGAGTATTGTTCTTGTTTATATCTTTGTTTATATTTTTGTATATTTTTTGTATGTTCAAAGTTTAAAATAAAAAAAATCATCTGGGTGGATGTTGGGATAATAATCAGTCGTAAATATAAATGTAAGTTTTCCACCAATCAAAAAAGAATTTGTGGAGAAAAGTTGAAAAATATATTGAAAACCTTACATTTTTCCAATTAAAAGTGGTTTTAGAGGTCAAAAATACCTAGAAAAACACAGATTTCCACAGATCTGACCTGCAACTTGGCCTGGTTTGGTCTCCACGAAGATAGAAAGGTTTAAAGCTACACTGTGAAACAATCCAAACAAAGCGATAACATCTCCATGGAGAAAAGCGTTTGATCGACCGTCCACTAGAAAAGTTTCACAATACTGATGCACCTTTAAAGAAACACATTTTTTTCAATATTTTAAACATTGTTTCAACAAAATAAAGGTGTTTTCATATATTTTTGTCAAATAATAAAGTCTGTGTACATCAGAAGAGTTAGCCCCGGTAAAACATGGTTACTTAGGGATTTTTTTTGTGTTTATCTTTAGTCAACTATTTAATATAATAAATAATCTTAACAGTGTTTTATTAAAATGACTTTAAGGCAATACAAAGCTTCTCTTTACCTGAAGCGTTTTTGGTGGTAACAGGATGTTAAAATGACCCTCCCTGTTTTAAGATCTGGGACATTTCCCTTCATTTTGATCAACCATAAATATTCTCTGATAAATGTTCTTTTCAGCAGAGCAGAGCGGTGTTTGTTTTCTCATACCTTGACGCGTTTCACCTTCTGCATCCCGTAGTGATGGGCGGATCGATACCAAAGTATCGATATATCGATCCTGATGAGGTATTGAATATGCATCGATCCTGGTATTAAAATATCGATACCAAGTCATGTTTTCTTACTGACTTAACTTTCAGTTTATTTAGTTCAAATTCATATGTGTTTTGTTCATTATTCAACCATTGCCACTTGTCAGGCACTACTTTTCCTTCCGCGTTCTCACCAAACGTGGGGTAGTACGTCATACCGTGATAGACTCACTGCTGTGAGATTTCAGCCAAAGCGGCGCGGGGCTGCGGGAGCCATGGGAGACCGCAAGCGAAGTGTGGTGTGGAGTTATTTCCACACCGTGGACGACAATGTTGCGAAGTGCAGTGTGTGCCAAAAAATGATCCGATATTGTGGCAATACCACAAATTTTAAATAAACACTTGATCATAAATCATAAACCTCAGCATGACGAAATGCTACTGACCAAACGACAACAGGAGGCTAGTCAGGCAGCTCCCTCCAGCACAGCAGCAACAGCCGTACGACAGAGGTCAGTTCCCGAGGCGTTTGAGAGAGGAAGAATCCAGGTAACCATCAAGCATGTAGAAGACTAAGAGTAGTGTATGTGAGAGGAGAATGTATGTATGTGAGAGTGAGAATAGTGATACTTCATTTGTTGTCTTTTTTCATAGGCTGCAAGTGCCCAACTTACAATAGATTTATTTATTTTATTTTACTTATTTATTTATTTATTTATTTATTTGATAGGGACAATGCACATTAATGAACATAACTATAAAACAAATGTAAATATGCCGAATTTTAGCTACAAAGCTAGTTTTCATCCGCAGTCCCTAGGCAGGCAAATACATAAAAATACAACGTGCAATACAAGCAGCACAAACAAAAGTCTAGTGGTCACATTTGATGTCTGCATTGCCATTTTCATTTCATCAAAGATTTTGTTTCAGATATCTGGTGTTAGAATGTGTGGAGCTAAGCCCCCTGGTGGAACTTTGTGAAGCCAAGGTATCTAGTTAGAGCCAGGTTAGGTTTTTCTGCAGTATTAAAAAATGTATGAAAGTATCGGTATCGGTATCGATATCGCGATTCTAACTCTGGTATTACTTGGTATCGTATCGAAACAAAAATAACTGGTATCGCCCATCCCTAGCATCCCGCTTCAGAAACGTCACGTCACGTTTTGTTTGTTTGTTTGCTTTTGTTGGCGCCATTCTCCTACGTGTCCTGAGTAAGTCGAACTGCAGATGGCGCTGTTCCTCTACGTACTGTACGTAAATCAGCCACGTGACCCTTATAATAAGTCATTCCAACCGTATGTCCAGTCTGTGATTCACACAGAAGTTTAATAAAAATCGCACTTAAATCTATAGTTGTAATTCTCTCCGTGTCCACCAGGTGCCTCTGTTTCCTGTGTTTTGAAGCTCAACAGGTTCCATGGTGTAATGGTTAGCACTCTGGACTCTGAATCCAGCGATCCGAGTTCAAATCTCGGTGGGACCTTCTCTGTTTTGTCCTGCTTGAACAAAAATATACATTTGTAAAAAAGGTGAAGACGTATATTATTTAATGCAACTGAAAAATGTCAATGTAAACGTAAAAAAGACATAAAGTAAGTGAAGACGGTGAGTGAACTAATTAAACCACTGCCACAAAAGTCTGGTTTACTGTTTTATGATTGTTTGTTTGCTTTTTTTTTGGCGCCATTCTCCTAACTGTCCTGAGTAAGTCAAATTGCAGATGGCGCTGTTCCCCTGCCAGCGTAAATCGTAAACGTGACCCTTATAATAACTCATTCCAACCGTATGTCCAGCCTGATGTGTTCTACTTTTAACCTGTTGCACACAGAAGTTTAATGTGTTGAGGCTTAACTCTTAAAGTCACTTTGATTTGACAAACTTTTGCATTAAATAACACGTGTCTTTATAAACATGTATATTTTTGTGAATACAGGACAAAATGGAGAAGGTCCCACCGAGATTTGAACTCGGATCGCTGGATTCAGAGTCCAGAGTGCTAACCATTACACCATGGAACCTGTTAGCCTTTATAAAACAGGAAACAGAGGCACCTGGTGGACGCGGAGAGAATTACAACTATATATTGATGTGCTATTTTTTATCAATCTTCTACAACGTGGAAATCTGGAAATCTTTTAAGATATTTTGATAAGAAAAGAACGTAACAACTAAACAGGGTCATGGATTTATCGCCTACACGCAGTTGCAGCGAGACGTAAGTAATTAATTCATAGCATTTATATAGCGCCTTTCATGACACTCAAAGCGCTTTACAGTTCATTGTTCATTCACTCCACACTTGGTGGTGGTAAGATACTTTCTGTAGCCACAGCTGCCCTGGGGCAGACTGACGGAAGCGAGGCTGCCAATCTGCGCCATCGGCCCCTCCGACCACCTCCAACACTCATGCACACACCACTTTCATACTAGGCAATGTGTGATAAAAGGAGAAATTCAATTTGTCAACTGGACAAAGTTTGTTTGGTCGAAAACGTTTTGCCGCTCATCCGAGAGGCTTCGTCAGCTCTGGTTCTAGTGCTGGTTAGACCCTGTTGATAGTTTCAGAGCTATTTCAGTGTAGTGAGCGCCTCCTAGGGCTTATAGATATGCTAATACTAGACGCCAGAGGAATTCGTAAAACAAAAGAGACAGAGTAGCTGGGATAGTTTCAGAGCTTTTTTCAGTGTAGGGAGCTCCTCCCTGCAGCTAGATATAAACAGGGTCTAACCAGCATGAGGGCCAGAGCTGATGAAGCCTCTCGAATGAGCGACGAAACGTTTTCGACCAAACAAACTTTGTCCAGTTGACAAATTGAATTTCTCCTTTTATCATGGATTCTACCTGGACGACTGAGGGAATCTTCACGCAACTAGGCAATGTGGGTGAAGTGACTTGCCTAAGGACACGACGACAGTTTTTTTGCGACTGGCGCCCCACTGTGGCACCTGGAATTCTAAGATTCAACAAGGACTAAACGAGGACTAAACCAGGACTAAACCAGGACTAAACCAAGAGAGAACCAAGACGAAACTAGAACCGGACCAGGAATAAACTAGGACTAAACCAGGACAGAAGCAGGACTGAAACAGAACTAAACCAGGACTAAGCCAAGGATATACCAGGACGAAACCAGGACTAAACCAGGACTGAACCAGAACTAAACCAGGACTAAACCAAGGCTATATCGGGACTAAACCAAGACTATACCAGTATTAAATGAGGACTAATCCAGGACTAAACTAGGGCTAAACCAGGACTAAACCAAGACTGAAATAGCTTTTTTCAGTGTAGGTAGCTCCTCCCTGCAGCTAGATATAAACAAGGTCTAACCAGCACTCTAACCAGAACTGACGAAGCCTCTCGGATGAGCGGCGAAACGTTTTCGACCAAACAAACTTTGTCCAGTTGACAAATTGAATTTCTTCTTTTATCATGGATTCTACCTGGACGACTGAGGGACTCTTCACGCAACCAGGCAATGTGGGTGAAGTGTCTTGCCTAAGGACACGACGACAGTTTTTTTGCGACTGGCGCCCCACTGTCGCACCTGGAATTCCCGGCGGTCTCCCATCCAAGTAAGAACCGTATTTACAACGTTTTCATAAATTCAGTTGTAATTCTCTCCGTGTCCACCAGGTGCCTCTGTCTCCCTCCCTCACGGTAACAGGTTCCATGGTGTAATGGTTAGCACTCTGGACTCTGAATCCAGCGATCCGAGTTCAAATCTCGGTGGGACCTTCAAATATTTTCTCCTCCACACCTTTCGTGAGATTATACACAAATATAAAACTAAAAAACACAACTATTACTTACATTACTTACTACGTGTAAATGGCACATATTTTATAAGATTTTGTCACTTTTCCGGTCGTGGGGCAACCCTGCACACAGCAAGAATCTTTATTTTTTTAAAAGGACTGAAGCAGTACTGAACCAGGACTAAACCAGGACTGACCTGGTACTAAATCAGAACTAACCAGGTCTAAACCAGGACTAAAACAGGGATCGTTCTTAACTCACACCAGTATCCAGCTGAGTCCCAGATCTATACCGGGTCTAAACCAGGTCTAAACCAGATCTATACCAGGTCTAAACCAGATCTATACCAGGTCTAAACCAGGTCTAAACCAGATCTATACCAGGTCTAAACCAGGTCTAAACCAGGTCTAAACCAGATCAATACTGGGTCTAAACCAGGTCTAAGCCAGATCTATACCGGGTCTAAACTAGGTCTAAACCCGATCTATACCGGGTCTAAACCAGGTCAATACTGGGTCTAAACCAGGTCTAAACCCGATCTATACCGGGTCTAAACCAGATCTATACCAGGTCTAAACCAGGTCTAAACCAGGTCTAAACCAGGTCAATACTGGGTCTAAACCAGGTCTAAACCCGATCTATACCGGGTCTAAACCAGATCTATACCAGATCTATACCAGGTCTAAACCGGGTCTAAACCAGGTCTAAACCAGATCTATACCAGGTCTAAACCAGATCTATACCAGGTCTATACCGGGTCTATAAAGATGCACAATTAAATGTAAGTTGAGTTCATTTAAGTTTAATGTTATACTGTGGAACATTCTTAGCAATGCAATAACATCTCCATAACAAACAAAAACGTGGCCGATCACTAAACAGAAATGCTTCGTGCAGATAGTTTTAAATTTAGGACACCAAACACACAAAAGCTGTAGTAATTCTATAAATAATACATTTTGTTACTTAAGAAATAGTTTTAATACTGTCTTTGGTAAACAGAGTACTTTTTCCCATAAATACTACACTCCTACACAGTCTCTGAACTGTTCTATAAATACAGACTTCCCGAGGGGAGGGCATCAGGTGTAATTCACAGCTGCATGTTGGTGTCGCTGCCCTCGGGGTCGGACAGGTCACTGCCGGTCACTGCTGTGGTCAGTCCGGCCTCCAGAGCCGTCAGCCTCTGCTTCAAACGCATCTGAGACGAGGCAAACTCACTCTGAAGGCGAGCCAAACAGGTCTGAAAACCCACAAGAGAGGACTGAACCAGGACTGAACCAGGACTGAACCAGGACTGAACCAGGACTGGACCAGGACTGAACCAGGACTAGACCAGCACTGAAACAGGACTAGATCAGGACTAGACCACGACTAAACCAGGACTAAAGCATCTGACACAAAGCAAACTCACCCTGAAGATGCGCGAAACAGGTCTGAAAACCCACAAGAGAAACCAGGACTAAACCAGGACAAACCCAGGAGTAAACTTGGACTAAACCAGGCCTAAACCAGGACTAATCCAGGACTGAACCAGGACTTATACTGGTCTAAACCAGGACTAAACTTGGACTAAACCAGGACTAAAACAGGGATCGTTCTTAAAGGGATATGCCACCCCCAGGTCAAATTTGGGCATCTCCCCACAGTCCAGAGACTAAAATAAGTGGTGGAAAGCGTTTTCCTGCTCACCCAGCCATTGTCCGAGTCTGTCGCCACTGACCGCCGCGGTATCTGCTGCTCCTCCGCCTTAGACTGGAGTCTAACGTCGCCAGAGAAAGATTTCGGCCAAAAGGAATTAATTTGCTCGATGCGTTTCCCAATTACTTTGTGTGTAGTGCGCATTCATATCGAGTGCAAATAAATGTGCAAATCAACATGGAGAGCTTGACTTGGTCATTTTGGGTGGGAACTATTTTCCAGTGCGGAAGAATAAAGCCGAATCACGCACCACGTTGTGCAACAGGGGAACTCCCTTCCCGGTGCGTAACTGGGATTCCCCTGGCAGCGTGCTGCGTGATACGGCTGTATTCTTCCGCACTGGAAAATAGTTCCCACCCAAAATGACCAAGGCGGAGGAGCTGCAGGTACCGCGGCGGTCAGTGGCGACAGACTCGGACAATGGCTGGGTGAGCAGGAAAACACTTTCCACCACTTATTTTAGTCTCTGGACTGTGGGGAGATGCCCAAATTTGATCTGGGGGTGGCATATCCCTTTAACTCACACCAGTATCCAGATGAGTCCCAGATCCATACCAGGTCTAAACTAGGTTTAAACCAGATTTATATTAGGTCTAAACCAGGTCTAAGCCGGGTCTAAACCAGGTCTAAACCAGGTCTATACCAGGTCTAAACCGGGTCTAAACCAGGTCTAAACCAGGTCTAAGGCTCTCACCTGTATCCGGTCCAGTCCCGCCTCCATCCTCTCCACCTTCTCCTCGAGCTCCTCCCCCGCCGAGACGCTCACTTCCTCCAGAAGCCCCTCCTTCTTCAGGATGTCCCGCCCCCTCTGCTCCAGCTGCGCTCTGGCCTCAGGGAAGTCCTGCAGCGCCCCCATCAGGTCGTTTTTGGACAGGCAGAACAGGTCGGAGTAGCCCAGGCTGCGGATGTTGGCGGTGCGGCGGTTTCCCATCTTGCTCCCGCTGATGTTTAAGATGCTGATCTCGCCGAAGCAGCTGCCCGCGGTCAGAACGGCGAACTGAGACACGCCATCGTCCCCGACAACAGCCAGACGGCCATCTTTGATTATGTACATCTCCTTCCCCACGTCGCCCTGGCAACACAAATAAAAGGCATAAACAGGAAATTTGTGTTTTGTCTGTGCAGTTCTTCTTTTTATGGGTTTGTTTTATGATTTGAATGTTTAATTATTCTGATGAGACAAAATCACTGAAAATAAACAAGAGATGAGGACTGGGACTGAACCAGGACTAAACCAGGACTAAAACAGGACTAAACCATGACTAAACTAGAACCAAACCACGAATAAACCAGGACTAAACCAGGACTAAACCAGGACTAAACCAGGATGAAACCAGGACTAAACTAGAACCAAACCAGGATGAAACCAGGACTAAACTAGAACCAAACCACGAATAAACCAGGACTAAATCAGGACTGAACCAGGATTAAACCATGACTAAACCAGGACTAAAACAGGACTAAAACAGGATGAAACCAGGACTAAACCAGGACTAAACCAGGACTAAACTAGAACCAAACCACGAATAAACCAGGACTAAATCAGGACTGAACCAGGATTAAACCATGACTAAACCAGGACTAAACCAGGACTAAAACAGGATGAAACCAGGACTAAACCAGGACTAAAACAGGATGAAACCAGGACTAAACCAGGACTAAACTAGAACCAAACCACGAATAAACCAGGACTAAAGCAGGACTGAACCAGGACTAAACCAGGACTAAACTAGAACCAAACCATGAATAAACCAGGACTAAAGCAGGACTGAACCAGAATTAAACCAGGACTAAACAAGGAGTGAACTAAGATTCAACAAAGACTAAACCGGAACCAAACCAGGGCTGAACCAGGACTGAACGAGGATTAAACCAGGACCGAACCAAGACTGAACCAGGACTAATCTAGAGCTAAACTAAGACTAAACCAGGATTAAACCAGGATTAAACCAGGATTAAACCAGGACTGAACCAGGTCTAAACTAGGGCTAAACTAAGACTAAACCAGGATTAAACCAGGACTAAACCAGGTCTAAACTAGGGCTAAACTAAGACTAAACCAGGATTAAACCAGGATTAAACCAGGATTAAACCAGGACTGAACCAGGTCTAAACTAGGGCTAAACTAAGACTAAACCAGGATTAAACCAGGACTAAACCAGGTCTAAACTAGGGCTAAACTAAGACTAAACCAGGATTAAACCAGGACTAAACCAAGACTATACCAGGACTAAGTCAGGACTAAACCAGGACTGCACCAGCCTTGATGAAACCCACCCAGACACAGGTAGAACATGCAAACTCCACACCTTTCTGCAGATGTAATCTCCAGGACTGAACACCTGAGGTCGAAGTTTAAGCACCAGCTCCACCAACAGCCCAGACTCACAATCCTGGAAGATTCGCACCTGAAACACGACACAAACTTTCAATTCAGCAGTTTATTCAGAAAGTCTACATCGAAATGCCGGTGTTTTGTCAAAAGTAACAGAATCGTATCTGGTTTTTATCAGGAATCAGTCCTCTAAATTCAGTAAAAACTTGGATTTGTCTTGCCAGTGAATGTGTAGTTACTGCAAGTTTGCTGGTGGTTTTGGGGGATTTTTCCTTTAAATGTTGCGCCCAGGTTTCCCCTCGGCCAAGATGTAACAATAGTAAAATACTTTGCTTCGGGAAACACAAACATAAATTAGTTCGTTGTGCTTCGCTAATTATGAGGGGCCGGTCTAAGCCAAAAATGCCAGGGCTGTTTTTTTGTACAAAACAAAACAAAAAAACATGAAAAAAAGTGTATAAATCCACTTTTTTATAAATTAACATGAGTGAAATATGAGTAATTCCGTGTAACTACATGTCATAAACTGTGTGACCTTCTTGAGCGTGTCCAGGTGCACGTTGATGGCGATCTCCGCTCTGAGTTTACAGGGCAAGCTCCGGAGCACTTCCTGTTCGTCTATCGTCTTCTGATTGGTCCAGAGGTAGTCGAACCAGCGAATCACGCGCTGCTCCAGGCCTTTGCTCACGTGTCTGAAGTGCATGTAGTGTTTGAGCGCGTCCACCCGGCTCTGGAACGAGGTTTTGGTGGCGTTCATGTTGGAGATCATGGAGCCCACGTTCCCCACGATGGAGGCGAAGATCAGCACCCCGACCTGCAAACCAAGCATGGAGACTGTAGCTATGGGTTTGTTTTTTTATGATTTCAATGTTCCGTAATTGTTCTGACGAGATGAATTCACTCTGAACACGAGCCAAGCAAGTCTGAAAATAAACAAGAGATAAGGACCGGGACTAAACCAGGACTAAACCAGAACTAAACCAGGACTAAACCAGAACTAAACAAGGAGAAAACTAAGATTCAACAAGGACTAAACCAGGACTAAACCAGGACTAAACAAGGACTAAACAAGGAATAAACCAGGACTAAACAAGGAGAAAACTAAGATTCAACAAGGACTAAACCAGGACTAAACCAGGACTAAACCAGGACTAAACCAAGAGAGAACCAAGACGAAACTAGAACCGGACCAGGAATAAACTAGGACTAAACCAGGACAGAAACAGGACTGAAACAGAACTAAACCAGGACTAAGCCAAGGATATACCAGGACGAAACCAGGACTAAACCAGGACTAAACCAGGACTAAACCAGGACTAAGCCAAGGCTATATCGGGACTAAACCAAGACTATACCAGTATTAAATGAGGACTAATCCAGGACTAAACTAGGGCTAAACCAGGACTAAACCAGGACTGAAACAGGACTGAAACAGGACTAAACAAGGACTAAACCAGGAATGAACCAGGACTAGACCAGGACTAGACCAGGACTAAACCAGGACTGAAACTGAAATATGGATCATTACTGTGTCATCTGTGAAAGTCTAAATATTTGTTTTGTGAATTACCAGAAAGTCGAATATGAGGAAGAGGTACTCCTCGTCCCGGACAGGGGGCGGTGTTTCCCCGATGGTGGTGAGCGTCAGCGTGGACCAGTACAGGCAGTAGATGTACTTCCGGGTCAGAGTCGAGAACTCGGGGTCAGAGGCGTTCGGATAAACCCAAGAGTCCGAACCCAAACCCAGGACCAAAGAGAAACTGTAGTACCTGAGGAGAGGGAGTTTACAACAAGGACTAAACCAGGACTAAACCAGGACTAAACCAGGACTAAAGAAGGAGAAAACTAAGATTCAACAAGGTCTAAACCAGGATTAAACCAGGACTAAACCAGAACTAAATCAAGACTAAACCAGGACTGAAACAGGACTGAACTGGGACTAAACCAGAACTAAACCAGGACTAAACCAGAATTAAACAAGGAGAAAACTAAGATTCGAAACCAGGACTAAATTAAGACTAAACCAGGACTGAAACAGGACTGAACTGGGACTAAACCAGGACTAAACCAGAACTAAACCAGGACTAAACCAGAACCAAACAAGGAGAAAACTAAGATTCAACAAGGTCTAAACCAGGACTAAACCAGGACTAAACCAGGACTAAACCAAGACTAAACCAGGACTGAAACAGGACTGAACTGAGACTAAACCAGGACTAAACCAGGACTAAACCAGGAGAAAACTAAGATTCAACAAGGTATAAACCAGGACTAAACCAGGACTAAACCAGAACTAAACCAGGACTAAACCAAGACTAAACCAGAACTGAAACAGGACTGAAACAGGACTAAACCGAGACTAAACCAGGACTAAACCAGGACTAAACCAAGACTAAACCAGGACTAAACCAAGACTAAACCAGAACTGAAACAGGACTGAAACAGGACTAAACCGAGACTAAACCAGGACTAAACCAGGACTAAACCAAGACTAAACCAGGACTAAACCAAGACTAAACCAGAACTGAAACAGGACTGAAACAGGACTAAACCGAGACTAAACCAGGACTAAACCAGGACTAAACCAAGACTAAACCAGGACTAAACCAGGAGAAAACTAAGATTCAACAAGGTCTAAACCAGGACTAAACCAGGACTAAACCAGGACTGAAACAGGACTGAACTGAGACTAAACCAGGACTAAACCAGAACTAAACAAGGAGAAAACTAAGATTCAACAAGGTATAAACCAGGACTAAACCAGGACTAAACCAGAACTAAACCAGGACTAAACCAAGACTAAACCAGAACTGAAACAGGACTGAAACAGGACTAAACCGAGACTAAACCAGGACTAAACCAGGACTAAACCAAGACTAAACCAGGACTAAACCAAGACTAAACCAGAACTGAAACAGGACTGAAACAGGACTAAACCGAGACTAAACCAGAACTGAAACAGGACTGAAACAGGACTAAACCAGGACTAAACCAAGACTAAACCAGAACTGAAACAGGACTGAAACAGGACTAAACCAGGACTAAACCAAGACTAAACCAGAACTGAAACAGGACTGAAACAGGACTAAACCAAGACTAAACCAGAACTGAAACAGGACTGAAACAGGACTAAACCGAGACTAAACCAGGACTAAACCAGGACTAAACCAAGACTAAACCAGGACTGAAACAGGACTAATCCAGGACTAAACCAGGACTGAACTGAATTTGTCCTTTTGCCGTGGATTCTACCTGGACGACGGAGAGATTCTGCACACATACCAGTGGATGATGACCAGGATGTAGAGCACCAGTCTTTTTAGATCTCCCTTATTTGGAGAAACATCTTAAATAGTTCTTTTAGATTAGACTGGAGTACGTTAGATTAGATCAGATGCCTTACCCGCAGGCGTTCCAGTGGATAATGACCAGGATGTACAGCACCAGTTTGCAGATCCTGAAGGAGTTGGGGTACCCCGTCCGGGTCTCTGTGCGTTCGAAGAGCTCGGAGAGGCGGGTCAAACGCAGCAGGCGGTTGAACCTGAGCAGAGGGGTGTAGTCCGGCCCCGCCCACAGGTACAGCAGGTCTGTGGGCAGCACGGAGCCCAGGTCCAACCAGCACTGCACGGTTCTGATGTACGTCTGTCTGAGGCGAGACAAGTCACGCACCAACAGACCCTGGTCCAGGAAACCTACACAAACACACAGGTATGAACTCTGAAGGGCTGATAAATCACGTCTACAATTTATCAATATAATCATCTCATAACTCCTCTGCTTTTAAAAGAAAAGACTGTGGCATATTATTTTAATTAGGGAAACTTGTTTTTTCTCTTCTGATACTGATGTCGATACCTGGGCCCCAAGTATCCTACAGCTCCGCTCAAACAGTGAGAGATACAGCACTGCATTCATACTATAATACTCCCTACAACTATATATAGCTGTGATTTGATATTCTTTTTGATATTTTATTACGTATTTTTCAATTTTATTTTGTATTTATTTTTATTTATTTTGTACATATACACTTATTTTTTTAATATATATAATTATGTCCCATTTAACACTGGTCTCTTGCTCTTTTTTTTTGCTATTCCATCTATTTTTGGTTACCCTCTGTTATATATTATATTGATGATATGATGGATCAATAAACTTTGTCTAAGTCTAAGTATCTGCTGATACTCGATTTCAAATGATCCTACAGCAGAGACTGAAAATAGACTTTATTTGCTTTAAATACAAACAGCACAAGGTTTAAATGATCCAAATGTCTTTTGTAACTTCAGAACAGCTTTGTAAAAATACTAGTTTAATATTATGAGACTTCGGACAGTAAATTTTCTTATTAAACCAGTTTATACCAAAATGAGATATTGGCTGAATCAGTATCTTAGAGGACGATATCCGATCCACTAAAATGTTCAATAACTGCACCGATATACGGTATCAGCATTATATCAGTGTATCCCTGTGTTTAAGAGGTCTATATTTGTTTGTTTGAAAATCAAACGTCTGAGTCCTCGTCCTCCTGCCTGTGATGCAGGAGCTGTGCCGCCTCCAGAAAAGTTACACAGTGTTGCTTAATGCCTCTTCAGTCTGACTGGCCCTGAGAAGCCTCAGGACCAAGAGCAGCAGACTGAAGGACAACTTCATCCACCAAGCTGTCAGGATGCTCCACTCTCTCCCTGCCCTCCCTCCCCCAATCACACTGCTGCTTAAATCACACTGACACTGCTGCTTAAATGACACTGACATTGCTGCTTAAGTAACACTGACACTGCTGCTTAAATGACACTGACACCGCTGCTTAAATGACACTGACACTGCTGCTTAAATGACACTGACACTGCTGCTTAAATGACACTGACACTGCTGCTTAAGTAACACTGACACTGCTGCTTAAATGACACTTAAATGACACTGACACTGCTGCTTAAATGACACTGACACTGCTGCTTAAATGACACTGACACTGCTGCTTAAATGACACTTAAATGACACTGACACTGCTGCTTAAATGACACTGGCACAGCTGCTTAAATTACACTTAAATGACACTGACACTGCTGCTTAAATGACACTTAAATGACACTGAAGCTCCTGCTTAAATGTCACTTAAATGACACTGATGTTTAAATGACACATAAATGACACTGACACTGCTGCTTAAATGACACATAAATGACACTGACACTGCTGCTTAAATGGCACTCACACTGTTGCTTAAATGGCACTTAAATGACACTGACACTGCTGCTTAAATGACACTTAAATGACACTGACACTGCTGCTTAAGTAACACTGACACTGCTGCTTAAATGACACTTAAATGACACTGACACTGCTGCTTAAATGACACTGACACTGCTGCTTAAATGACACTGACACTGCTGCTTAAATTACACTTAAATGACACTGACACTGCTGCTTAAATGACACTGGCACTGCTGCTTAAATTACACTTAAATGACACTGACACTGCTGCTTAAATGACACTTAAATGACACTGACACTGCTGCTTAAATGACACTGGCACTGCTGTTTAAATGACACTTAAATGACACTGACACTGCTGCTTAAATGACACATAAATGACACTGACACGGCTGCTTAAATGACACTCACACTGTTGCTTAAATGACACTTAAATGACAATGGCACTGCTGCTTAAATGACACAATTTGAGCTTCATTACGCTACACATTGTGTGTTTTACTTATTTGTATTGTATACAAGTTTACTGTACTGTTGCTCCGGGTATATGTGATGTTTAGTCATGGTGTTTATTTATGTTATTTATGTTTATATTATGTTTATCACATGTTTTATGTTCACTGTGGGCCTAGGGGGCGCTGCAATTTCAAATCTGACTATGAAATTGCAGCTGACTAAAAAAAGGACTTTGAACTTTGAACTTTACTTTGGTTTTGTTTTTTTTTGTACATTTGTGTTATATCTGTCCTAAACACATATAACTGCAGATATCTGTACCGGTGTGGAGGCGCACAGCGATGTCCAGGATGTAAACACCATCACAGACGTAATCCAACACCAACCAGACCAGGACGTGCTCCACCTGCAGCTCCTCAAAACAGGCTCTGGGAATAAACATGAAATAACAGGGAATAACAGGACAAAACAGGATCTGGGAAGAGATGTAGGGTATATATTTGTACGGAATATTGTGTGATTTATATAAAATGAATGTACCTGACCACCAGTAAAGTGAAGTTATAAAACACGGCGGTCCCGATCACACAGAGCCACTGGTAATACAGGTCATCTGATGGACTCAGGACAAGTATATGACACTTCCTTTTTCTAAAACAAAAATCAAACCATCAGAGGGTCAGAGGAGCAGAGGGGGAGGTCAGAGGAGTAGAGGATGCAGAAGGTCAGAGGAGCAGAGGGGGAGGTCAGAGGAGCAGAGGGGGAGGTCAGAGGAGCAGAGGAGAAGGTCAGAGGATGCAGAGGGTCAAAGGAACAGAGGAGGTCAGAGGAGATGGTCAGAGGAGATGGTCAGAGGAGCAGAGGATGCAGAAGGTCAGAAGAGCATAGCAGAACATCAGATGGTCCTCACGTTCTCCTCCTCCTCCTCCTCTCCTCGGCGTCGGAGCCCGTGTTGCTGTAGCTGACTCGACTGGGCGGAGCCTGCAGGTCGGCGTGGGCGGGGCCTCTGAAGCGTTCCAGGAAGGAGTCGGGACGCTCCGCCTCCTCGTGTAAACCTTTATGAGCCCAGTCTCTTAATGTCAGAACTATTCCCACGATTCTGCGACAAAACGCACAGTTGTTTTAAAATACTCTCTACATTTTCACAGAATATTTACAAAAGCAGAAAGTTATTTTTGAAATGTGTATATTGATTATTGATTACATTTGTTTCTCCTTCTAATGGGCCTATATGAACACTTATTTGTCTTTGGACATTAAATTAACCAGTCGATCTTAATAATAATAATAATAATAATAATAATAATAATAATAATAATAATAATAATAATAATAATAATAATAATAATAATAATAATAATACATTAAAATTAGGGCTGTCAGTTTAATGTGTTAATTAGATTAATTAATTACACTGTAAATTAATGCGTTATAAAAATTAAGGCAATTAATTATGAGCAGCAATTCAATCCGCATTTTAAATTTGGTGTGCGGCGAGTGAATCGCTGCCAGGGCCTTTGAACAGCGAGTTTATTTATAAAAAGAACTAAGACAAGAACACCGTGATTTGGAGCTTTTGTCAAAAAGAATTTTCCGATCACCGAAGCTGCTCCAGCCTGACGGATCAATTGAACAACAAACACGTCCAGACAAGTTCCATTGTTACCGGTGATAGAGCGAACGTGAGCGCACTTCACCAAACCAACGAACCAACAAACCACCAAACCAACAAACCACCAAACCAACAAACCACCAAACCAACAAACCAACAAACCACTAAACCACTAAAGCACTAAACCAACAAACCACCAAACCACCAAACCACCAAACCAACAAAGCAACAAACCACCAAACCACCAAACCACCAAACCACCAAACCAACAAACCACCAAACCACCAAACCAACAAACCACCAAACCAACAAACCAACAAACCAAGAAACCGCCAAACCGCCAAACCAACAAACCGCCAAACCACCAAACCACCAAGCCAACAAACCACCAAACCAACAAACCACCAAACCAACAAACCACCAAACCACCAAACCACCAAACCACCAAACCAACAAACCAACAAACCGCCAAAACCGCCAAACCACCAAACCACCAAACCAACAAACCGCCAAACCGCCAAACCGCCAAACCGCCAAACCGCCAAACCAACAAACCACCAAAACCAACAAACCGACAAACCGCCAAACCGCCAAACCAACAAACCTCCAAACCGCCAAACCGCCAAACCAACAAACCAACAAACCGCCAAACCAACAAACCAACAAACCAACAAACCAACAAACCAACAAACCAACAAACCACCAAACCAACAAACCAACAAACCAACAAACCACCAAAACCAACAAACAAACAAACCAACAAACCAACAAAGCAACAAAACCAACAAACCAACAAACCACCAAACCACCAAAACCAACAAACCACGCTCGCAGAATTTGGGAAACAATTGAGCAATGCGACCGCAGAAAAACTGACAAACTCAATCATAAAGTGGGTTCACTCACACGCTCACAATCTTAAAATGCGATGAATTAGATTAACTAATTACAAATCTTGTAATTAATTAGATTATTTTTTAATCGCATGACAGCACTATTAAAATACATGAATAAGTAAATAAATAATACATTTTAAAAAATACATAAAAATACATAAATAAATAAATACATAAATAAGTCGGTAAATAAATAAATGAGAAATTAAAAGTTTTTGAGGCGACTGTAGAAGCTCGTCAGAGATGTTCGTCATTAAAAAAAAATGTTTTTGTGGAGTCGTTAATTCACATGGATTTAACACGATTACAGTCCATTACAGTCACATGTTACAACATTATGAATAAAAATAAAATTAACAAAATGTAAATGCCAAGGTGTTCATTTACCTCCAAATACAAAATTAAAATAATAATAATAATAATTAAGCTTTTTTTCTTCTGGTCCCAGGAGGTTAAACATTTTATTTTTCGTTTGTTATTCGTTTTCTACAGCTGCTGTTTTTGTACTTTGTCAATAAAACTGACAAACCAATACCAACCAAAAACCAAGAAAGAAACAATATATAAAAAAAATAAAAGAAATAAATCTTTACCTGGACAGAGCTCCTCGGCCTTGCAGGGAATTCTGGGAGTTGATGTCTCTTCTGTCGATGGCGGCCATTCTCTGTAGTTCTGAGGACGTGTCATCGCACACGGACTGCCCCCTGCAGGACGTAAAGGAAAGTGCAACACCATAAAAACACAAAGTCTGAGGGCGGAGACAGGGGGGAGGTGAAAACTGAAATTTGAGACAGAGAAGGTGGAGATAGAGAGAGGGAGAGACAGAGACAGAGACAGAGAGAAGAGAGAGAGAGCAGGTGGAGAGAGAGACAGAGAGAGAGAAGACAGAGAGAAAGAGAGAGCATGTGGAGAGAGAGAGAGAGAGAGAAAGAGAGAAAGAGAAGATAGAGAGAGAGAAAGAGAGCAGGTGGAGAGAGAGAGAGCAGGTGGAGGAAGAGAGAGAGAGGGAGAGAAAAGAGAGAGAGAGAGCAGGTGGAGAGAGAGAGACAGAAAGAGAAGAGAGAGCAGATGGAGAGAGAGAGAGACAGAGAGAGAGAGAAGATAGAGAGAGAGAAAGAGAGAACAGGTGGAGAGAGAGAGAGAAAGATAGAAAGACAGCAGGTGGAGAGAGAGAGAGAGAGAGAGAGAAAGAGAGAGAAGGTGGAGAGAGAGAGACAGAAAGAGAAGAGAGAGAGCAGGTGGAGAGAGAGAGCAGGTGGAGAGAGAGAGCAGGTGGAGGAAGAGAGAGAGAGAGAGAGAGAGAGAGAAAGAGAGCAGGTGGAGAGAGAGACAGAGGGAGAGAAAAGAGAGAGAGAGAGAAGGTGGAGAGAGACAGAAAGAGAGAGAGAGAGAGCAGATGGAGAGAGAGAGCAGGTGGAGGAAGAGAGAGAGAGAGAGAGAGAGCAGGTGGAGGGAGAGAGAGAGAGAGAGCAGGTGGAGGGAGAGAGAGACAGAGAGAGAGAAAGAACAGGTGGAGAGAGAGAGAGCAGGTGGAGGGAGAGAGAGGAGAGAGAGAGAGAGGAAAGCGGAGAGAGGGAGAGAGACAGAGAGAAAGAGAGAAAGAGAGACAGAGAGAGAGAGAACAGGTGGAGAGGGGGAGAGAGAGACAGAGAGAGAGAGAAGAGATAGAGATGTAGATAGAAAGAGACAGAGAGAGTGATGAGGAAACAGTGTTAGTGTTCAGATGATTTTTTGTCAGATTTTGTTGTTTTGTTTTTCGTTAAACTCCGCCTCACCTGCTGAGGGCGCTGTCCGCTCGCTCACTCTCCTCCTCCGTCCACGTTTTCACAGAGAGTCTCTGAGAAGTGTTCACCAAACCTGCCATTCTGCACACAGCAACACCGAGGAGGCATTAAAGCTGCACTGGGGAACTTTTCTGTCTTCATAGAGATCTACCTCCACTGTAAGAATCTGTGTTTTTTGTATTTTTAAGCAATAAAAGCACCTTTAATTAAAGAGAGAAATGCAAGGCACATTTAAAATGAAACATTCTGGGCTCTGGGCATCTCCATGGAGACAAAGAGGTGGTAGAAAAGTTACATAATGCATCTTTAACAAAACACAACAGAAAAGCCAAATGCACTCACTCTGATGAAAATGAGAGAGAGAGAGATCTGCACTACAGATTCATCCTGAGAGGAGATACAAGAGAGAGAGAAGAGAGAGAGAAGAGAGGGAGAGGGGGGGTAGAGAGAGAGAGAAAGAGAGAGGGGGTAGAGAGAGAGGGGGGTAGAGAGAGAGAGAGAGAAAGAGAGAGGGGGGTAGAGAGAGAGGTAGAGAGAGAGGTAGAGAGAGAGGGGGGTAGAGAGGGGGGTAGAGAGAGAGAGAAGAGAGAGAGCAGATGGAGGGAGAGAGAGAAGAGAAAGAGAGAGGGGTTAGAGAGAGAGAGAGAGAGAGAGAGAGAGAGGGAGAGAGAGGAGGGAAAGAGAGAGCAGGTGGAGAGAGAGAGGGAGAGAGAGAGTAGGTGGAGAGAGGGAGAGAGAGAGAGGGAGGGAGAGAGAGAGACAGAGAGGGAGAGAGCAGGTGGAGAGAGAGAGGGAGAAGGAGAGAGAGAGTAGGTGGAAGGAGAGCGAGAAGAGAGAGGGAAAGGGAGAGAGAGAGAGAGCAAGTGAAGGGAGGGAGAGAGACAGAAAGAGAGCAGGCGGAGAGAGAGAGAAAAGAGGAAAAGAGAGAAAGCTTCACTGTGTAACTTTTCTTGTCTCATTTCTATGGAGACCCTGTGATAAAAACAACACTTTATTAAAACGACTGTACACGACAGACGTTTAATGCCATACTGCGGAACATCCTGAGCACAGCAAATTATCATCTCCATGGAGACAAGCAGCAGAGACAGTGCTTTCCACCAGAAAAGTTACGTAACGCACCTTTACATAAAAACAGCAGAACGAATCTGAAATCTGCCACAACAAATAAACACAGACTTAAAACTGTTTTCACATGCAGCATCTGAGGTGCTCAGAACATACCTGAGACACATAAAAGATAAAAAATATAAAATACTCACAGTAACACGGCCGGAGGGAGAGAGAGAGAAGAGAGGGGGAGAGAGAGAGAGAGAGAGAGAGAGCAGGTGGAGGGAGGGAGAGAGAGAAGAGAGAGAGAGAAGAGAGAGAGAGAGAGAAGAGAGGGAGGGAGAGAGAGAGGGGGAGAGAGAGAGAGAGAGAGGGAGAGAGAGAGAGAAGAGAGGGGGAGAGAGAGAGAGAGCAGGTGGAGGGAGGGAGAGAGAGAAGAGAGAGAGAGAGAGAGAGAGAGAGAGAAGAGAGGGAGGGAGAGAGAGAGAAGAGAGAGAAAAGAGAGAGAGAGAGAGAAGAGAGAGAGAGAGAGCAGGTGGAGGGAGGGAGAGAGAGAAGAGAGAGAGAGAAGAGATAGAGAAGAGAGGGAGGGAGAGAGAGAGAGAGAGAGAGAAGAGAGAGAGAGAGAGAAGAGAGAGAGAGAGCAGGTGGAGGGAGGGAGAGAGAGAAGAGAGAGAGAGAAGAGATAGAGAAGAGAGGGAGGGAGAGAGAGAGAAGAGAGAGAAGAGAGAGAGAGAGAGAAGAGAGAGAGAGAGAGCAGGTGGAGGGAGGGAGAGAGAGAAGAGAGAGAGAGAGAGAGAGAGAGAGAGAGAGAGAGAAGAGAGAAGAGAGAGAGAGAGAGAGAGAGA
Source organism: Paratrypauchen microcephalus (assembly GCA_036785185.1). NCBI lineage: Eukaryota > Metazoa > Chordata > Actinopteri > Gobiiformes > Gobiidae > Paratrypauchen > Paratrypauchen microcephalus. The sequence goes on along the minus strand of JAVJIX010000119.1, from coordinate 1,159,611 downwards.
GAGAGAGAGAAGAGTGTGAGAGAGAGAGAGAGAAGAGAGGGAGAGAGAGAGAGAGTGAGAGAGAGAGAAGAGAGTGAGAGAGAGAGAGAGAAGAGAGTGAGAGAGAGAGAGAGAGAGAGAGAGAGAGAGAGAGAGAGAGGAGAGAGAGCGAGAGAGAAGAGAGAGGGAGAAGAGAGGGGGGAGAGAGAGAGGGAAAGAGAGAGAAAAAGAGAGAGAGAAGAGAGGGGGAGAGAGAGGGGGAGGGAGAGAGAGAAAGAGGGAGAGAGAGCAGGCAGAGAGAGAGAGAGAGCAGATGGAGAGAGACAGAGAGAGAAGGGAGAGAGAGAGACAGGTGGAGAGAGAGAGGGGGAGAGAGAGGGAGAGAGAGAGAGAAAGAGAGAGAGAGCAGGTGGAGAGAGAGAGGGAGAGAGAGAAAGAGAGAGAATGAGAGAGGGAGGGAGAGAGAGAGCAGGTGGAGGGAGGGAGAGAGAGAGAAGAGAGAGAGAGAGAGAGAGAGAGCAGGTGGAGAGAGAGAAAGAAAGAGAGTGAGAGAGAGAGTGAGAGAGGGAGAGAGAGAGAGACGGAGCAGGGGGAGAGAGAGGGAGTGAGAGAGGGAAAGAGAGAGTGAGAGAGGGAGTGAGAGAGAGAGAGCAGGTGGAGAGAGAGAGAAGAGAGGGAGAGAGAGAGTTACAAGAACAGGAGGAGGAAAAGAAAAGAGGAAAAGAGAGAAAGCTTCACTGTGTAACTTTTCTTGTCTCGTTTGAGATACATAAAAGATAAAAAGAATAAAAACACTCACAGTAAAACGGCCGGCGTGCTCACCTGTTCGGAGTCTGTGCAGGTTTGGACGAGGCTGCCGACAGAAGCGAGGACGAAAATGAGATAAAAGCCGAGCCGGTCAGAGGGCCTTGTTAAAAGCTCTAGTTTAAATTGCAAATGTGTTTTTTCTTTCCCACAGATACGACAGATGGAAACAGAGGGAGGAAAGGGACGAGAGGAGGTCTGAAGAGCGCAGCACAAAGACCACGGCACACATGATCAATGAGCTAAACACGCCAAAGGAGGACAGTGTGTGATCGACGGAAGAAATAAAAACATATGGAAAAATCAGGGCTGTCAGTTTAACGCGTTAATTAGATGAATTAATTACACTGCAAATTAACGTGTTATAAAAATTAACACAATTAATTATGAGCGGCAATTCAATGTGCATTTTAAATATGACGTGCGTTGAGCAAATCACTGTCAGGGCCTTTGAACGGCGAGTTTATTTATGAAAAGAACGAAGACGGGACGTTCAACGAGAACGCCGTGATTTGGAGCTTTTGTTAAAAAAAAAAAGAATTTTCCGATCACCAAAGCTGCTCCATCCTGACGGATCAATTGAACGATAAACACGTCCGGAGAAGTTCCATCGTTAGCAGTGATAGAGCGAGCGTGGGCGCGTGAGACGGTGAGTGAACAAACTAAACCACTGCTGCAAAAGTTTGTCAAATCAGAGTGAGTTTACCAGTTACGCCGCAAGACATTAAGTCAGGGGTCTTCAACGTCTTTCAGGCCAGGGACCCCCAAACAGATGGCGAACTGGGCCAGGGACCCCCTACTATATATATGGCATAGAATTGTGTTTTATATTAAATTGAGCTTAGTGTCATGTATAAACATTGCTACTCTGTTATGGTACATCCAATACAAGGAAATAATACACAGGCTAATACTGTATTTTCATGTTTTTTATTTTAAAGATGGGCCAGATAGTACGGAGCCCTGGAAGTGACATAGGTGAATAAATAAAATAACAAGGGGTGGGAACGAGTTATAAGGTATAAGGTGTGGGAACATGTTATAAGGTATAACTTGTTCCCACACCTTATAACTTGTTCCTACACCTTATAACTTGTTCCTACACCTTATAACTTGTTCCTACACCTTATACCTTATAACTTGTTCCCACACCTTATAACTTGTTCCCACACCTTATAACTTGTTCCTACACCTTATAACTTGTTCCTACACCTTATAACTTGTTCCTACACCTTATACCTTATAACTTGTTCCTACACCTTATACCTTATAACTTGTTCCCACACCTTATACCTTATAATTTGTTCCCACACCTTGTTAACTCGTTCCCACACCTTGTTATTTTATTTATTCACCTATGTCACTTCCAGGGCTCCGTAAGATAGGCCCACGGGGTGGATGTGCTACTGCAATTTTTAAACACAACTTGCATATAACACAGGCCTATTAAGATCGTCATGTACGCATTAATGTGCATTTTAAGATATCAAAGAGGGTGGAGGGACAAGGGAGAAATTGATTGGGGAAAAATGAAAAAATATATTGTTTTTAAAAATATATAAATTATATTATTTTAAAGTGAAATCAAAAGATTTCGCGACCCCCCCTGCAGTACCTCCGCGACCGCCCTAGGGGTCGCAACCCCCCTGTTGAAGACCTCTGCATTAAGTCATTACCGTGTAGATCCGTAATACGAATGTTGTAAATACGGTAATTACGTAATATATCTCGCGGTCAGTCCATTTAGGCGACTTGACGTGATGCGAGAGGTTCCATGGTGTAACGGTTAGCACTCTGGACTTTGAATCCAGTGATCCGAGTTCAAATCTCGGTGGGACCTTTGCTTGGTTCAAAATGATGGAAAATCAAGAACTTATAAATATTTGCAACTCCTTAATAAGCGTAGAACTTTAACTGTGTAAATAATTAAAAACACATTGACTCCAATAGTGTATCAGCCTGTGCTCACTGTAAACACATTTAGCAGACAATTAAAGGTCCCGTATTACACTATTTTCTGATTTCTGGATCTTTGTTATTTTGTTTTCTCATCACAAACAGACAAAGATTTAAGATTCAAAGATTCAAAGCTTTTATTGTCATATGCAGAGTAAAGAAACACGTTTCCCTGTACAATGAAATTCTTACTTTGCTGCCCACTCTGCAAAAAGCAAAAAAATTAAAACAGATAAATAAGATAAAGAGAAGCATGTAAAAAAAATATATATATTATCAAATAGAAACAATCTTTACAGAATATACACTATGAAAAATATAGGTTAGGTCCTATGTACATATTTACAGAGTTATCCCAGTTTTATACAGGAAATGTCCAAAAATGTAATTTTTGACCAGTCTTGTTAGACCAGGAGTGTCAAACTCATTCTGGTCCGGGGGCCGTATCCAACCGACTCTGATCCCAAAGGGGCCGGATCAGAAAACTCATGGCAAATATACCCCAAAAATAATAAGTCCAAATATTTGTCCAGAGAAACACAAATCTATTACAGAAGTCTTTATTTGATGAACTAACAACAACTAAAAATATTATAATATTATGAACAACCTGAAACTTTAAGAAAAATGCTATTTCAACACAAGCGTACAGGTTTCCCACTCACCTCCGTGAATAAATTAGTCAATTTTTCTTGGAAAATCCTGCACTCGGCGTCCACTTTTCTCATTTCTGACATTTTGCTGATGAGAGTGTCACGGTCAACAGTCAAAACGGTGGTCCTTTAAGAGCATTTGGAAAGAGAAAATTACCAATAATTTAATTTTAAAAAATTAAATATTATTAAAATATTTTAATAGAAAATCAGCCAAGGGCCAGATTAAAGGTCTTGGAGGGCCGGATCTGGCCCCCAGGCCGCATGTTTGACACCCCTGTGTTAGACCAATGTTGTCTTGTTAGCAGAACCATTCAGGACCATAATGGTGTTTCCACACCTCTGGACCTGACCTGCTGCACTATTGTTTTCTTTGTTTTGATTTAGGTTTGAGGATAGAGTTATAGATGGAGACAAATGATGTCTGAACCCTCCATTTCTGTTTAAGGAAGGATTCTCTTTCTGGACAAAAATAGCCTCTTTAACTCCTCCTCTCAAACCTGTTCTTTTCTCTGGCCAAGATCTGGACCTCACTGTCCTCAAAGAAGTGGCCCGTGGCTTTTAGGTGGAGATGTACGGCAGACTGAGGTCCACTCTGGCTCTCCCGTCTGTGTTGGTACATCCTCTTGTGAAGTGTCTGTTTTGTTTCTCCAGTGTAGCGCTCACTGCAGTCTTCACTACACTGAATGCAGTAGAGGAGTAGGGTGGAGCAGTTTCTGTCTTAAGGAAGTACAAGCACATGAACCTTTGGAGTCAATGCATGTTTTAATTATTTATTTAGTTAAACTTCTACACATATCAATGACTTATAAACATTTAAAGTTCTTGATTTTCTATCATTTCGAACCAAACAAAGGTCCCACCGAGATTTGAACTCGGATCACTGGATTCAGAGTCCAGAGTGCTAACCGTTACACCATGGAACCACATGTAAGACGCCAAGTTGCCTAAATGCACTTGCCGCGAGATATATTGCCCGCGGTGCAGGTGCCATACCACACAGTGATGCAGCTGGTGAGGATGTGACCTATAGTGCACTCTGATTTGACAAATTTTCGCAGCAGCTGTATTGTTAGTCCACTCACCATCTTGACTCACGTCTTCTTCATGCTTGCATTTTTTTTATACAAATGTATACTTTTGTGAACGCAGAACAAAACAGAGAAGGTTCCACCGAGATTTGAACTCAGATTGCTGGATTCAGAGTCCAGAGTGCTAACCATTACACCATGGAACCGGTCACTGCAAAAGTACGAGACAGAGGCACCTGGTGGACATGGAGAGAATTACAAATATGATGACTAGATTTTCAAAATTCTAAACTGGGAAACACCTGGGTTGGGATGGTTGGTATACATAAAATTGTGAAAAGAGGGAAACATTGTGGATTCTCACGTCAGTCATGATCTGAGGGACTTCTGTCGCTGGATTTTTTGCTCCTCAGCAGTTCTGTTGATGGTGAGGGGGGTATGCTGTGTATGCTCTCCTGAAGTCTACGACAATCTCCTTTGTCTTCTCCACGTTCAAGGAGAGGTTGTTGTTACTGCACCACTCGACCAGGCGGCTCACCTCGTTCCTATAGTGAGTCTCATCGCCGTCGCTGATGTGACCCGACACAGTCGTATCGTCTGCAGACCTGATGAAGAGGGTGGAGCTGTGTGACGGTGTGCAGTCGTGGGTCAAACTTGATGAAGAGGTTGGAGCTGTGTGACGGTGTGCAGTCGTGGGTCAGCAGAGTGAAGAGGAGGGGGCTCAGCACACATCCTTGGGGAGCCCCCGTGTTCAGTGTGATGGTGCTGGAGGTGTCGCTGCCGACCCGTACTGCCTGCGGTCTTCCTGTCAGGAAATCCAGCAGCCAGTTGCACATGGAGGTGTTGATCTCCAGCTTGTCTAGTTTGAGTCTGAGTTGGTGGGGGACGATTGTGTTGAAGCTGAACTGAAGTCAGTGAACAGCATTCTGACATATGAGTCTCTGGTGTCCAGGTGTGTGAGGGGGTGACTGGAGGGCTGTGGAGATTGCTTCATCGGTCAAGCGGTTAGACCGGTATATGCAAATTGAAATGGGTCCAGGGTTCAAAGCATTTAGTTTAGTTTTAGTTGTTTGCTAAATGTGTTTACAGCGATGTGTGCTGATACACTATTGAAGTCTGTGTTTTAATTATCTATTCATCTGAGTCACTACACTGAATGCAGTAGAGGAGTAGGTGGACCAGTTTCTGTCTTAAGGAAGTACAGGCAGATACACCATTGGAGTCAATGTGTGTTTTAATTATTTATTTAGTTCAACTTCAACACAGACGGGCGTGCCAGAGTGGACCGTCATCTGCCGTACATCTTCACCTAGAAGCCACGGGCCATTCTTTTGAGGACAGTGAGGTTCAGATCTTAGCCAGGGAAAAGAACTGGTTTGAGAGGGGAGTGAAAGAGGCTCTTTTTGTCAAAAGAGAATCCTTCTTTAAACAGAAATGGTGGAGTCAGACATTATTTGTCTCCCATCTATAATTCCATTCTTAAACCTAAATCAAAACAAACAAAAGAAACAATAGGGCTAGCCAGGTCAGGGCCAGAGGTGTGAAAAACAGTCGTGTAGGGGTGAATAAGTATGCTAAACTAGGTACTAGAGAAACAAAAGACAGAAACAAATAGGCGAGATAGTTTTGGAAAAATTGCAGTATAGTTAGCTCCTCCCTGCAGCAAGATATAAGCAGTGTCTTACCAGCACTCTAACCAGAACTGACGAAGCCTCTCTGATGAGCGGCAAAATGTTTTCAACCAAACAAACTTTGTCCAGTTGACAAATTGAATTTCTTCCTTTATCATGGATTCTACCTGAACGACTGAGAGACTCTTCACACATTCAACTTCTATGCATAATCACTGAGTTATAAACATTTTTAAGTTCTTGATTTTCGATTTTTTGTAAACCAAGTAACGGTCCCACCGAGATTTGAACTCGGATCGCTGGATTCAGAGTCCAGAGTGCTAACCATTACACCATGGAACCTCACTGGACTCATTGCGTCGCCTATATTACATAATTACCGTACTTACAGCGTTCATATTACAGATCTACATGGTAATTAATGTCTCGAGGCTCACTCTGATCTGACAAACTTTTGCAGCAGTGGTTTAGTTTGTTCTCTTACCGTCTTCTCTTACTTACGTCTTCTTCACATTTGTATTGACATTTTTTTGTTGCATTAAATAACACACGTCTTCATGTTTTATACAAATGTAAATTTTTGTGAACACAGGACAAAACAATAAAGGTTCCACCGAGATTTGAACTCGGATCACTGGATTCAAAGTCCAGAGTGCTAACCATTACACCATGGAACCTGTTAAATACACAACCCCCCAGTCATCCACGGCAAAATGAAAAATTCAATTTGTCAACTGGACAGATGTTTATTTGTTCAAACACATTTCTCAGCTCATCCAAGCTGCTTCTTCAGTTCTGGTCAGATGCTGGTGGACACTGCTTATATCTGCCTGAAGGGGGCGCTAACTACAATGAAATGACTCTGAGACTACCACACCTACTTGTTTCCAGTTGGTGTTAGTTAGGTGGGCCTGTTAGATCTGCAGTGGGAGTGGAGTGTGGGTCTTGTCAGCAGAACCAGTCAGGACCATAATGGTGTTTTCACACCTCTGGACCTGACCTGCTGCCCTATTGTTTTGTTTGTTTGTTTTGATTTAGGTTTGAGGATAGAGTTATAGATGGAGACAAATGATATCTGAGACCTCCATTTCTGTTCAAGGAAGGATTCTCTTTCTTTAACTTCTCCTCTCAAACCAGTTCTTTTCTCTGGCCAAGATCTGGACCTCACTGTCCTCAAAGGAGTGGCCCGTGGCTTCTAGATGGAGATGTGCGGCAGACTGAGGTCCTTTTAGATGGAGATGTACGGCAGACTGGGGTCCTTTTAGGTGGAGATGTACAGCAGACTGAGGTCCTTTTAGGTGGAGATGTGCGGCAGACTGAGGTCCTTTTAGGTGGAGATGTGCGGCAGACTGAGGTCCTTTTAGGTGGAGATGTGCGGCAGACTGAGGTCCTTTTAGGTGGAGATGTACGGCAGACTGGGGTCCTTTTAGATGGAGATGTACGGCAGACTGAGGTCCTTTTAGGTGGAGATGTACGGCAGACTGGGGTCCTTTTAGATGGAGATGTACGGCAGACTGAGGTCCTTTTAGGTGGAGATGTACAGCAGACTGAGGTCCTTTTAGGTGGAGATGTGCGGCAGACTGAGGTCCTTTGGATGTCGTGTAAGGTTCATTGACCTCCAACAGTGTATCAGCCTGTACTCACTGTAAACACATTTAGCAAACAGTTAAGTATTACACTATTTTCTGATCTATTTTATTTTGTTTTCTCATTGCTAACAGACCTGGAGCTGGTGTGTCCCAGTTTTGAAATTTGAAAATCTGGTCATCCAACCCAAAATATCATACTTGTAATTCTGTCCGTGTCCACCAGGTGCCTCTGTCTCCGTCCTTTAGAGTCACAGGTTCCATGGCAAAAGGAGAAATTCAATTTGTCAACTGGACAAAAGTTTATTTGGTCGAATCCGTTTCGCAGCTCATCCAAGCTGCTTCTTCAGTTCTGGTCAGACGCTGGTGGACACTACCTATATCTGCCTCAAGGGGGAGCTAACTACAATGAAACTGAGACTACCACACCAGTTCTTTTCTCTGGCCAAGATCTGGACCTCACTGTCCTCAAAGGAGTGGCCCGTGGCTTTTAGGTGTACGGCAGACTAAGGTCCTTTTAGGTGGAGATGTACGGCAGACTTGAGTTCTTTTAGGTGGAGATGTACGGCAGACTGAGTTCTTTTAGGTGGAGATGTACGGCAGACTGAGTTCTTTTTAGGTGGAGATGTACGGCAGACTGAGTTCTTTTTAGGTGGAGATGTACGGCAGACGGAGGTCCTTTTAGGTGGAGATGTACGGCAGACTGAGGTCCTTTTAGGTGGAGATGTACGGCAGACTGAGGTCCACTCTGGCTCTCTCGTCTGTGTTGGTACATCCTCTTGTGAAGTGGTTCTTTTGTTTCTCCAGTGTAGCGCTCACTGCAGTCTTCACTACACTGAATGCAGTAGAGGAGTAGGGTGGAGCAGTTTCTGTCTTAAGGAAGTACAGGCAGATGAACCTTTGGAGTCAATGCATGTTTTAATTATTTATTTAGTTAAACTTCTACACATGTCAATGACTTCTAAACATTTTTAAGTTCTTGATTTTCTATAATTTCGAACCAAACAAAGGTCCCAACGAGATTTGAACTCGGATCACTGGATTCAGAGTCCAGAGTGCTAACCGTTACACCATGGAACCACATGTAAGAGGTCAAGTTGCCTAAATGCACTTGCTGCGAGATATACAGTGGTACCTCGCCTTACGAAAGACAGCAGTGTCAGTGTCATTTAAGTTGCAGTGTCGGTGTCCAGTTTCTCAGTAGGTGGACCAGTTTCTGTCTTAAGGAAGTACATGATAAAAGGAGAAAATGAATTTGTCAACTGGACAAAGTTTATTTGGTCGAAAACTGAAGAATCACGCATCTTAAGGAAGTACAGGCAGATACACCATTGGAGTCAATGCGTGTTTTAATGATTTATTTAGTTCAACTTCTATGCATAATCACTGAGATATAAACGTTTTTAAGTTCTTGATTTTCTGTAATTTTTGATTTTCTGTAACCCAAATAAAGGTCCCACCGAGATTTGAACTCGGATCGCTGGATTCAGAGTCCAGAGTGCTAACCATTACACCATGGAACCTGTTAAATACACAACCCCCCAGTCATCCACGGCAAAATGAAAAATTCAATTTGTCAACTGGAATGTGTTGATAGTGAAGCGTGGGGGGGGACACGGCTCAATATAGCGTCGAACGTGCGAGGGGAGCGGAGACACAGGATTACTATCAACAACACATCATCAGTAGGGTAAAACTCACCTGTCTCACGACGGTCTAAACCCCGCTCACGTTCCCTTAGTGAGTGAACAATCCAACGCTTGGTGAATTCTGCTTCACAAGAGGAAGAGCCGACATCGAAGGATCAAAAAGTGACGTCAACACGGCGCAAGGGCAAGAGTACACCGGGACTGCAGGCGCGGGATGGAGCCGCGGCGCCCGGGCCGCGCCTCCCCCTCGGGGCCACGGGCCCGCGCGGCTCGGCCCGCCGAGCACGGGGTGATTTAATCCTGGTCTGGTCCCGGTTTGGTCCCGGTCTGGACCTGATCCAGTCCTGGTTTAGACCTGGTCTAGACCTGGTTTAGTTCTGGTCTAGACCTGGAAATCACATAGAAGCAGAGCCCGCCCTGAGCGAGACCCCACGGTCTTGCCCGCCAATAGAGCACCTTTCTCGGCCTGTTAGCTCACAGTGTCGGCCCCCCGGCTCTGGAGGTCAGATAGAAGCAGAGCCCGCCCCGTCCCGCTCTTATTCCCGCTGAAAGAGCGTCTTTCTCGGCCCCTTAGCTCTAGCGCGGAACGCGCAAGGAGCGCTCCTCCAACGGCACTGCCATGTCCCGGGATAATCCTGGTTTAGTCCAGGTCCAGTCCAGGTTTAGACCTGGTTTAGTTCTGGTCTAGACCTGGTTTATTCCAATCAGGACGCAGAACACAAATGTTACACTATAAAAAAAAACCTTTGAACGGATCAGGCCTTTTCCATTGAAATAGCTACTCAACTTACGAAAAATTCACGTAACAAAACCACTTCTGGAACGAATTAATTTCGTAAGGTGAAGTACCACTGTATTACGTGATTACCGTATTTACAACATTCGTATTACAGATCTACACGGTAATGACTTAATGTCTCGAGGCGTAACTGTTAAACTCACTCTGATTTGACAAACCTTTGCAGCAGTGGTTTGTTTAGTTCGCTCACCGTCTTCTCTTACTTACTTCTTCTTTACATTTGTATTGGAATTTTTTTGTTGCATTAAATAACACACATCTTACCGTTGTATAGAAATGTATATTTTTGTGTTTACAGTGAGTACAGGCTGATACACTGTTGGAGTCAATGAACCTTACACGACATCCCAAGTTGCCTACACACAGTTGCCGCAAGACATATTACATAATTACCGTATTTACGACGTTCATATTCCAGATCTACATGGTAATTACTAATGTCTCAAGGCGTAACTGTTAAACTTACAAGTTCAAAGTCAGCTTTATTGTCAAAAACCGTATGTACAGGTTGCACACTAGAGATACGTGGATGGGCTTTTTTTCCATCCGCCACCGCATGAAAAAAACATAATCCGTCCACTATCCATTTGCACGCACGTTTTTTCAGGAATTTTCAAAACCGCGCCCGTCCGTCATCCGCCAACTTATGATAATTCCAAAATTCTCTGCACTTCACAGCCCTATAACGTGCCTGCTTGTCTTGCACAGGTTCAACCACCACCCGCCCGAATTTAATAAAAAATATTATTTTTCGTCATCCGCACACACACACATCTATTACACACACAGGATTTGAAATTGCAGCGCCCCCTAGGTCCACAGTGAACATAAAACATGTGATAAACAAGACAATAAACATCATGACTAAAACATCACATATACACGTAGCAAAAGTACAAAAGGCTTGTGTATAATACAAATAAGTAAAACACACAATGTGGAGCGGAATAAAGTTCAAATGGTGTCATTTAAGCAGCAGTGTCAGTGTCATTTAAGCAGCAGTCTCAGTGTCATTTAAGTGTCATTTAAGCAACAGTCTCAGTGTCATTAAAGTGTCATTTAAGCAGCAGTGTCAGTGTCATTTAAGCAACAATGTCAGTGTCATTTAAGCAGCAGTGTCAGTGTCATTTGAGTGTCATTTAAGCAGCAGTGTCAGTGTCATTTAAGTGTCATTTAAGCAGCAGTGACAGTGTCCTTTAAGCAGCAGTGTCATTTAAGTGTCATTTAAGCAGCAGTGTCATTGTCCTTTAAGCAGCAGTGTCAGTGTCATTTAAGCAACAATGTCAGTGTCATTTAAGCAGCAGTGCCAGTGTCATTTAAGTGTCATTTAAGCAGCAGTGTCAGTGTCATTTAAGTGTCATTTAAGCAGCAGTGAGTGTCCTTTAAGCAGCAGTGTCAGTGTAATTTAAGTGTCATTTAAGCAGCAGTGTCATTGTCCTTTAAGCAGCAGTGTCAGTGTCATTTAAGCAACAATGTCAGTGTCATTTAAGCAGCAGTGTCAGTGTCATTTAAGTGTCATTTAAGCAGCAGTGTCGGTGTCCTTTAAGCAGCAGTGTCAGTGTCATTTAAGTGTCATTTAAGCAGCAGTGTCGGTGTCCTTTAAGCAGCAGTGTCAGTGTCCTTTAAGCAGCAGTGTCAGTGTCATTTAAGTGTCATTTAAGCAGCAGTGTCATTGTCCTTTAAGCAGCAGTCTCAGTGTCATTTAAGCAACAATGTCAGTGTCATTTAAGCAGCAGTGTCAGTGTCATTTAAGTGTCATTTAAGCAGCAGTGTCAGTGTCCTTTAAGCAGCAGTGTCAGTGTCATTTAAGTGTCATTTAAGCAGCAGTGTCGGTGTCCTTTAAGCAGCAGTGTCAGTGTCATTTAAGTGTCATTTAAGCAGCAGTGTCATTGGGGGATGGAGGGCAGGGAGAGAGTTGAGCATCCTGACAGCTTGGTGGATGAAGTTGTCTTTCAGTCTGCTGGTCTTGGCCCTGAGGCTCCTCAGTCTCCTTCCTGATGGCAGCAGACTGAAGAGGCAGTTGGATGGATGGGTGGAGGATCACCCAGAGGGCTTTGCGGGTGAGGCGGGTGCGGTAGATGTCCTGCAGGGAGGGGAGAGAGACACCCACGATTCTCTCAGCAGGACCCGGTGCAGGTGCCATACCACACCGTGATGCAGCTGGTGAGGATGTGACCTATAGTGCACTCTGATTTGACAAATTTTCGCAGCAGCGGTATTGTTAGTCCACTCACCGTCTTGACTCACGTCTTCTTCACGCTTGCATTTTTTTGTTGCATTAAATTACGCACATATTTACGTTTTTTACAAATGTATACTTTTGTGAACGCAGAACAAAACACAGAAGGTTCCACCGAGATTTGAACTCGCTGGATCGCTGGTTTCAGAGTCCAGAGTGCTAACCATTACACCATGGAACCTGTCGCTGCAAAAGTACGAGACAGAGGCACCTGGTGGACATGGAGAGAATTACAAATATGATTAGATTTTCAAAATTCTAAACTGGGAAACACCTGGGTTGGGATGGTTGGTATACATAAAATTGTGAAAAGAGCGAAACATTGTGGATTGGAGTTGTGTGACGGTGTGCAGTCGTGGGTCAAACTTGATGAAGAGGTTGGAGTTGTGTGACGGTGTGCAGTCATGGGTCAAACTTGATGAAGAGGTTGGAGCTGTGTGACGGTGTGCAGTTGTGGGTCAAACTTGATGAAGAGGTTGGAGCTGTGTGACGGTGTGCAGTCGTGGGTCAAACTTGATGAAGAGGTTGGAGCTGTGTGACCTTGTGCAGTCGTGGGTCAGCAGAGTGAAGAGGAGGGGGCTCAGCACACATCCTCTTCATGTCAGGAAATCCAGCAGCCAGTTGCACATGGAGGTGTTGATCTCCAGCTTGTCTAGTTTGAGTCTGAGTTGGTGGGGGACGATTGTGTTGAAGATGAACTGAAGTCAGTGAACAGCATTCTGACATATGAGTCTCTGGTGTCCAGGTGTGTGAGGGGGTGACTGGAGGACTGTGGAAATTGCATCATCGGTCAAGCGGTTAGACCGGTATATGCAAATTGAAATGAGTCCAGGGTTCAAAGCATTTAGTTTAGTTTTAGTTGTTTGCTAAATGTGTTTACAGCGATGTGTGCTGATACACTATTGAAGTCTATGTGTGTTTTAATGATCTATTCATCTGAGTCACTACACTGAATGCAGTAGAGGAGTAGGTGGACCAGTTTCTGTCTTAAGGAAGTACAGGCATACACCGGGATACACCATTGGAGTCAATGTGTGTTTTAATTATTTATTTAGTTCAACTTCAACACAGACGGGCATGCCAGAGTGAACCGTCATCTGCCGTACATCTTCACCTAGAAGCCACGGGCCATTCATTTGAGGACAGTGAGGTTCAGATCTTAGCCAGGGAAAAGAACTGGTTTGAGAGGGGAGTTAAAGAGGCTATTTTTGTCAAAAGAGAATTCTTCTTTAAACAGAAATGGTGGAGTCAGACATAATTTGTCTCCCATCTATAATTCCATTCTTAAACCTAAATCAAAACAAACAAAAGAAACAATAGGGCTAGCCAGGTCAGGGCCAGAGGTGTGAAAAACAGTCGTGTAGGGGTGAATAAGTATGCTAAACTAGACGCCAGAGAAACAAAAGACAGAAACAAATAGGCGAGATAGTTTCGGAAAAACTGCAGTATAGTTAGCTCCTCCCTGCAGCGAGATATAAGCAGTGTCTTACCAGCACTCTAACCAGAACTGACGAAGCCTCTCGGATGAGCGGCAAAATGTTTTCGACCAAACAAACTTTGTCCAGTTGACAAATTGAATTTCTTCTTTTATCATGGATTCTACCTGGACGACTGAGAGACTCTTCACGCATTCAACTTCTATGCATAATCACTGAGTTATAAACATTTTTAAGTTCTTGATTTTCTGTAAACCAAATGAAGGTCCCACCGAGATTTGAACTCGGATCGCTGGATTCAGAGTCCAGAGTGCTAACCATTACACCATGGAACCGCACTGGATACACTACGTCGCCTGTATTATGTAATTACCGTACTTACAGCGTTCATATTACAGATCTACATGGTAATTAATGTCTCGAGGCTCACTCTGATCTGACAAACTTTTGCAGCAGTGGTTTAGTTTGTTCTCTCACCGTCTTCTCTTACTTACGTCTTCTTCACATTTGTATTGACATTTTTTTGTTGCATTAAATAACACACGTCTTCATGTTTTATACAAATGTAAATTTTTGTGAACACAGGACAAAACAATGAAGGTTCCACCGAGATTTGAATTCGGATCACTGGATTCAAAGTCCAGAGTGCTAACCATTACACCATGGAACCTGTTAAGTACGTAACCCCCCAGTCATCCACGGCAAAATGAAAAATTCAATCTGTCAACTGGACAGATGTTTATTTGTTCAAACACATTTCTCAGCTCATCCAAGCTGCTTCTTCAGTTCTGGTCAGACGCTGGTGGACACTGCCTATATCTGCCTGAAGGGGGCGCTAACTACAATGAAATGACTCTGAGACTACCACACCTCCTTGTTTCCAGTTGGTGTTAGTTAGGTGGGCCTGTTAGATCTGCAGTGGGAGTGGAGTGTGGGTCTTGTTAGCAGAACCATTCAGGACCATAATGGTGTTTTCACACCTCTGGACCTGACCTGCTGCACTATTGTTTTCTTAGTTTGTTTTGATTTAGGTTTGAGGATAGAGTTATAGATGGAGACAAATGATCTGAGCCCTCCATTTCTGTTCAAGGAAGGATTCTCTTTCTGGACAAAAACAGCCTCTTTAACTCCTCTCTCAAACCAGTTCTTTTCTCTGGCCAAGATCTGGACCTCACTGTCCTCAAAGGAGTGGCCCGTGGCTTTTAGGTGGAGGTGTACGGCAGACTGAGGTCCTTTTAGGTGGAGATGTACGGCAGACTGAGGTCCACTCTGGCTCTCTCGTCTGTGTTGGTACATCCTCTTGTGAAGTGGCTGTTTTGTTTCTCCAGTGTCGCGCTCTCTGCAGTCTTCACTACACTGAATGCAGTAGAGGAGTAGGGTGGAGCAGTTTCTGTCTTAAGGAAGTACAAGCAGATGAACCTTTGGAGTCAATGCATGTTTTAACTATTTATTTAGTTAAACTTCACATATAAACATTTTTAAGTTCTTGATGTTCTATAATTTCGAACCAAACCAAGGTCCCACCGAGATTTGAACTCAGATCGCTGGATTCAGAGTCCAGAATGCTAACCATTACACCATGGAACCACATGTAAGAGGCCAAGTTGCCTAAATGCACTTGCCGCAAGATATACAGTGGTACCTCACCTTACGAAAGACCCTACATACGAAAAATCCAAGTTACGAAATGCCTTCACGTCAAGTTTTGGTCTCTAGATACGAAAGAAAATTCAAGTTACGAAACGCGAAATCTCAAAAATTCAATTAATGCGCGCTCAGATGCACGCCCCGAAACGTAAATACACTTTATCAACACACACGGGGTTAGGTTCCAGAGGTGGCCCGCGGTGGGAGAGGTCCACGAGGTAGGACTTTGTATTTTGCAATTGTTCTACATGTTTTAGGGCTGTAAATGCCTCACCACACACATTCTACGCTTTTCTCAGACTGGAGTTGGGCTTTTCTCACATTTCTCTCTCGTTTGAACACTCGAACTTTCATAGATTTTCAATGGAATGTGTTGATAGTGAAGCGTGGGGGGGGCACGGCTCAATATAGCGCCGAACGTGCGAGGGGAGCGGAGACACAGGATTACTATCAACAACACATCATCAGTATGGTAAAACTCACCTGTCTCACGACGGTCTAAACCCCGCTCACGTTCCCTTAGTGAGTGAACAATCCAACGCTTGGTGAATTCTGCTTCACAAGAGGAAGAGCCGACATCGAAGGATCAAAAAGCGACGTCAACACGGCGCAAGGGCGAGAGTACACCGGGACTGCGGGCGCGGGATGGAGCCGCGGCGCCCGGGCCGCGCCTCCCCCTCGGGGCCACGGGCCCGCGCGGCTCGGCCCGCCGAGCACGGGGTGATTTAATCCTGGACTGGTCCCGGTTTGGTCCCGGTCTGGACCTGATCCAGTCCTGGTTTAGACCTGGTCTAGACCTGGTTTAGTTCTGGTCTAGACCTGGAAATCACATAGAAGCAGAGCCCGCCCCGAGCGAGACCCCGCGGTCTTTCCCGCCGATAGAGCACCTTTCTCGGCCTGTTAGCTCACAGTGTCGGCCCCCCGGCTCTGGAGGTCAGATAGAAGCAGAGCCCGCCCCGCCCCGCTCTTATTCCCGCTGAAAGAGCGTCTTTCTCGGCCCCTTAGCTCTAGCGCGGAACGCGCAAGGAGCGCTCCTCCAACGGCACTGCCATGTCCCGGGATAATCCTGGTTTAGTCCAGGTTCAGTCCAGGTTTAGACCTGGTTTAGTTCTGGTCTAGACCTGGTTTATTCCAATCAGGACGCAGAACACAAATGTTACACTATAAAAAAAAAAACCTTGGAACAGATCAGGCCTTTTCCATTGAAATAGCTACTCAACTTACGAAAAATTCACGTAACGAAACCACTTCTGGAACAAATTAATTTCGTAAGGTGAAGTACCACTGTATTACGTGATTACCGTATTTACAACATTCGTATTACAGATCTACACGGTAATGACTTAATGTCTCGAGGCGTAACTGTTAAACTCACTCTGATTTGACAAACCTTTGCAGCAGTGGTTTGTTTAGTTCGCTCACCGTCTTCTCTTACTTCCTTCTTCTTTACATTTGTATTGGAATTTTTTTGTTGCATTAAATAACACACGTCTTACTGTTGTATAGAAATGTATATTTTTGTGTTTACAGTGAGTACAGGCTGATACACTGTTGGAGTCAATGAACCTTACACGACATCCCAAGTCGCCTACACACAGTTGCTGCAAGACATATTACATAATTACCGTATTTACGACGTTCATATTCCAGATCTACATGGTAATTACTAATGTCTCAAGGCGTAACTGTTAAACTTACAAGTTCAAAGTCAGCTTTATTGTCAAAAACCGTATGTACAGGTTACACACTAGAGATGCGTGGATGGGCTTTTTTTCCATCCGCCACCGCATGAAAAAAACATAATCCGTCCACTATCCATTTGCACGCACGTTTTTTCGGGAATTTTCAAAACCGCACCCGTCCGTCATCCGCCAACTTATGATAATTCCAAAATTATCTTAAGGAATTGTCTTAAGGAAGTACATGCAGATACACCATTGGAGTCAATGTGTGTTTTAATTATTTATTTAGTTCAACTTCAATACAGACGGGCATGCTAGAGTGGACCGTCATCTGCCGTACATCTTCACTTAGAAGCCACAGGCCATTCTTTTGAGGACAGTGAGGTTCAGATCTTAGCCAGGGAAAAGAACTGGTTTGAGAGGGGAGTTAAAGAGGCTATTTTTGTCAAAAGAGAATCCTTCTTTAAACAGAAATGGTGGAGTCAGACATAATTTGTCTCCCATCTATAATTCCATTCTTAAACCTAAATCAAAACAAACAAAAGAAACAATAGGGCTAGCCAGGTCAGGGCCAGAGGTGTGAAAAACAGTCGTGTAGGGGTGAATAAGTATGCTAAACTAGACGCCAGAGAAACAGAAGACAGAAACAAATAGGCGAGATAGTTTCGGAAAAACTGCAGTATAGTTAGCTCCTCCCTGCAGCGAGATATAAGCAGTGTCTTACCAGCACTCTAACCAGAACTGACGAAGCCTCTCTGATGAGCGGCAAAATGTTTTCGACCAAACAAACTTTGTCCAGTTGACAAATTGAATTTCTTCTTTTATCATGGATTCTACCTGGACGACTGAGAGACTCTTCACGCATTCAACTTCTATGCATAATCACTGAGTTATAAACATTTTTAAGTTCTTGATTTTCTGTAAACCAAATGAAGGTCCCACCGAGATTTGAACTCGGATCGCTGGATTCAGAGTCCAGAGTGCTAACCATTACACCATGGAACCGCACTGGATACACTACATCGCCTGTATTATGTAATTACCGTACTTACAGCGTTCATATTACAGATCTACATGGTAATTAATGTCTCGAGGCTCACTCTGATCTGACAAACTTTTGCAGCAGTGGTTTAGTTTGTTCTCTCACCGTCTTCTCTTACTTACGTCTTCTTCACATTTGTATTGACATTTTTTTGTTGCATTAAATAACACACGTCTTCATGTTTTATACAAATGTAAATTTTTGTGAACACAGGACAAAACAATGAAGGTTCCACCGAGATTTGAACTCGGATCACTGGATTCAAAGTCCAGAGTGCTAACCATTACACCATGGAACCTGTTAAGTACACAACCCCCCAGTCATCCACGGCAAAATGAAAAATTCAATTTGTCAACTGGACAGATGTTTATTTGTTCAAACACATTTCTCAGCTCATCCAAGCTGCTTCTTCAGTTCTGGTCAGACTCTGGTGGACACTGCGTATATCTGCCTGAAGGGGGCGCTAACTACAATGAAATGACTCTGAGACTCCCACACCTACTTGTTTACAGTTGGTGTTAGTTAGGTGGGCCTGTTAGATCTGCAGTGGGAGTGGAGTGTGGGTCTTGTTAGAACCATTCAGGACCATAATGGTGTTTTCACACCTCTGGACCTGACCTGCTGCACAATTGTTTTCTTTGTTTTGATTTAGGTTTGAGGATAGAGTTATAGATGGAGACAAAGTATGTCTGAGACCTCAATTTCTGTTCAAGGAAGGATTCTCTTTCTGGACAAAAACAGCCTCTTTAACTCCCCTCTCAAACCAGTTCTTTTCTCTGGCCACGATCTGGACCTCACTGTCCTCAAAGGAGTGGCCCGTGACTTTTAGGTGGAGATGTACAGCAGACTGAGGTCCTTTTAGGTGGAGATGTACGGCAGACTGAGGTCCTTTTAGGTGGAGCTGTACGGCAGACTGAGGTCCTTTTAGGTGGAGATGTACAGCAGACTGAGGTCCTTTTAGGTGGAGGTGTACGGCAGACTGAGGTCCTTTCAGGTGGAGATGTACGGCAGACTGAGGTCCTTTTAGGTGGAGATGTACGGCAGACTGAGGCAGACTGAGGTCCTTTTAGGTGGAGCTGTACGGCAGACTGAGGTCCTTTTAGGTGGAGGTGTACGGCAGACTGAGGTCCTTTTAGGTGGAGATTTACAGCAGACTGAGGTCCACTCTGGCTCTCCCGTCTGTGTTGGTACATCCTCTTGTGAAGTGGTTCTTTTGTTTCTCCAGTATAGCGCTCTCTGCAGTCTTCACTACACTGAATGCAGTAGAGGAGTAGGGTGGAGCAGTTTCTGTCTTAAGGAAGTACAAGCACATGAACCTTTGGAGTCAATGCATGTTTTAATTATTTATTTAGTTAAACTTCTACACATATCAATGACTTATAAACATTTTAAAGTTCTTGATTTTCTATCATTTCGAACCAAACAAAGGTCCCACCGAGATTTGAACTCGGATCGCTGGATTCAGAGTCCAGAGTGCTAACCGTTACACCATGGAACCACATGTAAGAGGCCAAGTTGCCTAAATGCACTTGCCGCGAGATATATTGCCCGCGGTGCAGGTGCCGTACCACACAGTGATGCAGCTGGTGAGGATGTGACCTATAGTGCACTCTGATTTGACAAATTTTCGCAGCAGCTGTATTGTTAGTCCACTCACTGTCTTGACTCACGTCTTCTTCACGCTTGCATTTTTTTGTTGCATTAAATTACGCACATATTTACAAATGCTAACCATTACACCATGGAACCTCACTGGACACACTGCGTCGCCTATATTACGTAATTACCGTACTTACAGCGTTCATATTACAGATCTACATGGTAATTAATGTCTCGAGGCTCACTCTGATCTGACAAACTTTTGCAGCAGTGGTTTAGTTTGTTCTCTCACCGTCTTCTCTTACTTACGTCTTCTTCACATTTGTATTGACATTTTTTTGTTGCATTAAATAACACACGTCTTCATGTTTTATACAAATGTAAATTTTTGTGAACACAGGACAAAACAATAAAGGCTCCACCGAGATTTGAACTCGGATCACTGGATTCAAAGTCCAGAGTGCTAACCATTACACCATGGAACCTGTTAAGTACACAACCCCCCAGTCATCCACGGCAAAATGAAATATTCAATTTGTCAACTGGACAGATGTTTATTTGTTCAAACACATTTCTCAGCTCATCCAAGCTGCTTCTTCAGTTCTGGTCAGACATTGTGGATTCCCATGTCAGTCATGATCCGAGGGGCTTCTGTCGCTGTATTTTTTGCTTTATGGTTTTATGGCATTCACAATCACGGATTTCTATATTTTGGCAAAGCAAATGACAATTTATGGTCCTCTTTATTGTTGACAGGGATACGATTAGTCAAACATTGTGATAGTCCTGTTTTAGACATGGTTTTATTTTAGTTTAGTGTTTTATTTTATATAGTTACGCTTATCAAGGAGTTCTTGATATTCTATAATTTCAAGCCAAACAAAGGTCCCACCGAGATTTGAACTCGGATTGCTGGATTCAGAGTCCAGAGTGCTAACCGTTACACCATGGAACCTGTTACTGTGAGGGATGGAGACAGAGGCACCTGGTGGACACGGAGAGAATTACAGGTGTGATATTTTAGATTTTCAAAAGTCAAAACCAGGACACAACTGAGTTGGGATGGTTGGTATAAATAAATTTATTGCCCTGTTGCACTGACCCCCATCACAATGAAGTGCTTTGAACGGCTAGTCATGGCACACATTAAATCCACCCCCACCCTGGACCCATTCCAGTTTGCATACCGGGCCAACCGCTCTACCGAGGATGCAATCTGCTCTGCTCTCCACCCAGCCCTCACCCACCTGGACAATAAGGACTCATGTGTGAGAATGCTGTTCATAGATTTCAGTTCACTCCGGGCCCACTCCACCAGACTGTCAAACAGCTTCATCGACCGGACTGTCAAACAGCTTCATCGACCGGACTGTCAAACAGCTTCATCCACCGGACTGTCAAACAGCTTCATCGACCGGACTGTCAAACAGCTTCATCCACCGGGCTGTCAAACAGCTTCATCCACCGGACTGTCAAACAGCTTCATCCACCGGGCTGTCAAACAGCTTCATCCACCGGACTGTCAAACAGCTTCATCCACCGGGCTGTCAAACAGCTTCATCCACCGGACTGTCAAACAGCTTCATCCACCGGGCTGTCAAACAGCTTCATCCACCGGACTGTCAAACAGCTTCATCCACCGGACTGTCAAACAGCTTCATCCACCGGACTGTCAAACTGCTTCAACCACCGGGCTGTCAAACAGCTTCACCCACCGGGCTGTCAAACAGCTTCATCCACTAGGCTGTCAAGAAGCTGAACGATCTTACTGCAAGATATCAATTTTAAACATGCAAAATAAATCACGATTAATCGCGATTAACTATGAAATTTCTGAGATTAGTTGCGATCAAGAAAATTAATCGTTTGACAGCCCTAATATATATATATATATATATATATATATATATATATATATATATATATATATATATATATATAATAAAATACATTGAAATACACTTTTTTTCTTTGGGTCCCAGGAGGATATTGGCATAAACTGTATTCCATAAAAAGACATATCACTTTAGACACTTTAAAAACTGCTGCTAAGGACGACTGTTGCACTGTTGCACATTTACATTTACTATTGGAATTTTACTACTGTTGTTCTGTTGTTTACTCCTGTTATTGCACTAGAATTACTACTGTTGCACATTTATTTTTATCTTAACTTCAATCCACATTCTATTGCACATTACCATTTCACTGCTGTATCTTCCATTGCACATTTTGATGCACACTGCACATTTTGGACATCTGTAAATAGGTATTTATTTATTATGTTGCACTGCTTTCAGATTTTAGATCTTAGACTTTAGTTTTAGATTTAGATTTTTGTCTTAGATAGTTTTTGTTGTGTTTTGTTGGCCAGAGAGAAACGAAATTTCGATTCACTGTATGTTGAACACATATGGCAGAATTGACAATAAAGCTGAACTTTGATCTTTGATCTTTTGACAGGGATACGATTAGTCAAACATTGTGATAGTCCTGTTTTAGACCTGGTTTTATTTTAGTTTAGTGCTTTATTTTAATTATTTATATAGTTACACTTCTACGCTTATCAAGGAGTTCTTGATATTCTATAATTTCGAGCCAAACAAAGGTCCCACCGAGATTTGAACTCGGATCGCTGGATTCAGAGTCCAGAGTGCTAACCGTTACACCATGGAACCTGTTACTGTGAGGGAGGGAGACAGAGGCACCTGGTGGACACGGAGAGAATTACAGGTGTGATATTTTAGATTTTCAAAAGTCAAAACCAGGACACACCTGAGTTGGGATGGTTGGTATGAATAAAATTGTGAAAAGAGTGAAACATTGTGGTCATCATCCAAGGGACGTCTTCACAGACACGGTTTTCTGTATTTTTGGCAATTTATGCTCCTCTTTACTGTTGGCAGGGATCAGATTAAACATTGTGATAGTCCTGTTTTAGTCCTGGTTTAGTCTTTAGTCAAATTGGTCAAAAATAGGGACAATTTAGGACATTTCTTGTATTAAACTGGGACAAATCGCTGGTTTTGTATAAATCTGCGGAGACAGGGCACACGGGGCTCAAAACTGGGACTGTCCCGGGTAAATTGGGACGTCTGGTCGCCCTAATTTTAGATAATCTCGTTATGACATGGACAACTTGCTTTGACTGTGTTTATGATTAGATAATGATATGTTAATGAGACTGAAGTGGATTTAATTAGTATAGGCCTGGTTCAGTCCTGATTTAGTCTTGTTTAAGTCCTGGTTTAGACCTGGCTTAGACCTGGTTTAGACCTGGTTTAGAACTAGTTTAAACCTGGATTAGACCTGGTTTAGAACTGGTTTAGACCTGGTTTAGAACTGGTTTAGAACTGGTTTAGTCTTGGTTTAGTCCTAAAAAAGGCTTGGTTTAGTTCGGTTTTAGTCTTGCTTTAGTCCTGGTTTAGTCCTGGTTTAGAACTGGTTTTGACCTGGTTTTGAACTGGTTTAGTCTTGATTTAGTCCTAGTATAGGCCTGGTTCAGTCCTGGTTTTGTCTTGCTTTAGTTCTGGTTTAGACCTGGTTTAGAACTGGTTTAGACCTGGTTTAGTCCTGGTGTAGTCCTGGTTTATTCCTGGTTTAGTCCTGGTTTAGACCTGGTTTAGTCTTGCTTTAGTCCTGTTTAGTCCTGGTTTAGTCCTGTTTAGTCCTGTTTTAGTCCTGGTTTAGTCCTGGTTTAGTCCTGGTCTGGGTTTGGTTTAGTCTTGGTTTAGTCCTGCTTTAGTCCTGGTCTGGGTCTGGTTTAGTTTTGCTTTAGTCCTGGTTTAGACCTGGTTTAGTCCTGGTTTAGTCCTGCTTTAGTCCTGGTTTAGACCTGGTTTAGTCCTGGTTTAGTCCTGGTTTAGTCCTGCTTTAGTCCTGGTTTAGACCTGGTTTAGTCCTGGTTTAGTCCTGCTTTAGTCCTGGTTTAGACCTGGTTTAGTCCTGCTTTAGTCCTGGTTTAGAACTGGTTTAGTCCTGGTTTAGTCCTGCTTTAGTCCTGGTTTAGAACTGGTTTAGTCCTGATTTAGTCCTGCTTTAGTCCTGGTTTAGACCTGGTTTAGTCCTGGTTTAGTCTTGCTTTAGTCCTGGTTTAGTCCTGCTTTAGTCCTGGTTTAGACCTGGTTTAGTCCTGGTTTAGTCTTGCTTTAGTCCTGGTTTAGTCCTGGTTTAGTCTTGCTTTAGTCCTGGTTTAGACCTGGTTTAGTCCTGGTTTAGTCTTGGTTTAGTCCTGCTTTAGTCCTGGTCTGGGTCTGGTTTAGTTTTGCTTTAGTCCTGGTTTAGACCTGGTTTAGTCCTGGTTTAGACCTGGTTTAGTCTTGCTTTAGTCCTGGTTTAGTCCTGGTTTAGTCTTGCTTTAGTCCTGGTTTAGTCCTGGTTTAGTCCTGCTTTAGTCCTGGTTTAGTCCTGGTTTAGTCCTGCTTTAGTCCTGGTTTAGTCCTGGTCTGGGTCTGGTTTAGTCCTGCTTTAGTCCTGGTTTAGTCTTGCTTTAGTCCTGGTTTAGTCCTGGTTTAGTCCTGGTTTAGTCTTTCAGTTCTGACAGTTTGAAAATAAAGTCATTACATAAATCTTTGGGTCACAATCTGATATTTGACTTTTATCTGAGCATTGGACTGGCACAAATCTAGTCCTGCCCTGAGGACTTTCCCCTTGTTTTCTTCTTGTTAATTATCCACACGTTTTGCATTTTTCTACTCGACCAAAGTCCAAAATCACCCGACACCTTTAGATCCAACCAGGAAGTATGTGAAAAAACTACAAAACAGTGTGCGGTGATGTTCGTCGTGATGTTTCTGGGATCAGAGTGAATCATTAAAAGGTTCTTTCCTTCTCCTCGTGTGGGACACTGTGTGCAGCGTTAGGAAGAAGAAGAGGATTTTTGGAGATGGAGAAGGTTTTTCGCTTGTTTTGTCTGTTGGAGATGGTCGAGTGTGTGATGGGCAAAAAGGAGGTGAGGAAATCTGGTTTAGTCCTGGTTTAGTCTTGTTGAGTGCTGGTTTAGTCCTGGTTTA
The DNA here is from genome assembly GCA_036785185.1 of Paratrypauchen microcephalus. Classification (NCBI taxonomy): domain Eukaryota; kingdom Metazoa; phylum Chordata; class Actinopteri; order Gobiiformes; family Gobiidae; genus Paratrypauchen; species Paratrypauchen microcephalus. The sequence continues at coordinate 1,134,866 of JAVJIX010000119.1, read as the reverse complement.
GACCTGTTTTAGACCTGGTTTAGACCTGGTTTAGACCTGGTTTAGTCCTGGTTTAGACCTGTTTTAGACCTGTTTTAGACCTGGTTTAGACCTGGTTTAGACCTGGTTTAGATCTGGTTTAGTCCTGGTTTAGACCTGTTTTAGACCTGGTTTAGACCTGGTTTAGACCTGGTTTAGAACTGGTTTAGAACTGGTTTAGTCTTGGTTTAGACTTGCTTGAGTGCTGATTTAGTCCTGGTTTAGACCTGGTTTAGTCTTGCTTTAGTCTTGCTTTAGTCCTGGTTTAGACCTTGTTTAGACTTGGTTTAGTCTTGCTTTAGTCTTGCTTTAGTCTTGCTTTAGTCCTGGTTTAGACCTGGTTTAGACCTGGTTTAGACCTGGTTTAGACTTGGTTTAGTCTTGTTTAGACCTTCTTTAGTCTTGCTTTAGTCTTGCTTTAGTCCTGGTTTAGACCTGGTTTAGACTTGGTTTAGTCTTGTTTAGACCTGGTTTAGTTTTGCTTTAGTCTTGCTTTAGTCCTGGTTTAGACCTGGTTTAGTCCTGCTTTAGTCCTGGTTTAGACCTGGTTTAGACCTGGTTCAGTCCTGGTTTGCTCTTGCTTTAGTCCTGGTTTAGACCTGGTTTAGAACTGGTTTAGTCCTGGTTTACTCCTAGTATAGGCTTGGTTCAGTTCTGCTTTAGTCCTGCTTTAGTCCTGGTTTAGTGTTCCTGTAGTTCTGGTTTAGACCTGGTTTAGTCCTGGTTTACACTGTTCTTGTTTAGACCCATTGTAGTCCTGTTTTAGTCCTGGTTTAGAAGCGGCATAGTCTTCATTTAGACCTGATTTAGTCCTGGTTTAGTACAGGCATGAACTTTGTTTAGACCTGATTTAGTCCCGTTTTAGTCCTGGTTTAGTACTGACATGGTCCTTGTTTAAACCTAATTTAGTCTTGATTTAGTCCTGGTTCAGTACCGGCATGGTCCTTGTTTAGACCTGATTTAGTTCTGGTTTAGACCTGGTTTAATGCTGGTTTAGTCCTAGTATAATCCTGGTTCAGTCCTGGTTTAGTCCTGGTTTAGTATCGACATTGTCCTTGTTTAGACCTGGTTAGGATCTGGATTAGACCTGGTTTGGTCCTCGATTAGTACTGTTTTAGTCCTGTTACGTTTTCATTTAGTCCTGGTTTACAGCTGGTTTAGTCCTGGTTTAGTCCTGGTTTAGTCCTGGTTTAGTCCTAATCCTAATTTGAGTTTTCTGGAGTGGTCGGTGATTCGATTAGACACTTGCAGAGTGGAAAGGATTCAGACCTGGTTTCGTCATGTGAATATTAAAACTGGTTTAAATCCTGGTCCTGGTTTTAGGCCTAGTCCAGTTCTCCTTTAGTCCCGGTTCAGTTCTCCTTCAGTTCAGGCAAAGTTGTGTTTGATTATGAAAAGTAAAATACCCCAAACCTAAATAATAATACATTTTTAATAATAAATGTTACAGGAGAAATGGTGTAGAGAGAGGAGAAGGTCAGAGGAGAAGGTCAGAGGAGCAGAGGAGGTCAGAGGAGCAGAGGAGGTCAGAGGAGCAGAGGAGAAGGTCAGAGGAGAAGGTCAGAGGAACAGAGGAGAAGGTAAGAGGAGAAGGTCAGAGGAACAGAGGAGAAGGTCAGAGGAGAAGGTCAGAGGAGCCGATGAAAAGGTCAGAGGAGAAGGTCAGAGGAGAAGGTCAGAGGAGCAGAGGAGGTCAGAGGAGCAGAGGAGGTCAGAGGGTCAGAGGAGGTCAGAGGAGCAGAGGAGAAGGTCAGAGGAGAAGGTCAGAGGAACAGAGGAGAAGGTCAGAGGAACAGAGGAGAAGGTCAGAGGAGAAGGTCAGAGGAGCAGAGGAGAAGGTCAGAGGAGAAGGTCAGAGGAACAGAGGAGAAGGTCAGAGGAGCAGAGGAAGTCAGATGGAACAGAGGAGAAGGTCAGAGGGGCAGAGGAGAAGATTAGAGGAGGAGAGGAGAAGGTCAGAGGAGCAAAGGAGGTCAGATGGAGCAGAGGAGAAGCTCAGAGGAGAAGGTCAGAGGGTCAGAGGAGAAGGTCAGAGGAGCAGAGGAGAAGGTCCGAGGAGAAGGTCCGAGGAAAAGGTCAGAGGAGCAGAGGAGAAGGTCAGAGGAACAGAGGAGAAAGTCAGAGGAGCAGAGGAGAAGGTCAGAGGAGCAGGGGAGGCCAGAGCGCCAGAGGAGGTCAGAGAAGCAGAGGAGGTCAGATGGAACAGAGGAGAAGGTCAGAGGAGAAGGTCAGAGGGTCAGAGGAGAAGGTCAGAGGGTCAGAGGAGAAGGTCAGATGGAGCAGAGGAGAAGGTCAGAGGAGCAAAGGAGGTCAGAGGGAGCAGAGGAGAAGGTCAGAGGAGAAGGTCAGAGGGTCAGAGGAGAAGGTCCGAGGAGAAGGTCAGAGGAGAAGGTCAGAGGAACAGAGGAGAAGGTCAGAGGAGCAGAGGAGGTCAGAGGAGCAGAGGAGAAGGTCAGAGGAGCAGAGGAGGTCAGAGGGTCAGAGGAGGTCAGAGGAGCAGAGGAGGTCAAGATGGAACAGAGGAGAAGGTCAGAGGAGAAGGTTAGAGGAGCAGAGGAGAAGATCAGAGGGTCAGAGGAGAAGGTCAGATGGTCAGCAGACGGTCCAGAGGATGGTCAGATCAGATGTTTTCTGGAGGATTCACTCTTGTATCTCCTCAGTTCGGTCTGATCGAGAGCCTGGTTCTCGCCGCAAACTCTCGCCCGTGGCTGTGGAGCGTTTACGTGTTCGCCGTGGGACTCCCCGTGATCCTCTTCATCAGCTTCATGTGGCCCGACAAAGTACGTGGAGAATTCCATTTATTCATACTTATCGATCATCAATATTGATTTCACTGATGTTCCCTTTGCTCCGCAGAGGTTCGGTCCTCCTGATCAGCCGTATTACTACAAGAAATCTGACGAAGAACAAGAAGATGATCCAGAACGTTCTCCTCTGTCCGCAAACTCTCAGCCCGTGGCTGTCAGACCAGTTTAGCACCCTACGTTTACGTGTTTGCTACTGCTGGGACTACTACTACTACTGCTACAACTACTACTACTCCTGTTACTACTACTACTACTACTGCTACTGCTACTGATACTGCTACTGCTACTGCTACTGCCAACAAAGTACGTGGCAACAATTCCATTTATTCAATACTTATCAGCATCAATGACAACAACAACCAGCAAGCGTTACCTGATGTTCACTCCGCCAAGCAATTCGGTCCTCCTGCATCAGCCATACTGGCAACTGACAAGCAGCAATCTGTAACAGCAGCAGCAATCATGGTCAGCAACAACAACAACAACAACAGCAACCAAACGAAGTCCCGCAACCGCTGGCAAGCGGCAACAACAACAAGGCTGCATTCAGACAACAGTTCTAGCAATAACCTAACAATAAAAACAACTACTGCTACTACTACTGCAACAATACTACTACTACTGCAATACTGCTACTACCAGACCATACTGCTACTACAACAAATAAACAATATAACAATAATAACTACTGCTACTGCTACTGCTACTGCTACTGCTGCTACTCACTCAACTACTACTACTGCTACTGCTAACTGCTAACTAACTAATCCTACTGCTGCTAACAACCTGCTGCTACTGCAATAACAATGACAATACTACAACAACGAAACTACAACTACTGCTACTGCTACTACTACTACTACGACTGCAATAACTAACTGCTGCTGCTCCTGCTAAGCAACAACAACAACAACAACGCAAACAACAATAACCAACAATAACGACAATGACAACAACAATGACAATAATAATAATAATAATACTAAACAAATGAACAATGCTGCTACTGCTGCTGCTGCTGACAACAAACAACAACCAACAACAACTGCTGCTGCTGCAATGCTGCTGCTGCTGCAATACTGCTGCTGCTGTAACAACAACAAACAACAAACAACCAATAATGCTGCTGCTGCAATAATAGTAGTAATAATGACAATAATGTAATGACAAACAATGCTGCTGCTGCTGCATGTAATGACAATATGTAATGCTGTAACAATGACAAACAACAATAACAACAATGACAACTGACTGCAATATATCATAATGACGGTAATGACTGGTAACTGCTGCTGCTGCTGCTGCTGCTGCTGCTTGCTACAATAGTTAGTATAGCTGCTGCTGCTACTGCTACTGCTACTGCGGTAATGCTGCAACTGCGGCTACATGCTCCTGCAAACTGCACGTGCTAACAGCAATGCTGCGGAAACTGTAACAACAGCGGCAGCGGCAGCAACAGCAACATCCTTGGCGGCGGCAGCGGCCCGGCAAGCAGGACTGCTGCATGCTGCAAGCGAGCTCCTCGCGAGCAGCGGCGCAACGCGGCGGCAATGACAGGCAGCAGGCTTGGCGGCGGCGGCAGCGGCGGCAGCGAAACAGCGAGCAACAGGCGCTGCTGCTGCTGCTGGCTGCTTAACAACTGCTGTAATGCAGCGGCGGCGGCGGCAATAAGCAGCAGCGGCAACTGCTGCTTTGCGCGGCTGCTTGGCTGACTGCTGCTGCTCCTGCGCGGCGAGCAGCAACAGCAGCGAGCAGCAGCAGCGAAGCAGGCAGCAAGCAGCAGCGCGGCGGCGACGGCGGCGGCAACGGCAACTGGCTGCTGCTGCTCCTGCTTGGCGGCGGCGGCGGCTGGCAACGGCAATATCTGGCAACGGCAGCGGCGCTGCTGCTGCTGCTGCAGCAGCAACAGCAACAACAATATGCTGCTGCCGCTGCTGCTGCTGCTGCTGCTGCTGCTGCCATTATGGCTGCTGCTGCTGCTGCTGCTGCTGCTTGGCAACGCTTGGCAACAGCAGCCCTTGCTGCTGCTGCTGGTGGCACTGGCTGCTGCTGCTGTCACCGTTGCAACAGCTGCTGCTGCTGCTGCTGCTGCTGCTGCTGCTTGGCTGTAACGCTGCTGCTCAGCGGCAACAGCGGCAGCGAGCAGCGGCAACCAGCGGCAACGCGGCAATAGTATATATATATGTATATGCGGCAATATAGCACGCGGCAGCAGCAGCAGCAGCGGCAGCGGCAATAATGACAGCGGCAGCGAGCAGCGGCAGCGGCGAACGCAGCAACAGGCAGCGGCTTGGCAACTAACAGCGGCAGCAATGACGACTGACGACAGCGGCAATGACAAGCGGCGAGCAGCGGCATATGACAGCGATAACTAATAATAATCAACGGCAGCGGCAACAGCGGCAATAATAACTCCTTAATACTCTTTCATCTGGCGCAGCAGCAACAGCAACAGCAGCAGCGGCAATAAGCAGCGGCAGCTGACAGCGAACAGCGAGCAATAACTGCAACAATAATATAACAGCAGCAGACAGAAACAGCAGCAACATATATCAATAATAAACAGCGGCAACAACGGCAGCGAGCAGCATGCAGCAGCAGCAGCAATAGCCTTAACAGTGTAAACAGCAACAGCAGCTCAGCGGCAAGCGGCCAGCGGTAGCGGCAACAGCAGCAGCTCTTAACCTGTAATGCTGCTGCTTTGCTGCTGCTGCTGTCTTAATAACAACAATAACAACAACTCGTCGCCTTTGTAACAATGACAGCAGCAGCAATCTGGCGTGTAACAACAACGACAACAACAACAAACGGCAGCAATAACCAACAGCGACTCGTCAATAACAACAGCGGCAATGACAACCCCGGCAGCGGCAACCAGCAACAGCAACAACAACCCGACGTAAGCTGCTGCAATGCAAACGCTGGCAACAGCGTATTGACAATGGCAGCAATGACAACAACAGCAACAACAGCAATGACAACCCTGACAGCTGAGCAAAATGACAATGCAATAGCCGAGCGAACCAGCAGCCAGCCAACAACAGCCAATGAGCAATCGCCAAACAGCTCAACAGCAATCATAGCAACAACAGCAACTAGATATATATATAGCGGCAACCCTTTAGTAGCGAGCCAGGCAACCCAGCCGTAATAGCTAACTAATGACAACAAGCAAAACAGCAACAACAATGCAATAGCAACAATAACAGCAACAATATGCTGCTAAAGACGAGCAACCAACTAATGCAACTGGCAGCTGGCAATTAACCAGCAGCAATATGTGTTAATGACGACAACAACAGCGTGACCTGTAACCCGACAGCGAGCAATGACGGAGACAATGAGCAACAGCAATCATAGTAATCATATGTAACCAATGGCGGCAACTGGCGGCAAACCAGTAACCAGCAGCAATAGCCAGTAACCATATAATATACCAGCGAGCAATGACAGCCGGTAATAACTAATAACAACTCCTGCTGCTCAACAGCAACAAGCAAGCAACCAATGACAACTGACAACTTGGCAATGACAACCAATAACAGCAACAACAACAACAACAACAGCAGCAACAGCAACGGTTGCAGCAGCAATAACACATGACGCACATGCAGCAACAACACACGTATCAGCTGTTTAACAACAACAACAACAGCGAGCAATGACGACAATAACTAACAACAATGATTTGGCAACAACAATATGTAAATGAACAACAATAATATGCTCAATAATATGCTGTTGTTAGCAATAATAATAATATGTTCAACAACAACAATAACAACAATAGCTGCTCGCAATGCTGTTGCTGTAAACAACAACAGCAACTAACAGCAACAACGGCTATGCAACAGCAGCTATTGCTGCTGCTAACAGCAACAATGCTGCAATAGCTGCTGCTGCTCCTGCTGCTGCTGCTGCTGGGCCTGCTGCTGCTGCTGCCTTGCTGGCAACGCAGCAGCCTTGGCTGCTGCTGCTGCTGCTGCTGCTGCTGCTGCTGCTGCTGCTGCTGCTGCTGCTGCCATGCATGCATGCTGCTGCTGCTGCTGCTGCTGCTGCTGTTGCTGCTGCTGCTGCTGCTGCTGCTGCTGCTGCTGCTGTTGCTGCTGCTGCTGCTGCTGCTGCTGCTGCTGTACTGCTGCTGCTGTTGCTGCTGCTGCTGCTGCTGCTGCTGCTGCTGCTGCTGCTGCTGCTGCTGCTGCTGCTGCTGCTGTTGCTGCTGCTGCTGCTGCTGCTGCTGCTGCTGCTGCTGTTGCTGCTGCTGCTGCTGCTGCTGCTGCTGCTGCTGCTGCTGCTGTTGCTGCTGCTGCTGCTGCTGCTGCTGCTGCTGCTGCTGCTGCTGCTGTTGCTGCTGCTGCTGCTGCTGCTGTTGCTGCTGCTGCTGCTGCTGCTGCTGCTGCTGCTGCTGTTGCTGCTGCTGCTGCTGCTGCTGCTGCTGCTGCTGCAGCAGCAACGCCTGCTGCTGCTGCTGCTGCTGCTGCTGCTGCTCCTGCTGCTGCTGCTGCTCGTACCTGCTGCTGCTGCTGGCGGCGGCAGCAGCAGCAGCCTTGCTGCTGCTGCTGCTGCTGCTGCTGCTGCTGCTGCTGCTGCTGCTGCTGCTGCTGCTGCTGCTGCTGCTGCTGCTGCTGCTGCTGCTGCTGCTGCTGTACTGCCAACTACTGCTGCTGCTGCTGCTGCTGCTGCTGTTGCTGCTGCTGCTGCCGCTGCTGCTGCTGCTGCTGCAACTACTGCAACTGCTGCTGCTGCTGCTGCTGTTGCTGCTGCTGCTGCTGCTGCTGCTGCTGCTGCTGCTGCTGTTGCTGCTGCTGCTGCTGCTGCCGCTGCTGCTACTATCCAAAAGTAAAAGTCACAGATGTTGAATCTGGTTGTTAAAGTTTTGATGAATCTGTTGTTTTCAGAAAAACCCTCAGAATCTGGAGCCCGGAAACGAGAAGTGCAGAAAACCCCGAGGAAATCCGACCTGGACCTGAAGGTGGGAGTCCGTATGAATACTGCACATACTTCTGATTTTTGAAGTATTTTTACTGACTTTTACCTTTTGTGTCACAGATCAACTGACGAGGCTCATGTGAAGAACAAAAGAAACTCCCGACTTTTCTGTAAATACACAATTTAATAAACACTTTGTACAATATCTGGGCGTACTTTCATTATTTCTTAGGCAATTAATTACTTTATTATGAATTTGTGGATAATTCTTTCACCTCTTTTTATTTATTTGTATTTATTTTAATTAGGACAATGCCTTTTTAAATTTCTTTTGATACAAATCATTTAAAAAAAACCTACAAAAATAACATGTTTTTATTTTATGTAAATTCATCTTTATGGTGTTATTTTTTGTCTTTTTGTTATGTTTTTATACTTTTAAAATGTGCATTTTCCATTTTCAGGTTGTAGAATTAGGATAAAGTTATAATAAAAATATTATAGAGGGTTTTTATACAAATGAAATGCTGAAAATGCCTGTAAAAAACAACAAAAACACCCTTTTTTTTTACTTAAAATATAAGTTTTAATGGCCAATTTGATCAGATTTGACGATGCACCTGCTACATTTACTTGTGTAACTTTTTCTAACTTTAAATTTATTTATTTTTATTTACTAATTGTAAATGTTTTTAGACAAAACATACCAGCAGTTCCCCCAAATACTTTTATACTTAGGTAAATATTTTTAATTTACTTGTTCTTATTTTTGTAAATATTTCTAATTTACTTTTTCAAACTTTAAATTTTATTTTTATTTTTTTTAAAGTTCCCATGACATGGTACTTGTTGATGCTTTTATATGGCTCCTTAATGGTTCCCTAATACTGTAAATGAATCCTTCTTCAAAATCAACACTCAGTGCATGAGATATGACTCTGACAGTCTTCATGAGGCTAAATATGTGTCTTCAATGCTTTATTCTGGGTGTTTCTGCTTCAGTGCAAATGAGAAGGACAGAGAGATTGGCTAAGGAGCGGGGGGGGGGGGCGGGGTTCCCCCGCTGGAAGCGCAGCTCGGCACCGCTGTCTGCTCACTTCCGTGTTTAACACAGGAAGACAGATGGGAGACTTTGCAATGAAAAAAAGCATATTTACACAGAAAATAAAATTAAACCACTGGTATTTCAGAGGTCCAGAGGGTCGGGTAAGGGACTTGCGAGCCTAGAAACACTCGGACGTGCCTCCAGGCAAATAAAAAAACGCATTTCGCATTGTAGCGCATTCACAGTCCAAACTCTCTGGGCGGGATATACAGGGACGCTGAGCGGAGACAGAGGGAGGGGCTGGAGCTGCATTTGCCGATCTGACGTCAATAAGGTGCCTTGTCTGAACTCGCCCGTTTCAACACTGGTTTTGTGTAACGCAGAAAAGGATCGCAAATGCTCAGTTTAGACATTTCGCAACTTTTAACCATGGGGGGGGGGCTTAAACAGTGTAGGGGAGCTCACATTAACGTTCAAAAACCTCAGAAAGTGAAAATTTCATGCCATGGGACCTTTAATACATTTTTTATTTACATTTTTTCTTTTTTTTTTCTTTTTTTACTAATTGTAAACGTTTTCAGACGCAATATAACAGTACTTTCCCCAAACACTTTTATATACAGTGGTACCTCATCTTACGAAATTAATTCGTTCCAGAAGTGGTTTTGTAACGTGAATTTTTCTTAAGTTGAGTAGCTATTTCAATGGAAAAGCCTGATCTGTTCCAAAGTTGTTGTTTTTTATAGTGTAACATTTTTTTATAGTGTAACACTGTGTCCTGCGTAGAGACTCTAGACCCAGGACTAAACCTGGACTATACCAGGTCTAGACCAAGGTCTAAACCAGGACTGGACCAGGACTAAACCTGGACTAGACCAGGTGGATTAAAGCGCCGCGCGCGGGTCTATTTCCTGGTTTCGTTTCGAGTCACGGCTGAGGCGAGCAGCGAGGGGGACCGCACGCAGTCTGAGCACATGAACGAACGCATGCAAGAGCCGCGGTGGTCTAGAGCTGGTTTAGACCTGGTTTAGACCTGGTTCAGACCTGGTTCAGACCTGGTCTAGAGGAGGCACGGTTTGAGCACGGGTCTCGTGCTCGCAGCTCCGCGCCGGGTCATGCTGCGCTATCACACACGTGTCCGCGCGCACACACACCGCCCTCCCCCTTCCCCCCACACTTCACTATTAATAATTTTGTTGAAAATCTATGAAAGTTTGAGTGTTTAAACGAGAGACAAATGTGAGAAAAGTTTAAATCCAGTCTGAGAAAAGCGTATAATGTGTGTGGCTGAGCGCATTATTAGAATTTTTGAGATTTCGCGTTTCGTAACTTGAAATTTTCGTTTGTTGGGTCTTTCGTAAGGTGAGGTACCACTGTACTCTTACTTCTACTTGGGTAAATGTTTTGAATTTATTTGTGTAACTTTTTCTAATTTTATTTTATTTATTTATTTAGATGTTTTCAGACAATATAACAGCAGTTCCCCCAAATACTTTTATATACTGTTACTTCTACTTTTCTACTTAGGTAAATATTTTTAATTTACTTGTGTAACTTTTTCAAACTTTTTTTTTTTTACATTTTATTTTATTTTTTAATTTTATTTATTTATTTATTTTTATTGTTTTTATTGTAAACGTTTTCAGACTCAATATAACAGTACTTTCTCCAAACACTTTTAATTACTTCTACTTGGGTAAATATTTTGAAAATATTTGTGTACCTTTTTATAATTTTTAATTTTTAATTTTATTTATTTATTTATTTTGTACTAATTTTAAACATTTTCAGACACAATATAACAGCAGTTTCCCCAAATACTTTTTCTATTCTATTACTTGGACCACTACTTTGTACTTGAATAAATATTTTAAAGTAACTCTACCTGATACTTTTACTTGTGTAACCTTTTCTAACTTTTGTATTTTTATTTACTAATTATAAATGTTTTCAGACACAATATACCAGCACTGTGCCCCAAATACTTTTTACTCTCGCTTGAGTAACTCCTTGGATCACTACTTTGTACTTCTACTTGAGAAACTGTTTTCAATTTATTTGTGTAACTTTTTTGTGTATTTGTGTAACATTGTATTTCTTGTATAAAATATTGTATTTCTTACATAAAATATTGTATTTCTGGTATAAAATATTGTATTTTTGGTATAAAACATTGTATTTCTTGTATAAAATATTGTATTTCTTACATAAAATATTGTATTTCTTGTATAAAACATTGTATTTCTGGTATAAAATATTGTATTTCTTGTATAAAACATTGTATTTCTTGTATAAAATATTGTATTTCTTGTATAAAACATTGTATTTCTGGTATAAAATATTGTATTTCTTGTATAAAACATTGTATTTCTTGTATAAAATATTGTATTTCTTGTATAAAACATTGTATTTCTTGTATAAAACATTGTATTTCTTGTATAAAACATTGTATTTCTGGTATAAAATATTGTATTTCTTATCTAAAAGTCTGTGTTCACACCTTTCTTCCATCTGTTCCACGCTCCTGCTTCATATTTGTGTTTCTGGAGAGAATCAGGAATCTGGGCCGAGCTCTGCTCCAGACTTTTGGAGACTGAAGTTTTCGCCTGAACCAAAACCAAACCAAACCAAAAATAAGAAGTGTGAAGATGGAGCGAAGGAGAAATGTGAAGATGAGGAGCAGCAGAGGAGTTCTTCTGATGGGACTGATCCTCCTCCAGGCTGCTCAGGTCAGTCTGGAAGGAGTTTATTAGTATACTTAGTACTTCATGCAGTTGTACTTCAGGGAGTATTTTTATTAGTATACATAGTACTTCATGCAGTTGTACTTCAGGGAGTACTTTTATTAGTGTACATAGTACTTCATGTAGTTGTACTTCAGGGAGTACTTTTATTAGTGTACATAGTACTTCATGCAGTTGTACTTCAGGGAGTACTTTTATTAGTGTACTTAGTACTTCATGCAGTTGTACTTCAGGGAGTACTTTTATTAGTATACTTAGTACTTCATGCAGTTGTACTTGAGTAATGTAATTCTCCAAATCCACTGACCGACATTTTCCTGGACCCACTGATGTCCCGCATGGGCCTCTGTGGTGGAATGTTCAGCAGTTTTTAAACGTTTTTAGTCCTATTTTTAGTCCTGGTTTAGTCCTGATTTAGTCCTGGTTTAGTCCTGGTTTTTTCCTGGTTTAGTCCTGGTTTAATTCTGTTTTTAGTCCTGGTTTAGTCCTGATTTAGTCCTGGTTTAGTCCTGTTTTTTTCCTGGTTTAGTCCTGTTTTTTTCCTGGTTTAGTCCTGGTTTAATTCTGTTTTTAGTCCTGGTTTAGTCCTGGTTTAGTCCTGATTTAGTCCTGGTTTTGTCCTGGTTTAGTCCTGGTTTAGTGCTGGTTTAGTCCTGGTTTTGTCCTGGTTTAGTCCTGGTTTAGTCCTGGTTTAGTCCTGATTTAGTCCAAATTTAGTCCTGGTTTTGTCCTGGTTTAGTCCTGGTTTAGTCCTGGTTTTGTCCTGGTTTAGTCCTGGTTTAGTCCTGGTTTAGTCCTGGTTTAGTCCTGGTTTAGTCCTGATTTGGTTCTGGTTTAGTACTGGTTTAGTCCTGGTTTAGTCCTGATTTAGTCCTGATTTAGTCCTGGTTTAGTCCTGATTTAGTCCTGGTTTAGTCCTGGATTAGTCCTGGTTTAGTCCTGGATTAGTCCTGGATTAGTCCTTGTTTAGTCCTGGTTTTGTCCTGGTTTAGTCCTGGTTTTTTCCTGATTTAGTCCTGGTTTAGTCCTGGATTAGTCCTGGTTTAGTCCTGGATTAGTCCTGGATTACTCCTTGTTTAGTCCTGGTTCAGTCCTGGTTTAGTCCTAGTTTAGTTCTGGTTTAGTTCTGGTTCAGTCCTGTTTTTAGTCCTGTTTTAGTCCAGTTTCAGTCCTGCTTTAGTCCTGTTTTTAGTCCTGGTTCAGTCCTGGTTTTAGTCTTGATTTAGTCCTGATTTAGTCATTGTTTAGTCCTGGTTCAGTCCTAGTTTAGTTCTGGTTTAGTCCTGGTTTAGTCCTGGTTTAGTCCTGGTTCAGTCCTAGTTTAGTCCTGGATTAGTCCTTGTTTAGTCCTGGTTTAGTCCTGGATTAGTCCTGGATTACTCCTTGTTTAGCCCTGGTTTAGTCCTGATTTAGTCCAGATTTAGTCCTGGTTTAGTCCTGGTTTAGTCCTGAAAACATGTGCAAGGAGTGGCTTTGTTTGGACATATTCTTTCTGAAATGTGTAAAGCGTAAACATTACAGTGTATATTTATTTATATTTTTGTGTTTTATGGAATACAAATGTGGACAGGCGTTTGCAGACGTGTGTTCGGAGGAAGTGTCTCGACTCAGGGACAAGGAGAAAGACCTGAGAGTCCAACTGCAGAGACAAGAGCTGATCATCGAGAGGATCAAACAGAGAAGAGCCGCCGACTACGACAACTACAGAGGGGGGAGGGTGGAACAGCCACAGGATACGCAGCACACAGGTGAGAGAGGAGGGGGGAGGGTGGAACAGCCACAGGATACGCAGCACACAGGTGAGAGAGGAGGGGGAAGGGTGGAACAGCCACAGGATACGCAGCACACAGGTGAGAAAGGAGGGGGAGGGTGGAACAGCCACAGGATACGCAGCACACAGGTGAGAGAGGAGGGGGAGGGTGGAACAGCCACAGGATACGCAGCACACAGGTGAGAGAGGAGGGGGAGGGTGGAACAGCCACAGGATACGCAGCACACAGGTGAGAGAGGAGGGGGAGGGTGGAACAGCCACAGGATACGCAGCACACAGGTGAGAGAGGAGGGGAGGGTGGAACAGCTACAGGATACACAGCACACAGGTGAGAGAGGAGGGGGAGGGTGGAACAGCTACAGGATACACAGCACACAGGTGAGAGAGGAGGGGGAGGGTGGAACAGCTACAGGATACACAGCACACAGGTGAGAGAGGAGGGGGAGGGTGGAACAGCCACAGGATACGCAGCACACAGGTGAGAGAGGAGGGGGAGGGTGGAACAGCCACAGGATACACAGCACACAGGTGAGAGAGGAGGGGGAGGGTGGAACAGCCACAGGATACACAGCACACAGGTGAGAGAGGAGGGGGGAGGGTGGAACAGCCACAGGATACACAGCACACAGGTGAGAGAGGAGGGGGGAGGGTAAAACAGCCACAGGATACGCAGCACACAGGTGAGAGAGGAGGGGGGAGGGTGGAACAGCCACAGGATACACAGCACACAGGTGAGAGAGGAGGGGGGAGGGTGGAACAGCCACAGGATACGCAGCACACAGGTGAGAGAGCAAAACAAAAACAAACAAAAAAATGAAAACTAAAATTTTAAAAAATATTTCCATTAACTGAAATAAATAAATACTTTTTTTTTTCAAACTAACTGAAATTGTAGATAAACTAAAGCAGGACTAAACTAGGACTAAACTAGAACTAAACTAGGACTAAACAAGGACTAAACCTGGACTAAACTAGGACTAAACCTGGACTAAACTAGGACTAAACAAGGACTAAACCAGGACTAAACCAGGACTAAACCAGGACTAAACTAGAACTAAACCAGGACTAAACCAGGACTAAACCAGGACTAAACAAGGACTAAACCAGGACTAAACCAGGACTAAACTAGGACTAAACAAGGACTAAACCAGGACTAAACTAGAACTAAAGCAAGACTAAGCCATGACTAAATCAGGACTAAACCAGGACTAAACAAGGACTAAACTAGAACTAAACCAGGACTAAACCAGGACTAAACAAGGACTAAACCAGGTCTAAACCAGGACTAAACTAGGACTACACCAGGACTAAACCAGGACTAAACTAGAACTAAAGCAGGACTAAATTAGAACTAAAGCAGGACTAAACTAGGACTAAACCAGGACTAAACCAGGACTAAACTAGAACTAAACCAGGACTAAACCAGGACTAAACCAGGACTAAACAAGGACTAAACCAGGACTAAACCAGGACTAAACCAGGACTAAACAAGGACTAAACCAGGACTAAACCAGGACTAAACTAGGACTAAACAAGGACTAAACCAGGACTAAACTAGAACTAAAGCAGGACTAAATAAGGTCTAAACTAGGACTAAACTAGGACTAAACCAGGACTAAACTAGGACTAAACTAGAACTAAACCAGGACTAAACCAGGACTAAACAAGGACTAAACCAGGACTAAACAAGGACTAAACCAGGTCTAAACCAGGACTAAACTAGGACTACACCAGGACTAAACCAGGACTAAACCAGGACTAAACCAGGACTAAACTAGAACTAAACAAGGACTAAACCAGGACTAAACCAGGACTAAACTAGGACTAAACAAGGACTAAACCAGGACTAAACTAGAACTAAAGCAGGACTAAGCCATGACTAAATCAGGACTAAACCAGGACTAAACAAGGACTAAACTAGAACTAAACCAGGACTAAACCAGGACTAAACAAGGACTAAACCAGGTCTAAACCAGGACTAAACTAGGACTACACCAGGACTAAACCAGGACTAAACTAGAACTAAAGCAGGACTAAATTAGAACTAAAGCAGGACTAAACTAGGACTAAACCAGGACTAAACCAGGACTAAACTAGAACTAAACCAGGACTAAACCAGGACTAAACCAGGACTAAACAAGGACTAAACCAGGACTAAACCAGGACTAAACCAGGACTAAACAAGGACTAAACCAGGACTAAACCAGGACTAAACTAGGACTAAACAAGGACTAAACCAGGACTAAACTAGAACTAAAGCAGGACTAAATAAGGTCTAAACTAGGACTAAACTAGGACTAAACCAGGACTAAACTAGAACTAAACCAGGACTAAACCAGGACTAAACAAGGACTAAACCAGGACTAAACAAGGACTAAACCAGGTCTAAACCAGGACTAAACTAGGACTACACCAGGACTAAACTAGAACTAAACCAGGACTAAACAAGGACTAAACCAGGAGTAAACTAGAACTAAGCCAGGATTAAAGTAGGACTAAACTAGTTTGAGTGATAAAGGTTGCCGACCCCTGTTCTAAATGATTAAGCCAAAGGAGGACAAAAACATGAATAGATTTGTCAGTTTGTCTCTGAATTAAACAAAAATCCAAACTGCAGATGGAGGAACAGCGGTTTGTCGTTTATTGACCCCGTTGGTGAGAACAGGTTTTATCGAACTTTGTGAGCCCAGGGACCACTTACCAGAATGAAAACATAATTCCATATCGGCCCCATGAAGCACACGTTTGGGATTGGAACTGTAGAGAAACTGTCGTCTCTACGTCTCTTTGTCTTCCCTGTCCAGTATTGTAAAGTCATCATTTCATTCTTGTTCACTTTTACGTCAAAATAAATAAAAGTGTGTGTGTGGTAGACTGCTCTGAGGTGTTCAGCGCTGGTTTGAAGTCCAGTGGTTGGTACAGGATCAGACCCCAGAACAGTCCGGCTCTGGTCCCGGTTTACTGCGACATGAGCGGAGGAGGAGGCTGGACCGTGATCCAGAGACGCTCCGACGGATCACAGAGGTTTAACAGGTACTGACCTTCTCCTCTTCATCCTCTGACCTTCTCCTTTGCTCCTCTGACCTTCTCCTCTGCTCCTCTGACCTTCTCCTCCGCTCCTCTGACCTTCTCCTCCGCTCCTCTGACCTTCTCCTCTTCATCCTCTGCTCCTCTGACCTTCTCTTCTGCTCCTCTGACCTTCTCCTCTTCATCCTCTGCTCCTCTGACCTTCTCCTCCGCTCCTCTGACCTTCTCCTCTGCTCCTCTGACCTTCTCCTCTTCATCCTCTGACCTTCTCCTCTGACCTTCTCCTCTTCATCCTCTGACCTTCTCCTCTGACCTTCTGTTCCTTTGACCTTCTCCTCTGCTCCTCTGACCTTCTCCTCTGCTCCTCTGACCTTCTCCTTTGCTCCTCTGACCTTCTCCTCTTCATCCTCTGCTCCTCTGACCTTCTCCTCTGCTCCTCTGACCTTCTCCTCTTCATCCTCTAACCTTCTCCTCTTCATCCTCTGTCCTTCTCCTCCCCTCCTCTGTCCTTCTCCTCCCCCCCTCTGACCTTCTCCTCCGCTCCTCTGACCTTCTCCTCTTCTTCCTCTAACCTTCTCCTCCGCTCCTCTGACCTTCTCCTCTGCATCCTCTGACCTTCTCCTCTGCTCCTCTGCTCCTCTGCCCTTCTCCTCTGCTCCTCTGACCTTCTCTGCTCCTCTGACCTTCTCCTCTTCTCCTCTGACCTTCTCCTCTGCTCCTCTGACCTTCTCCTCTTCATCCTCTGCTCCTCTGACCTTCTCCTCTTCTCCTCTGACCTTCTCCTCTGCTCCTCTGACCTTCTCCTTTGCTCCTCTGACCTTCTCCTCTTCATCCTCTGACCTTCTCCTCTTCATCCTCTAACCTTCTCCTCTTCATCCTGTGCTCCTCTGACCTTCTCCTCTTCTCCTCTGACCTTCTCCTCTGCTCCTCTGACCTTCTCCTCTTCATCCTCTGCTCCTCTGACCTTTTCCTCTGCTCCTCTGACCTTCTCCTCTGCTCCTCTGACCTTCTCCTCCGCTCCTCTGACCTTCTCCTCTGCATCCTCTGACCTTCTCCTCTGCTCCTCTGACCTTCTCCTCTTCATCCTCTGCTCCTCTGACCTTTTCCTCTGCTCCTCTGACCTTCTCCTCTGCTCCTCTGACCTTCTCCTCTGCTCCTCTGACCTTCTCCTCTTCTCCTCTGACCTTCTCCTCTGCTCCTCTGACCTTCTCCTCTTCATCCTCTGCTCCTCTGACCTTCTCCTCCGCTCCTCTGACCTTCTCCTCTGCTCCTCTGACCTTCTCCTCTGCTCCTCTGACCTTCTCCTCTCACATATTTTCAGGTCCTGGGAGGAATACAAAAAAGGCTTTGGAGATTTTGAGTCAGATTCGGGAGAGTTTTGGCTCGGGAATGAAAACCTGCATTCCCTCACGGCACAAGGTGAACGCTGTAACTTTAACTCTTTAGAATTTCCCATAGTCTTTTGTTCAAATGTATATATTTTTTTATTGCAGGGAACTATTCTCTGAGGATAAACCTGGAGGACTTTGAAGGAAACCAGCGCTACGCAGAATACAGAGACTTCAGAGTGGGAGAGGAGCAGGTAGAGTTTGGCAATTCAAATTAAATTCACAGAAAGTTAAAAGTACCTGTTAAAAAACAAAATCCTGGCTCCTCGTTCCGCTGTAGGATCAGTACCAGCTCTCCTTCGGTGGGTACGTGGGCACGGCCGGAGACGCTCTGTCAGGGACGTTTGAAGTGGGCGCTGCGTCCTGGTCCAGCCACCAGGGGGCCAACTTCAGCACCTTCGACCGTGACAACGACAACTACGCCGGGAACTGTGCAGAAGAAGATCAGGGAGGCTGGTGGTTCAACAAGTAAAATACAAATACACAATGATTCTACACAAACATGAACCCCTCAGTCGTTTTTACGTTTCTTAAGAGTAAATTAGTTTTGCCACACATCCAAGAAATGAGGGTTGAGGATCAGCTCCTCCAAATCCGGCACCAAGGTGGCATCCTCTCCGGGTGGTGGAGAGTCCCTCAGGTGGAGGAGTTCAAGTATCTCGGGGTCTTGTTCTCGAGTGAGGGGAGGATGGAGCGTGAGATTGACAGGTGGATCGGTGCGGTGTCGGCAGTGATGCGGTCACTGTACCGGACCGTTGTGGTGAAGAGGGAGCTGAGCCAAAAGGCAAAGTTCTCGATTTACCGTCGATCTACATTCCTCCCCTCACCTATGGTCATGAGCTCTGGGTAATGACCGAAAGGACGAGATCGCCGATACAAAAGGCCGAAATGAGTTTCCTCCACAGAGTGTCTGGACGCTCCCTTAGAGACAGAGTGAGGAGTAGACCTGGTTTAGTCCTGGTTTAGTCCTGGTTTAGACCTGGTTTAGACCTGGTTTAGTTCCAGTTTAAACCTGGTCTAGTCCTGGTTTAGAACTGGTTTAGTCCCTGTTTAGTCCTGGTTTAGTCCCAGTTTATACCTGGTTTAGACCCAGTTTATACCTGGTTTAGTCCTGGTTTAGTCCTGGTTTAGACCTGGTTTAGTTCCAGTTTAAACCTGGTCTAGTCCTGGTTTAGAACTGGTTTAGTCCCGGTTTAGTCCCAGTTTAGACCTGGTTTAGACCCAGTTTATACCTGGTTTAGTCCTGGTTTAGTCCCGGTTTAGTCCCAGTTTAGACCTGGTTTAGTTCCAGTTTAGACCTGGTTTAGACCCAGTTTAGACCTGGTTTAGTCCTGGTTTAGTCCCACTTTAGACCTGGTTTAATCCCAGTTTAGTCTTGGATTACTCCCAGTTTAGAACTGGTCTAGTCCTGGTTTAGACCTGGTTTAGTCCTGGTTTAGTCCCGGTTTAGTCCCAGTTTAGACCTGGTTTAGACCCAGTTTAGACCTGGTTTAGTCCTGGTTTAGTCCTGGTTTAGTCCCAGTTTAGACCTGGTTTAATCCTGGTTTAGTCCTTTTTCAGTTCTGGTTTAGTCATAATTTAGACCCGGTCTGGTCGGAGTAGAGCCGCTGCTCCTCCACGTCGAGAGGAGCAGCTGAGGTGGCTCGGGCATCTGTTCCCCCGGGAGGTGTTCCGGGCATGTCCCACCGGGAGGAGGCCCCGGGGAAGACCCAGGACACACTGGAGGGGACTATGTCTCCCGGCTGGCCTGGGAACCCCTTGGGGTCCCCCCGGAGGAGCTGGAGGAAGTGTCTGGGGTGAAGGAAGTCTGAGAGTCCCTGCTTAGACTGTTGCCCCTGTGACCCGGCCCCGGATAAGAGGAAGAACATGGATGGATGGACACATTCAAATAGCTTCTTCATTTATAACACCACTGACAGAGTTCTGGTGGAAGTGTCCCTCCAGCGTGTCCTGGCTCTTCCCCGGCACTGACTTAAAGCCACAGTATGTAACTTTAAAATGAAATAATTTTTTTTAGTAGTGAAAAACAGAGAAAAACATGTGTCCTTATTGTGAGCGGGCCTGTGGGAGGGCCTCCTGCCTGTTTCCATGGAAATATTGTTCTTTTGACTATAATACGTCACTGTATGGCATTAAAGGAGAATTAACATTTTTTACAATCTGTGTAAAAAAACAATCAGTAATAAAACAAGTTGTTTTACTCACCCATAGCACTTCATTTGGTCATTTGGAGCACTTCCGGAGATGTTTTAGATTAGCGATAGCCGTAATGCGAGTTCTCTCCAAATATGGTCTCCAAATAACACAAACTTTAGCACTTTTCAAATCATAGAAGCTCAATGTCTTAGTCTACACTTTTGTTTGAGTCAAAAGTGGCCTGTAATCCGAGATTTATCCATAATTTACAGCTTTGCGTTTCATGTTTGGGTCCCGAGAGCTGAGAGCAAAATAAACTGACTCCGCACGTGCGCACTGTCCTCCTCATCTACTCGAAACTATAGATAAATCTCGGATTACAGGCCACTTTTGACTCAAACGAAAGCGTAGACTAAGACATGATTTGAAAAGTGCTAAAATTGTTTTTGTGTTTCTTTCAACTGAACTGATAAGAAAGCTAATTAATAATTTAAGTTATGTTTTGGAAGACAGGGGTGGGATTTAAAGGTCCCATGGCATGAAATTTTCACTTTCTGAGGTTTTTGAACGTTACTGTGAGCTCCCCTACCCTGTTTACCCCCCCCCCCCCCATGGTTAAAAGTTGCAAAATGTCTAAACTGAGCATTTGCGATCCTTTTCTGCGTTAGAAAAAATCAGAGCTCAAACGAGCGATTTTGAACAAGGAAACTTATTGACGTCAGATCGAAAAAAGAAATGCAAATGCAGTTCCACCCCTGTCTGTCTGTACTCAGCGTCTCTGTAAATCACGCCCAGAGAGTTTGGACTGCGAATGCGCTAGGCAATGCGAAATGCGTTTTTTTATTTGCCTGGAGGCACGTCCGAGTGTTTCTAGGCTCGGAAGTCCTTTATCTGAGCCTCTGGACCTTTGAACAGCAGTGGTTTCATTTTATTTTCTGTGGAAATGTCCTTATTTTTCAATGCTTCAAATCTCTCCCCCCATGCAAAAACACGGAAATGGATCAGAGCAGACAGCTGAGAGCTGAGCGCGGAGAGCAGAGAGTTTGGCCACGCCCCCACCCTCTACTATAGGCCATCTCTTTTCTCCTCATTTGTAAAACAACAGCGTCATAACATCAGAAGCACGCTGCGTTTCTCCTCATTTATGCACCCGCCTGTTACATTTCTTCCTGCAGGTGTCACTCTGCTCACCTGAACGGGCGGTACTACCCGGGCGGACACTACAGCGCCTGGTCCGATAACGGCGTGGTGTGGTTTCCATGGCGAGGCTGGTGGTACTCGCTCAAGACCACCGTCATGGAGATCAGACCCACGGGATTGAAGATGGCCAACGCCGACGACCCCAACGCCGTGCAGCAGCAGGCCGGAGCCACCCTCTCCTGAACAGTCTGTCTGTCTGCACAAACACAAGAGTCTAAAAAAAAACGCTATTAATTATGCAAAAATGTTTAAATCTTTAACCACAACGTTATTCTTCTTCCAAAAATATTTATGACTTTCAGCTTCTTTTGATACGCGACCTTCTGAGGACCTTTTGTCCATCCAAAAATATAAAACTATCATGATTGTTTTAAAGTCTGGGACAAGTGAAGTTGAGTCAAAATGTTAAACGTCTGCTGCCCTCTGCTGGTGATTTTTATCTGTTTATGAATAATAATAATAATAGTACTTCACCTTACGAAAGACCCAACAAATGAAAATTTCATGTTACGAAACGCCTTCACGTTAAATTTTGGTCTCTAGATACGAAAGAAAATTCAAGTTACGAAACGCGAAATCTCAAAAATTCAAATAATGCGCGCTCAGCCACACACATTATACGCTTTTCTCAGACTGGATTTAAACTTTTCTCACATTTGTCTCTCGTTTAAACACTCAAACTTTCATAGATTTTCAACAAAATTATTAATAGTGAAGTGTGGGGGGAAGGGGGAGGGCGGTGAAGACTGCGCTCTGACACGTGTGATAGCGCAGCATGACCCGGCGCGGAGCTGACAGCAGGTCTAGACCTGGACTAAACCAGGACTAAACCTGGACTAAACCAGGACTAAACCAGGACTAAACCAGGACTAGACCAGGTGGATTAAAGCGCCGCGCGTGGGTCTATTTCCTGGTTTTGTTTCGAGTCACGGCTGAGGCGAGCAGCGAGGGAGACCGCACGCAGTCTGAGTGCATGAACGAATGCATGCAAGAGCCGTGGTGATCTAGACCTGGTCTAGACCTGGTCTAGAGGAGGTCTAGAGGAGGCACGGTTTGAGCACGCGTCTCGTTCATGTGCTCAGACTGCGTGCGGTCCCCCTCGCTGCTCGCCTCAGCCGTGACTCGAAACGAAACCAGGAAATAGACCCACGCGCGGCGCTTTAATCCACCTGGTCTAGTCCTGGTTTAGTCCAGGTTTAGACCTTGGCCTAGACCTGGTATAGTCCAGGTTTAGTCCTGGGTCTACAGTCTCTACGCAGAACACAATGTTACACTATAAAAAAGTTACACTATAAAAAAAAAACTTGGATCGGGGCCTTGGAACGAATCAGGCTTTTTCCATTGAAATAGCTACTCAACTTACGAAAAATTCACGTTACGAAAAACCACTTCTGGAACGAATTAATTTCGTAAGGTGAGGTACCACTGTATTTATACTCTAACATGTATGTTAGCTAACAAGCTAACATACATGAACACAGACAGTGGCTCCCTCTTTTCTGCATCACTCGAGGAAAAACTAAAACTAAAACACGACACTCCCCACTCCAGTCCATCTTTCCCACAATCAGGGAATCATTTAGCTCCATAAAGTGCTTCTTTATAAAAGAAAACTAGATATTTATATAACTGTACACTGTTATAGTATACAGTGAACCCTCGTTTATCGCGGGGGTTAGGTTCCAGAAATAGCCCGCAATCAGTGAAATCCGCGAAGTAGGACAATTTTATATTTTACAATTATTCTACATGTTTTAAGGCTGAAAACGCTTCACCAGACACATTATACACCTTTCTGAGACTGGTATTAACATTTTTCTCTTGTTTAAACACTCAAACTTTTGTAGATTTTCATTAAAATATATTAATAGTGCGGGGGGGGGGGGCACGTGACACGCGGACACGTGCGCGCGGACACGTGTGCGCGGACACGTGCGCGCGGACACGTGTGTTTGTTTTGGTACCACATATCCATGCCATGTGCGAAAGTCGAGTGGAAAGCGACCTGGATATCATTTTGGGCAAGACTCAAGCCAATGCTAACAGTGCCAAACCGCTAACAGACGCCTCTGAGCACCACAAGACCAGGTAAGACCAACCTGCGCTCACAAGAGTTGGTTGCATTTCACCCCGGCTCCAAAATCAGACCGCTATCAATGCGTCGCCAATACTCCACAGCTCTCTAGTTCGTTCTCTCAGCGTGACGGGGAAGAGCCACTGTCTCCTCTGTGCGCGCGAGTGTCCTCTCCCCGCTGCGGCTCCCCCGGACGCCGCGCGGCCAGGCGCCAGGCCCGTCCATGTTGATTCTTGGCTCTTCCATGGTCCGGCTCACACTCTCTTCCATGGCTCGTGCAAGTACTTGATCTGGCGCGGCGAGAGCCGGAGCTGGTTGCAACGCGCTCCCTTATTTTCCAACTTTTTTTCTGCTCTTACCTGCTTGTTCGTTTGCACACTTTGAAGATTATGTGTATAAGGCTAAGTGCTTCAGATACGCGATGTTTCTGCTCCATTTCAACCTCTATTTTCTCTGGATTTTAACTTTTTCACCGTTGCTATGTGCGTTGCTATGTGCGGAGGAGCTGCTACGGAGGACGCGCAGAGGCCGACGTTACTTTTTTGTGCTGTTCTTGATCTGTGCGTTGCAACACTGGAATTTCCCCACTGGGGGACTAATAAAGGCATCTTATCTTATCTTAAACAAAGGCCACACCTCCTGTCACCCAGGCGCTCTCGTGAAGGACATCTGAGACTCTGTCCCTACCATCCCTGGTCTAGACCTGGTTTAGTCCTGGTTTAGACCTGGTTTAGTCCTGGTTTAGACCTGGTTTAGTCCTGGTTTAGACCTGCTTTAGACCTGGTTTAGTCCTGGTCTAGTCTCTTAGCTAATCAGGGCGCAGGACAGAATGTTACACTGTAAAAAAAAGTTACACTATAAAAAAAATTGGAAGAAAAAAAAATAAAAAATTTGAAAAAAAAATCCGCGAAACAGCGAGGCCGCGAAGAGTGAACCGCGATACAGCGAGGGTTCACTGTATATATGGTTAAACATAGTGTTTATAGACTCCTCCAGGCCAAACAAGAGTCAGGTTTGTGGAGAGGCAAGCTCACAGTAAAGATATGTGTTTTTCAGTGCAATTAAACAACCAAAAAATGTATTTTTTTATTTTATTTTATTTAACCTTTATTTATCCAGGTAAACCAATTGAGAACCAGTTCTCATTTACAATGGCGACCTGGCCAAGAGGCAATTATTTATTTTAGTATATGTCTTTGACCACAGGGGGCAGCAAAGTGTAATTATTGGCATGTTCGTTTTTTGTTTTTGTTTTTCCTTTTTAATCTTACATAAACAAAACGTTAATAATCAAACACACCATGTAGCCCTGCGTATATCAGGCTCAGTGCTGAGTATTAAACTGCGGTGACTTCAGCAGATCTGGACGACGGAGAAAAGAGGAAGTGGCGAGAGTGCGAGCGCGAAAGAGGAACTCAGATTTTCACCAGAAACAAAAGTCTCAAAAGTCAGAGATTTTCTGTACTTTCTTTCCATCGGTCTGGACTTTTTTTTCTTTCTTTTTTTAATCATTTTGTGCATGAAAAACTATGAAAAAGAATTAAGATTTAATTAGAGGTTTGATCCCAGGTCTGAACTGTCAGTGTTGTGTCCTTGGGCAAGACACTAACACACACACACACACACACAGCTCTATGTATGTTAAAAACTATAGTCTAGTCCAGGGGTGTCAAACTCCTTCTGGTCCGGGGGCCGTAACCCACCGACTTTGATCCTAAAGGGGCCGGATCAGAAAACTCATGGCAAATATACCCCAAAAACATCAATAAGTCCAAATATTTGTGTAGAAAAACATAAATCTATAACAGAAGTCTTTTTATTTGATGAACTCTTTCTTTTACTAAATATTATGAACAACCTGAAACTTTAAGAAAAATGAAAATTACCAATATTTTAATAGAAAATTAAAATTAACTAAAATATTTTAATAGAAAAAAACAAAACAAAATCAGGGACGGCATTAGCTCAGTTTGTCTATCGATCCAGGGGTTGGCGGTTCGTATCTCGCTCTTGACAGGTTGGCCCTGTGTGATCCCAGCTCCCACAGATGAGCTGTGGGAGCTGTTGTGTCCTTGGGCAAGACACTTAACCCCCCCCTCGCCCCCAGTGTCTGCAGCACTGGGAGCCCCCATAGAAGTGCACCAAGGCCTGTTGTGACGTGGGCCGTCCTCCCGCGGGTGGGGCTGGTGAATTGTGTTCTGGGCGGCAGATCTGCAGAAATGGAGCAAGCGGAAGAAGATGGATGGATGGATGGATGGATAATAGAAAATCAGCCGAGGGCCATACCAAAGGTCTTGGAGGGCCGGATCTGGCCCCTGGGCCGCATGTTTGACACCCCTGGTCTAGTGTAATTTTTGCCCCGTATGATTCTTTCATGATCATTTTTGTTTGTTGAATTATCATAATTATATAGAAGCAACTCGATCTGATCATTTATCTGTTCTTATGTGATTTGTAAACGCAATAAAGAACATATTTACTCATTTTATGCAGTAAAATGATTAATTATGATCGTCAAAATGTGTGTCGCCTCCAGGGGCCTCTGCAGTTTCAAGTACTATGTGACATCACGCAGGACTGCCAGGTGTTTTCTGAGCCAAACACCTGGCGGCAGGGGCGGAGTTTGAAGTGTGGACACCTGTTTAGACCAATCCCAGTGTTCCTTTTACCTCCAGACCCCGCCCCCTCCTGTGTTTAGTGCCACTTTAACAGATGGACACAAGATTTAAAATGAACAGAGCCTATAATGACCATAAATTTGAAAAAAAAAAAAAAAGTTGCTATAAATGTTTTTTACGCATTTGAAGAGTTCATTTGCAGAAACAGGTGTCATTTTTGATGTCACTTTCACTCTTTGTATAGCAATGTTTCCAAAAGCCAAATATATTTACACACTTATACTTTCTGGACGGGGTGGAACTCGGTCTCGTCAAAGAGTTTAAAACCTGGACTGACGTTGGACCCGACATCGACATTTAAGAAACACAGTAAAAGCCTCACAAAAACTGTTCATTTTAACTTGGTGAATTTTAGACAGACAAGATCCTTTATGACTCTATATGCAGCACGAATGTTTTTTTTACTCTCCAGGACACAAATGAATGGGCGTCCTTTATAGTGGACATCTTTTAAGTTTTGAGATAGACTCTAGTTTGTGGCTGCAATATGGTTAAAAAAAAATATATATATAATAAAATACATAAATTATAATGGTCATGAGCTCTGGGTAATGACCGAAAGGACAAGATCGCGGATACAAGCGGCTGAAATGAGTTTCCTCCGCAGAGTGGCTGGGCGCTCCATTAGAGATAGGGTGAGGAGCTCAGTCACACGGGAGGGGCTCGGAGTAGAGCCGCTGCTTCTCCACGTTGAGAGGAGCAGCTGGTCTGGCTCGGGCATCTGTTCCGGACGCCTCCTGGTCGCCTCCCTCAGGAGATGTTCCGGGCACGTCCCACCGGGAGGAGGCCCCGGGGAAGACCCAGGACACACTGGAGGGACTATGTGTCCCGGCTGGCCTGGGAACACCTTGGGGTCCCCCCGGAGGAGCTGGAGGAAGTGTCCGGGGTGAAGGAAGTTTGAGAGTCCCTGCTTAGACTGTTGCCCCGGCGACCCGGCCCCGGATAAGAGGAAGAACATGGATGGATGGAAATAAATTATAAATTATAATACATAAATAATAATAAATAATAATACAGTAATAATAATAATAAATAAATCAAAAATATATAAATACATAAAAAATCAAAAATATATTTAAATAAAATACATAAATAACTACATAACTAAATAAATAAATAAATAATACATAAAAATAAAAATAAAAATAAAAATAAAAATAAAAATAAAAATAAAAATAAAAATAAAAATAAATAAATAAATAAAAGGACTCTAAAAACTATTTGAGGCGACTGTAAAACCGACTGAAAAAAATGTTTTTGTTTAGGTTTAGGTTAACTTGACATGGATTGAACACTGTTACAGTCCATTACAGAGGACATGTTACAAAAATATGAATAACAATAAAATTAACACAATGTAAATGCCAAGGTGTTCATTTACCTCCAAATAGAAAATTTAAATAATAATAATAATAATAATTTAGATTCTTCTGGTCCCAGGAGGATATAGACCTGCAGAATCACATGGGCACAACACTCAAACCAGCTGAATCACTTTTTTAAAAAACTGTGAAAATACTGGTCATGAAACCATTCTCAGTTCACCACCGCACTGTTTTAGACAAGTACAACTTCATTATTCATTTTCTTTTGCTTATCCGGGTTCGGGTCACAGGGACAACAGCCTAAACAGCCCTGCCGCCCAGAACCCACTGCACCAACGAAGAACAACCTGCTTAAATTAAAGTTTTCCTCCTTCTCCATTACAGGATTTTACTAAAACAAAGACCCGGGGGAACTGTGAGGTCCACCACAGACCCTCTACATTCAGACAGAAAGTGTCTCTCAGTCAGAGGTTCTAAGCTCTGGAACTTTCTCTGCTGCTGTTGTCACTTGTTTTTGTTTTTGTTGTTTTTGCGGTGGCGTCACCTGCCCAGGGACGACACATGGAAATGAGCGTTTTTGCAATAATCTGGCGTATTTACACTGCGATCTTGTAGATGTTCAATAATATGCACTGTCCCTGTTAAATAAAAGAATAAATAAATACATAAATAAATAAATAAATAAATATAAGGATATCAAAATATTATTCTATCCTTCTTGATTAAAAAAAAACAATAAAAAAAATCATCATCATCATCATCATCATAATCATAATAAACACCAAAATAAAATCGTTTTGGCAAATTTTCAAAACAAAGATATCTGTAAATAAATAAATAAATAAAAGACTCAAAATATTATTCTATCCTTCTTGATAAAAAATAAGATGGCAACAAAATAAAAATAAAAAAATAATAATTTTGGCAAATTTTCCAAACAAAGATGTTGAACTCTTCGTTAGTCGTTCGCATGAGACTCTTTCGCTCACACAGGGGTGAGTCACGCTCTAAAAACAGAAAGAAGAGTAAGCACATTTGTGGTTTAAAGGAAAACGGTGTTAGACACAAACGTACCCCCTTTATCTGTGTGCGCTCGTTTCTCTCACGGCTCCGTCCTGCTGGGCGGTGACTCCCTAAACCCTCGGCATTTCGTCCGGGGGCGGGGCTTAATGTTCCGCGTCCATTAAAGCTACAAACTGCTGTAGTTTAGTTCATTTCATAACCTCCTGGGACCGGAAGAAAAAAGTGTATCTAAATAATAATAATTATTGCTTTAATTTTGTATTTGGAGGTAAATGAACACCTCAGCATTTACATTTTAATTTTATTTTTATTCATAATGTTGTAACACGTCCTCTGTGGTAGTGTTAAATCCACGTGAAGTTAACAACCGAACAAAAACTTTTTGTTTGTTTTTGTTTTGATGACGCACATCTCTGACAAGCTTCTACAAACACGTCAAAAAGTTTTTAGATTCCTGTTCAACTTCTTATTTATTTACTTATTTATGTATTTTTTTTAAATTAAAAAACAAATAAATAAATAAGAAATTAAAAGGGAATCTAAAAAAAAAAAAGATTCATGGGGGCTGGTGCATTGTGTACTGGGCAGCAGATCTGCTTGGACTGCTGCCTCCGCGACCCAGAAAATGGAAAAGCGGAAGAAGATGAATATTTTATTTATATTTTTTATTTACTTAATTATGTATTTATTTATGTATTTGTATTTATTTTTTATTTATTTTATTTATATTTATTATTTATTTGTTTACTTATTTATGCATGTTTATTATTTATTATTTATACATGTATTTATTTATAATTATTTATAATTATTATTATTATTATTATTATTATTATTATTATTATTATTATTATTATTATTATTATTATTATTTTAATCATAGTGAGTCTCTCTTAAAACACTTCAAATACTGGTTAACTCCATGTCCTCTATAAAGGACACTGCGCCGGGTCTCAGGAGGATCTTCTGCAGGTGGAATTACAGCAAATATTAAGGTTCAGTATTTTTGTGATCCGTTAAATAATATTCATTTTATTCATTTATAATTTTCATTTTTAATTACAGCTTACCCAGTTATCAGACCAAACCAAACACCATAAATTTACTGTGAAAACTCTATGTTATTATTATTACTGTGTCCAAATAATTTCCCTTGTGGATCAATGAAGTAAAATATTATCTGTTTTACTGTGTTTAGGCGGAAAGTGGCACCACTGAGCATCAACCGAAAGTAAAAGAAAAGCTCTATGTGTTTTTGGTATTATTTTAAATCTAAATTTGCTTTGTCTTGTCATAAAGTATGTTTTGAGACTCAAGTGAATAGGAAAACACCATTTAAAAGTGGGTTGCCATGGTTACAGTCGATCGTTACATCTCGCCACTTTGATTAGTTAGCTTTGATCACAGAACTATAATAAAATCTAATTGTTTAGGTAAACTACAGAAAAGCTGCTTAAAAATTACCAAAACACAAAGAAAATGTGAGTCTTGAGTACATAACGATTTTCCTTAATTACGCACTCATTTCACAGTTTTATTATTATCAACCAATCCACACCAGGGATGTCCCAGTTTTTTATTTTGAAAATCTGGTCACCCTAATTTAACAGAATAATAATTATTATTTGAAGTAGGCCTATCACAGTCATACCTCACCTTATGAAATTAAGAATGAATTTATGAATTTTTCTTAAGTTGAGTCGCTATGGGGGATTCGGGCTGCCGCGAAGCCGAGTGCACATTTGAGCATGAATTACGCAAATTTTTGAGATTTAGAGATGAAATTTTTAAGTGAAGGCGTTTGGTAACTTGAATTATTCGTTAGTTGGGTCTTTCGTAAGGTGAGGTATGACTGTATTTCTATTAAAACAAATGTTCCCACAGTTACAAGAGATGGCAATGAAACAAATAATAAAAAAAAAAAGAAATTTAAATTTAATTTTAACTGTTTTATTTGTGATTCAATTTGGTTAGAGGAGTGGGACAAGAGGAAAATGGCATTTTGGGGGGTACTCCAGACTATTTTCAAGCATTCTTTTCTTAGTTTTTTTTTTTTTTTTAGGTTTGGTCTCAGAACAAGTAAATTCACTCAGAAACTGTATCAAAGATCAAAGTCAGCTTTATTTCAATTCTGCCATATGTGTTCAACATACAGTGAATCGAAATTTCGTAGTAGTTGTAGTGCAAAAAAGACAGCATAGAAAATACAATATAAAGACAAAACACAACAAAAGCTATCTAAGACAAAAACCAAAATCTAAAACTCAAATCTAAGATTAATCAATCAATCAAGCAATCACTTTAATTGACACGGAACGCTAAGCAGAGCCTCCGGACGAAATGCCCAGACTTTACGGAGCACCAGGCTGTCCCCGCCTCTCCGGCCCGCCCTCTGCCCGCTGAAGCGCTCCGTCTCCGGGCTGCTCTGGCTGTGATTGGCCCCTCTCACACACACACGGCGGTCAGCTGGAGCCTGGCTGTTTTTGTGCCTCCGGAATTATTTTGTGCCTGTCGTTTTGTGTCATCGGGCGGATCTGCGCGGATGTTAGAGCGAGTACACACGTAAACAAACCCGGGATGGAGTTTTCCGAGCGGAGACATCTTTAGGTAAGCTTTAGCCTAGCCGCTTTGCTTACTTAACACCATTAAAGCTAGCAGTTTGCTTTGACACAGCTAAAAAACTATGAACACAAATAAACTGTTGTGCTTTTAAGTCTGCGCATATGCTTAACAAATTGCCTTTTACGTTTCTATTTTATTGAAATAACCAATAATTATGTGTTTTGGATTAGTAGTTGGTTAGCAACAGTCGCTAAGCTACAAGTCACTACCCGATTCGTGTCGCTCTCAAAAGTGCTCTGCGCATGCGTAGTCTGCTGTTCACGGATAAATACCTTGAAATAATTGATTGTTATGCTCCAATTTCGCTATATTTTATGGTGTGAATAAAACTGTGTGGTCCAAATAAAAATGTTATCTGCACAATCGTATTTGGTGTGGGTTTAAAATCTGAATATTCTTACTTAAGTGCGGTTTCCTGTGCGGTTTTGACACAAATTCAACACAACGGGGGATGTAGTTGTAGTGTGGTTTTAGCTGTCACGCTGCTGTGGAGATTAACCTTTTTAGAAGTAAAGTCGCCATAAATAGCATAGCGGAGAAACTTGACACGGTTTGGATTTGTTTTAGAAATGTCACAGATTTGTTTTAGAAATGTCACAGAAGTAGGACATGCCGCAAATCGGGTAGGAACAATCTCCGAGGTGTCTGGAGTCGCCTTACCCATCACTTCACGCGGAGCTTTCTTCACATTACTACCACATTAAGGTCATTATTTTTGATTTGTTTATGGGTTTGATTTGATTTAGTTGTGTGATTGTGACGTTTCATTTCATTTCATTTATTGGTTTATTAGGACAGTGTACAATTACATTAAGCACAATGGCAGAGATGTTTGTACCAGATTGTAGCTCAGAGCTAATGTCCATCTGTAGTCCTGGGAAGGGGAGACAACACAACTATACAATATACAAATATACTCCTGGGACCTGAAGGAAAAAAGTGTATCTGAATTATTATTATTATTATTTTAATTTTCTATTTGGAGGTAAATGAACACCTTAGCATTTACATTTAGTTAATTTTATTCGTATTCATAATAATAATATTCGTAACGTGTCCTGCGTAATGGACGTCAGGGACATTTTGGTGTTAAATCCATGTGAAGTTAATAACCTCACAAAAACTATTTTCTTTTTGATGACCAACATCTGTGACAAGCTTCTACAGTCACGTCAAATAGTTTTTTGTCTCCCTTTTAATTTCTTATTTATGTATTTTTTATTTTTGTGTATTATTTATTTCCATCCATCCATTTTCTTCCGCTTATCCGGGGCCGGGTCGCGGGGGCAACAGTCTAAGCAGGGACGCCCAGACTTCCGTCACCCCGGACACTTCCTCCAGCTCCTCCGGGGGGACCCCAAGGTGTTGCCCGGCCAGCCGGGAGACATAGTCCCTCCAGCGTGTCCTGGGTTTTCCCCGGGGCCTCCTCCCGGTGGGACATGCCCGGAACACCTCCTGAGGGAGGCGTCCAGGAGGCATCCGAAACAGATGCCTGAGCCTCCTCAGCTGCTCCTCTCGACGTGGAGAAGCAGCGGCTCTACTCCGAGCTCCTCCCATGTGACTGAGCTCCTCACCCTATCTCTAAGGAAGCGCCCAACCACTCTGCGGAGGAAACTCATTTCGGCCGCTTGTATCCGCGATCTCGTCCTTTCGGTCATTACCCAAAGCTCATGACCATATGGTCATTATTTATTTTGTATTCATTTATTTTTTTTATTTTGTATTTCTTTTATTTGTTTTTATGTACTGTATTATTTATTTTCTATTTATTTTTTTATTTTTATTTATTTATTTTAGTATTTTTTAATTGTTATTTTTATGTATTATTTATTTTGACAGACTGGTTAACTCAGTGTCCACTATAATGGACACAAATGAATGGGCGGGTCTCAGGAGGATATACAATAAAAATACAATATACAAATATGCAATAAAATAACAGTTTACAAGTTAAAAGTGCAATGTTTAAAGTAATAACGTGCTTTGTGTTGTTGTTGTTGTTGTTGTGGTGGAGGACAGCTCACCCCGGGGGCCGCAGCAGCTGGTGGCGGGGCAAAGTGGATGCGAAGACCCGGGGGCAGACGCGGCGCTCGGCGGCTCGGTGCGATGTCAGAGCAGCGGGCATGCCTCTGTCTGGGGACGGCGTGCTAGTCCTGGGAACACGCGGACGGTCCTGCTACCTCTCTGACGCCGCTTACACGCTCGGAAGTCCACGGAACACGGGGACATTTATGGATGGTGGGGTCGCAGCATGCACACGCCCCCAGCCACCATCACAGCCAGAGGTGAGGAGGCCAAATTTTATTTATTTATTTAAAAGAGAATTAACGTTTTTTTTACAATCTGAGCCTTATTTCGGTAATAAAACAAGTTGTTTTACTCACCCATAGCACTTTGTCATTTGGAGCATTTCCGGAGATGTTTTAGTATATATATTCACAACGTGAGTTCTCGGGGCACATGTTTGCGGTCTCCAAATAACACAAACTTTAGCACTTTTCAAATCATAGAAGCTCAATGTCTTAGTCTACACTTTTGTTTGAGTCAAAAGTGGCCTGTAATCCGAGATTTATCCATAATTTACAGCTTTGCGTTTCATGTTTGGGTCCCGGGAGCTGAGAGCGAAATCAGCTGTGACTCCGCACATGCGCACTGGCGTCCTCATCTACTCAAAACTATGGCTAAATCTCGGATTACAGGCCACTTTTGACTCAAACAAAAGTGTAGACTAAGACATTGAGCTTCTATGATTTGAAAAGTGCTAAAGTTTGTGTTATTTGGAGACCGTAAACATGTGCCCCGAGAACTCACATTGTGGATATCGCAAATCTAAAACATCTCTGGAAGTGCTCCAAATGACACCAAAGTGCTATGGGTGAGTAAAACAACTTGTTTTATTACCGAAATAAGGCTCAGATTGTAAAAAAACCCATTAATTCTCCTTTTAATGTGACTGAAAAAGAGTTACAAATGTTTCACGTTTACCATTGTTTTGAATTATTCTACTGAATAAGTTCCGTTTTTGTAAAACCTCACTCTCTCATTACTTAATAACACAGAACTTACCAAAGATCAAACATCAAAGCTCAAAGTTCAGCTTTATTGTCAATTCTGCCATATGTGTTCCACATACAGTGAATAGAAATTTAGTTTCTCCGTGGCCAGGTAGTACAAAAAGACAGTGTACAAAATACAATATAAAGACTTCAAACTTTTGGCCCTCCACAATATTTTCTGCTTCTCATTTGGCCCCTGGGGAAAAATAATTGCCACCCCCCCCTTATTTACAGTATTAGGGAACCACTAAGGCGCCATATAAAAGCATCAAGAAGTACCATGTCATGGGATCTTTAAAAATGACCAAAACAAAAAGAAAATGTGACTAAACTGACTCACATGAGCAAACCAGTGATTTTTCCCAGTTTTATACAAGTAAATAATAAGTAAAGAGAGGCATAAATTGTGATTTGTTTAGGTAAAATACAAAAAAAGCTGCTTAAAAATGACCAAAATGACACTGAGAAAATGGGAATATACTGACTCACATTAGTGCTGAGTACATAACGATTTCCCTTAATTATGCACTCGTTTCACAGTTTTATTATTACCAACCAACCCATTTTGAAAATCTGGCCATCCTAATTTAACTGTTATAATCTTGTTTACTCATCAAAACACTTGTGATGTCAGCAAGTGCTCCACTGTGTTTTTAAACTCCATACACCTTCACTACAATCATCTGGATCATTGTTTCAGTCCTGGAATTGCCAATTTTCTACTGAAATAAAGGCAAAAAAGTATGTGTTAACTTCAAAACTACAACGTCATGACATCATAAGGTGGAACAAAGAGTTTTGAGCTTTGGAGATGTGGACAGAACTGAACTCCAGGTATGTTTTTGAGGAGGTAACACCATTCTAACGTGGTTTAATGCCCACAACAGTCAGTTTTGCATAATATCGGACCGTTAAGCCCTTATGCAAACTCTACGGCAGAACATTTTCATATGTTTGTATCTCTCACCTGGGTCTCGTATTCATTATCACTAGTTTGTATAGTGGTCTTTTTTATTGAAATATTGATCTCCATGTTTGTCAGTTTCTTACACAAATTATTGTAATTAAGTTAACACATTGTGCATTTTTTCTATTTAATTCTGATTTGTACATTTGTACAGAGGCCATATACATAAGTTATATTTTTTCTTCCTTGTTATCCCGACATAACGAGATAATTATTCCGTAATCTCAAGAAAGCAACTGAAACGTCACCTCCATGTTGTGACAGTCTGACTTCGGGGCTATTTCTCATTCTGAACAAACGCGTTTTTGGTCATTAGAATGTCTGGAATAATAATCGTTCGGTTGATAAGGCAATATATTGATCAGGGGTTGACACAGGGGGAGATTGCATTACGTTTTTTAAAGATCCCATGACATGGTACTTCTTGATGCTTTTATATGGCTCCTTAATGGTTCCCTAATACTGTAAATGAATCCTTCTTCAAAATCAACACTCAGTGCATGAGAAACAGAGATAAGATGAGAAAGAGTAATTTTTCTCTCTCTGAACAGGTCATAATGGGAGTTGTTGCTTGAATGCAAATGAGGAGAAAAAAGCTGGCCAATAGTAGAGGGTGGGGGCGTGGCCAAACGCTCCGCTCTCCGCTGTAGCTCACAGCTGATCCATTTCCTTGTTTTTGCACGGGGGGAGAGATTTGAAGCGTTCCATTGAAAAATAAACACATTTCCACAGAAAATAAAATGAAACCACTGCTGTTCAAAGGTCCAGAGGCTCAGATAAAGGACTTCCGAGCCTAGAAACACTCGGACGTGCCTCCAGGCAAATAAAAAAACGCATTTCACATTGCCTAGCGCATTCGCAGTCCAAACTCTCTGGGCGTGATTTACAGAGACGCTGAGTACAGACAGACGGGGGTGGAACTGCATTTGCATTTCTTTTTTTGATCTGACGTCAATACGGTGCCTTGTTCAAAATCGCCCGTTTGAGCTCCGATTTTTTGTAACGCAGAAAAGGATCGCAAATGCTCAGTTTAGACATTTTGCAACTTTTAACCATGGGGGGGGGGGGGGGGGGAAAAAGGGGAGGGGGGGTCACATTAAAGTTCAAAAACCTCAGAAAGTGAAAATTTCATGCCATGGGACTTTTAATTCTGGATAATTTCAAGATTAGTCCACGGCGCCTCCGCAGAAGACTGGCCCGGCTTCGTCTTTACCGACGGAGATACAGGGTTTTCTCCAGATCACGGAATAACAGTTTTGTTTTCTCGAGATCACGAATTAATAGTGTCGTTTTCTCGAGATCTCGAGTTAATTTTCTCGTTATTAAGGTGGAAAATAATCATTACGAACATGGCCTCTGTCGACTTCCGTAATATACACTTATTATAATTTTTTATTTTTATAATTATGTCTCATTTGACACCAGTCTGTTGCAGTCTTTTTTTTGCTATTCCGTCTATTTTTTGTTACCCTCTGTTATATATTATATTTGATTCTTGAGCTACTGTACCCAAATAATTTCCCTTGTGGATCAGTAAAGTTTGTCTAAGTCTATCTGGCTGTTCAGTTGCAAAAATTACATCTAGAATTAATGTTTGTGAAGAAGACCCAAAAGACCAGAGTTTCCAATAGGCCAGTATCAGTGGTCTCGATTGCAAAATTAAATCGACAGCTGTTCTCATTTCAGTTTGCATTGAATTTTATTTTTTCAAGTAGTTTATTTGACTTAAAATCACAAAAATATAGCACTGTCATCCATTTAAAAATAGTTTAAATTATATTGAGCTCTAGACAAACCTGAAATGCTGTGAAACATGTCATCTGGACTTGAGTTGAAGATGTTTCTCACAATTTAAATTCATTTTGTAACTTACTAATCTACGGAAGCCAACAGAGGCCATGTTCGTAATGATTATTTTCCACCTTAATAACGAGAAAATTAACTCGAGAAAATGACGCAATTAATTCATGATCTTGAGAAAACAAAGAGTTATTCCGTGATCTGGAGAAAACACTGTATCTCCGTCGGTAAAGATGAAGCCGGGCCAGTCTTCTGCGGAGGTGCCGCGGACTCATCTTGAAATTATCCAGAATTAAAAGACGTAATGCAATCTCCCACTGTGTCAACCCCTGATCAATATATTGCCTTATTAGCTGATCGATTATTATTCCAGATATTCTAATGACCAAAAACACATCTGTTCAGAATGAGAAATAACCCCGAAGTCAGCCTGACTGCCAGCCAAAAAACCTGGACAAAACATGGACTAAACCTGAACTAAAGCTGGACTAAAGCTGGACAAAACCTGGACCAAACCTGGACCAAACCTGGACCAAACCTGGACCAAACCTGGACCAAACCTGGACTAAAATCTGGACAAAATCTGGACAAAATCTGGACAAAATCTGGACAAAACCTGGACAAAACCTGGACTAAAATCTGGACAAAATCTGGATCAAACCTGGACCAAGCCTGGACAAAACCTGGACAAAACCTGGACTAAAACCTGGACTAAAACCTGGACTAAAGCTGGACTAAAACCTGGACCAAACCTGGACTAAAGCCTGGACTAAAGCCTGGACTAAAGCCTGGACTAAAGCCTGGACTAAACCTGCACAAAACCTGGATCAAACCTGGATCAAACCTGGACCAAGCCTGGACCAAGCCTGGACCAAGCCTGGACCAAGCCTGGACCAAGCCTGGACCAAGCCTGGACAAAACCTGGACAAAACCTGGACAAAAACCTGGACAAAAACCTGGACTAAAACCTGGACTAAAATCTGGACTAAAATCTGGACTAAAATCTGGACTAAAATCTGGACTAAAATCTATCTGAAATAAACCTGGACTAAACCTGGACTAAACCTGGACAAAACCTGGACTAAAACATGGACTAAAACATGGACTAAAACATGGACTAAAACATGGACTAAAACATGACTAAAGCTGGACTAAAGCTGGACTAAACCTGCACAAAACCTGGATCAAATCTGGACCAAGCCTGGACCAAGCCTGGACCAAGCCTGGACAAAACCTGGACTAAAACCTGGACTAAAACCTGGACTAAAACCTGGACTAAAACCTGGACTAAAACCTGGACTAAAACCTGGACTAAAATCTGAAATAAACCTGGACTAAACCTGGACTAAACCTGGACTAAACCTGGACAAAAGCTGGACAAAAGCTGGACAAAAGCTGGACAAAAGCTGGACTAAAGCTGGACTAAAGCTGGACTAAACCTGAGTCAGCCTGTCACAACGTGGCGGTAGAGGTTTCAGTTATTTTCTCGAGATAACGGAATAATTATCTCGTTATCTCGGGATAACAAGGAAGAAAAATACTGCTTATGAATATGTCCTCTGTCGACGTCCGTACTAATCCCTTATACTACAAATAAATTCTCACTAAGTACACTCAACAAAAATATAAACGCAACACTTTCGTTTTTGCTCCCATTTTTCCTGAGATGGACCCAAAGATCCAAAATTCACTCCAGATACACAACACTACCATTTCTCTCAAACATTGTTCACAAATCTGTCCAAATGTGTGACAGCGAGCACCTCTGCCCCGCCGAGACAATCCACCCCACCTCACAGGTGCGCCACATCAAGATGCCGATCCGACATCCTGACCAGTGCACAGATGTGCCCCAGACTGCCCACAATAAAAGGCCACCCCGAAATGTGCATTTTTTTTGCTTTATTGGGGGTCTGGGGACTCAGAACCAGTCAGTATCTGGTGTGACCACCATTTGCCTCATGCAGTGCAACACATCTTCTTCGCATAGAGTTTATCAGATTCTCAATTGTGGCCTGTGGAATGTTGGTCCACTCCTCTTCAAAGGCTGTTATGGACGAAGAACACAGGTGCATTTTATCGATGGCATTTTGAATGCACAGAGATACCGTGATGAGATCCTGAGACCCATTGTTGTGCCATACATCCATGAACATCACCTCATGTTTCAGCAAGATAATGCAGGCCCCATGTTGCAAGGATCTGTACACAATTTTTGGAAGCTGAAAATGTCCCAGTTCTTGCATGGCCAGCATACTCACCGGACATGTCACCCATTGAGCATGTTTGGGATGTGCTTGACCGGCGTATACGACAGCGTGTACCAGCTCCCACTAATATCCAGCAACTTCACACAGCCACTGAAGAGGAGTGGACCAACATTCCACAGGCCACAATTGACAATCTGATAAACTCTATGCGAAGAAGATGTGTTGCACTGCATGAGGCAAATGGTGGTCACACCAGATACTGACTGGTTCTGAGTCCCCAGACCCCCAATAAAGCAAAAAAAATGCACATTTCGGGGTGGCCTTTTATTGTGGGCAGTCTGGGGCACATCTGTGCACTGGTCATGATGTCGGATCGGCATCTTGATGTGGCGCACCTGTGAGGTGGGGTGGATTGTCTCGGCGGGGCAGAGGTGTTCGCTGTCACACATTTGGACAGATTTGTGAACAATGTTTGAGAGAAATGGTAGTGTTGTGTATCTGGAGTGAATTTTGGATCTTTGGGTCCATCTCAGGAAAAATGGGAGCAAAAACAAAAGTGTTGCGTTTATATTTTTGTTGAGTATACATTTCAAGTAATGATGGTACCTGTCCCCTGTGCCCACAGCGCCACCCGGAGGAGAGCAGCAGCAGTGCCCCATGCCTCCCAGCTCTGGCGTCTCGTCCCTGGGCTTTCCGGTCCGTCTGTTCCCCGCCTTCGCTCTGGGGGTGTGCGCGGTCGTAGCGGCGCAGCTGCTGTGCGGAGGCCTCACGCTCACCTCCTTCTTCCTCAAACTCTTCTTCTACGTTTCCTTCGCGCTGCTCTGCTTTTTCGGCGGGATCTTCGTGCTATTGACCCGGAAAAGTCCTCTGAAGGTCAGCCGCTTCAACCGCCACATGAGGCAGTCCTGCGTGCGCTTCGACTTCTTCAGCAAACTCATGGTGAGGGCCTAAACTAAATTAGACAGCGGTTATGGTTTGACCTATTCTGCAAAATCGACTTTTCAGACCTTTTAACCCCGCTACAGTTGTTTCCCTTCACTAACTCA
>JAVJIX010000119.1:860000-1090000 GCA_036785185.1 Paratrypauchen microcephalus | reverse complement strand
TCGTTTTGTGCTTTTCCGTATAAAAGCCCCATGTGCTCAGGGAGTGATTGTTGTGCAGGGAAATGAATTGCATAGTCAAAAAGAGGAGACTGTAAGGTTTCATTTGATGTGTAGAGTGTCATGGTACACAATCGAGAATGTGTGTTTTCATGCGAAAAGGGAAAAAAAACAGTGAACGGGACCGCGTTTTATTTAAACTGTAGTTGTCAGCGAGAGCTCACACAGCGCCGGGTGCGCGCTGGTACACGAGCTGTCCGCATTAGGC
This sequence comes from Paratrypauchen microcephalus, assembly GCA_036785185.1. Taxonomy (NCBI): domain Eukaryota; kingdom Metazoa; phylum Chordata; class Actinopteri; order Gobiiformes; family Gobiidae; genus Paratrypauchen; species Paratrypauchen microcephalus. The sequence continues at coordinate 1,089,735 of JAVJIX010000119.1, read as the reverse complement.
GCGCCCGGGTGACCCTCGAGGTCTGCCGTAGCCAAAAGGAAGGAAGTGCATGGTACCTACACCACCTATGTGCCACAAATCCTACACACTGTACCTTTTAAATTACACAAAATAAGGTCTTAAATTACATAAGGTCTTAAATTACACAAAATAAGGTCTTAAATTACATCAGGTCTTAAATGGTAAAAGGAGAAATTCAATTTGTCAACTGGACAAAGTTTATTTGGTCGAAAACGTTTCGCAGCTCGTCCGAGTTGCTTTGTCAGTTCTGGTTCGAGTGCTGATGGACACTGCTTATATCTCGTTTCAGGGAGGAGCTCACTACACTGAAACTATTCTGAAACTATCCCACATCTTTGTTTTCAGCTTTCTGTCTTCCATTATAAACCTAAATCAAAACAAAGGAAACAAGGGGGCTAGCCAGGTCAGGTCCAGAGGTGTGAAAACAGTCGTTAGGGTTTGAATGGGTATGCTAAACTAGACGCCAGAGAGAAACTGAAAAACAAAGAGGACTCCCACCCGAAAAGTTACACCTTTAATATTTTAGCACAAGCTGTGACAAACTCAGCATCTTGTCTTTTTGGTTGGACTTTTTGCCACGTATCACGAGTTGTACGGTTTGTTCTTCTGGCCCTTCCCGTCTCCTCATCCATCATTGTGTCTCTCGTATTGATTTCAGTTTTGTTTTGTTTTGATCCAGGGGCGCTTCGTGGTGCCAGTCCCAGAGCCGTGCCAGAGCCGGAGGGTGGTGGTGTCGCACAACGTGGACAAGGCGCTCAAAGAAGGTAAAGAGGTGTTCTCCGTTGTGATTCTCCACGCATACATCCGTAAACGGTGTCAAAACTGCTTTTAACTCGAGATAAAACATACAGTGGATTTAAAGAGCACATTTTCAGGAGACTGTGATCAGTGTGAGTGTGCATAGTCCTGTTTAGGAGATTTTCAACAAAAAGGTGAGAGTGACTAACTGAAAAACATGTCTCCAGCTAAGTCAGCTATTTCTGGTCAGATTGTGTTAAAATAAAGCTTTAGTTTTAAAACTTATATCATGTTATTCTTTTTGTGTTCAGATTTATTATCGACGTACTAGTTCTGAGACTCATCTAGATGTAGTTTATTTTAACATAACTGGTCAAGTAAAATGATCTCGCTGCATGGACAGAGAATTTCAATACTTTTAAAGGGACAGTGTGTAAGATTTTTACCCGTTAATTACCGAAATTGAAGATACCCATTCAAAAATACAGTGTTTTCCAAGCCTTTTCACTTCCATCATGAAATCAAAGTATTCTGTTGGACTTAGATATACCTGCATAAAAGGGGGATCGTCCCCATATAAGAGGCAGTCATTTTTATTACGAGAGCCGCAGAAGGACATTTGGGCTCCGCCTTCGCCTTCGGCAAGGGCTCGAGATAGTACGCGTTTGGATAAACAACGACAAGCATGACCTGTCCAGAGCCTTCAAAGGTAAGCTAAGTAACAAACCTCGTTTTGTGCTTTTCTGTATAAAAGCCCCATGTGCTCGGGGAGTGATTGTTGTGCAGGGAAATGAATTGCATAGTCAAAAAGAGGAGACTGTAAGGTTTCATTTGATGTTAGATTGTCATGGTACATGATCGGGAATGTGTGCTCTCAAGCGGAAAAAAATAAAAAAAAAAGTGAACGGGGCCGCGTTTTATTTATACAGTAGCGGCGCGCGGTTCGTGCGCGGGTACGCGAGCTGTCCGCGTTACGGCGCGCCCGGGTGACCCTCGAGGTCTGCCGTAGCTAGAACAGGAATTGCAATAGCACCATCCACCTATGCGCCACGAATCCTACACACTGGACCTTTAAGTAATTTTCTGATAGATTTAAGCGTTTATATTCTAAATTTTGGACAAGCTTTTTTGCGGTCTACCACTCACAGTAAGAATATGGGGTTCTTAGTGTAGGTTTTTAGCCGTAAATACATCTGTAATTGACTTAATGCAGTGCTTCTCAAATAGTGGGGCGGGCCCCCCTGGGGGGGCGTGGCGTGATGCCAGGGGGGGCGCGTATGACCCTGGGAAACATGTTTTTTTGCTGTACTGTACTAGAACTAAGTGTAATTGCACATCAACAACAGTAGTTGGCAGTGGCATTCTCACATGCGATTTACGCACAGTCTCACCATTAACAGAACATCCTCTGTCACAGAAAAAACACGTATATTCCACTGAGTCGTGTCCTTTAGTCCGACAGAAGCTGACGCATCAGTGGCACAAGGAGAGAGCATATTTTTTCAGTGCTTTTAGCTTATGCAAATGAGGTGGTTTTAAGTTTCATTTCTGTAAAACGTAAACAAATGTGCGCAAAGCTGCATTAAAAACACATTAATATTTGAGTCCTCAGTGCAGTCTTTGTTGTAAGTTTCTTTCTTTTTTTTGTTTATAATGTTAATAAAAGGATACAATGGTGTTCTAATAACAATTTTCTAGACAAATAATACTATTTATAGTCGCGCGCAGGAAGGGGGGCGTGAAATATTTTCTTCTTCCTAGGGGGAGCGTCACAGAAAATAATTGAGAAGCACTGACTTAATGTAAGCTGGATGTGACCGTGTAACATTCCAGACTACATAAGAACACTCCTTTATTCTGCTAAATCAAGTTTGTGGAGCTTTCTCTGCTCTGTTTAACGTTGTTACCTCATCAGAAACACGTCCAAAGAGGTTTTAGGTTGTATTCACACCAGGAAAGTCCGATAGTTCACTTGCTTTGGGCCGGATCAAATTTTTTTGATTCTTTTTTTTATTTTGGTGCGGTTCGCTTTCACATTGTACTTTTTTCCTCAAGTGGACCAACATCTATAAACAAAACCACGTGTGCTGAGGTCGCTCAGACATTGGACAGAAATGAGCCGTGTCAAAACGCCGTGTCCAAACACGGAAGGAGGAGAATCATGGTGTTGCTGTTTTCAGTGTCGTCATAGCGATATGGTTTGCTCAGTTTTTACAGTTCTCACAAATGTTTGAGCAGCATCGTGAGGTTTACACTATTTTACAGTCAATTTCCAAACGACGAAGTCACAGGGCGAGATGACTACGGAGGACAGAACTCATGTGCGCACATCAATATCTATAATCAATTCTATAAGGCAGCGCGTTTCTTCGTTCGCCCAAGTTTGTCCGCGGCTCATTATAGCTTGGTAGTCTATCCTCCTCACTGCACGTTCGCACTCTGCGGATTCTCTGGTGTCTGGTAAGCCTTGGTTTCCCATAATGCTCGACATACCGCCATCAGACACCCACATTATTATTATTATTACGTATTACTATTTGTATTATTTATTACTTACTTTATCCCCTCCCTGCCTGCATGCACTTTTTTCCCTCTTGTCCAAATGTCCTGGAGCTACTGTGGCGAGTAAATTTATCCTGTGTGAGATCAATAAAGGCTTATCTTATCTTATCTTATCTTATAATTCTACTATATACAGTGCCGTGAAAAAGTATTTGCCCCCTTCCTGATTTCTGTGTTTTTTGCATATTTATCACTCAAAACATTGTCAGATCATCAAACCAATTTTAATATCACACAGAAACAACCCAAGGAAAGACAAAATTCAGTTTTTGAATGATGATTCCATTTATTAGTGCACAAAAAAAATCTAAACCTATCTGGCCCTATGTGAAAAAGTAATTGCCCCCCCTTGTTAAATCACAAACTAACTGTGACTAACCACAGTTTTGAGAAAACTTAGTTCAGTTCTACATGCCACACCCACACCTGATTGTCACCACCTGTGTTGAATCAAGAAATCACTTAAATAGTTCCTGTCAAACAAAGTGAAGTTGGCTACAACATCTCAAGAACAAACACATCATGCCACGATCCAAAGAAATTCAAGAACAAATGAGAAAAAAAGTGATAGAGGTCTATAATTCAGGAAAAGGTTACAAAGCCATTCCCAAAGCTCTGGGGCTCCAGCGAACCACTGTCAGAGCCATTATTCAAAAATGGAGGAAACTGGGAACGGTTGCAACCCTTCCCAGGAGTGGTCGACCAACTAAGATTACTCCAAGAGTGCGACGACGGCTCATTCAGGAAGTCACAAAAGAACCTAGACGCACATCGAAAGAACTACAGGCCTCGTTGGCCTCAGTTAAGGTCAGTGTTCATGACTCCACCATTAGAAAAACACTGGCCAAAAATGGCATCCATGGAAGAGTTCCCAGGAGAAAACCACTGCTTTCACAAAAGAACACAAAGGCTCGTCTCACCTTTGCCAAAAAAGCACCTTGATGACCCTCAAGACTTTTGGAGAAACATTTTGTGGACCGATGAGTCTAAAATTGAACTTTTTGGAAGGTCTGCAGCCCGTTTCATCTGGCGTAAAAATGGCACAGCATTTGATAAAAAGAACATGGTGCCCACAGTAAAGCATGGTGGTGGCAGTGTGATGGTCTGGGCCTGCTTTGCTGCCTCAGGACCAGGACAACTTGCTGTGATTGACGGAAAAATGAATTCTGCTGTTTACCAGAAGATCCTGAAGGAGAATGTCCGGCCACCAGTTCGTGCCCTCAAACTCAAGCGCTCTTGGATCATGCAACAGGACAATGATCCAAAACACACCAGCAAGTCCACCTCTGAATGGCTCAAAGAAAACAAAATTAAGGTTTTGGAGTGGCCAAGTCAAAGTCCGGATTTAAATCCGATTGAGATGCTGTGGTGTGACCTTAAACGGGCAGTTCATACAAGAAAACCCTCCAATATGGCAGAATTGAAACAATTCTGCATAGAAGAGTGGGCCAAAATCCCTCCCCAGCGGTGTGAAAGACTCATCACCAATTATCGCAAACGTTTGGTTACAGTTATTGCTGTCAAAGGAGGCTCAACTGGCTATTAGATTAAGGGGGCAATTACTTTTTCACATAGGGCCAGATAGGTTTAGATTTTTTTTGTGCACTAATAAATGGAATCATCATTCAAAAACTGAATTTTGTCTTTCCTTGGGTTGTTTCTGTGTGATATTAAAATTGGTTTGATGATCTGACAATGTTTTGAGTGATAAATATGCAAAAAACACAGAAATCAGGAAGGGGGCAAATACTTTTTCACGGCACTGTAGGCCAGATGTACAATATCTTCTTTCTTTCCATACTCTCCTAGTTACTGTTTGTATTATTATTATTACAGGCATACCTCACCTTACGAAAGACCCAACTAACGAATAATCCAAGTTAGGAAACGCCTTTACGTAAGATTTTCGTCTCTGAATACGAAAGAAAATTCAAGTTACGAAACGCGAACTCTCAAAAATTAAAATAATGCGCGCTCGGCTTCGCAGTCGCCTGAATCCCCCGAAACGTAAATACACTTGTAAATACACTCTCCAACACCCCGCTGGCCTCCCATTGGCTAGGAACGAATCAGGCCTTTTACATTGCGACTCGACTTACAAAAAAATCACGTTAAGAAACCACTTCTGGAACGAATTAATTTCGTAAGGTGAGGTATGACTGTATTATTATTATTATTATAAGTTATTTTTATTATTACATACTTTATTCCATTCTTGCTGCATGTGCTTTTCTTTCTTGTTCAAACTGTCCCTGCCTGGAGTTACTGTGGCAAGTAAATTTCTCCTGTGTGAGATCAATAAAGTCTGATCTTATCTTATACGACAGGAGCTCGTTAAGTACAAAAAGCCAACTTGTGTCGGATCGAGTCGAGTCTGCATTCTCACCTCAAACGAACCGCACCAGGATTCAAATGGAACCGTGCCGAGACCGAGCTTTTTGAGCGGTCTCGGTTCGCTTGTTTGCTCCGGATCGAGATTTTGTTTGTCCAAATCAAAGGAGCAAACGAACCAAACAAGGCAGGTGTGAATACACCCTTGGAGTCCTCCATGCATCAAGCCTTCTTTATGATTAGATTAGCAGTCACCCACACAACACTTCTCCAGAAATACACTGAAACATGATTCAAAACTAACTACACAGCAACTTGACAAACCTGATGCAGTGTTGTGATGCGCTCTGAAGGGGGAGTGAAAAGGCTCAGAACGTAAAAAACAAAAGTACAACTTATAAAACATGTTAGTCTGTTCTTTAAGGCGAATATAGCATTTTTAAAATGATCAAAGGTAACATGGTGATCTAAATATGTGATGTGTTTCAGTTAATACCCCACAGAAGTCAGACACCCCCTCTTTAAAGCTGCATTGTGTAACTTTTCTGGTGGGGTGGGGTGGGGTGGGGGGGTCCGTCAAAATCCTTTTCTCCATGGAGATTAGGGGTGGGTATTCGAATCATGATTCATATGCCACGATGCGATACTATCACGATGCATCACGATACTTGAATTATTGCGATGCATTGCAATATATTCGACATACTTCATTGAAAATGTACCAAAAAAAAGAGGATAACTTAAATATCAGTGTCTGTGTATCTGGGTCGTGTCTTCAGTTGATACAGAACTCTGAGCAACTCGATTCATAACTGAATTTATTGAATAACAAAAACAAATAAACCAAACCAATAACAAAAAAAGTGCAGAGGATTTTTTTCTAAAACAAAAAATGATGTTCAAACATTTGCCATTTTGGAGGTAGCTCCATCATAACAAACAACCTTTCACAAAGAAAAAAGTGCAGAGGATTTATAAAAAAAATAACTAAGAAGTAATAAATTTATTTATTTATTAATAATTAATTAATTATTAATTAATAATAATCGATAATAATCGTATATTGTGAAAGTTAGTATCGCGATGCATTGTCATGACGATTATTTTGCACACCCCTAATGGAGATGTTTTTGCTTTGTCTGGAATGTTTCACAGTATGGCATTAAACCATTCTATCTTCATGGAGACCAAACCAGACCAAGTTCCAGGTCAGATCTGTGGAGAGGCCACCCCGCTCACAGTCAGAATGTCTGTTTTTCTAGGGATTTTTGAGCCCTAAAACCACCTGTAAGTGAATAAATGTAGAGCTGTTTAATGTCATACTGTGGAACATTCCAGGTAAAGCAATGACATCTCCATAGAAACAACCAGGTGAAGGACCCCCACAACCAAAAAGTTACACAATGCACCTTTAAACCGCAAGTTTTAATTTGAGGGGAAAAAAAAAAAGTAGACAGCGGTAATATTTGCCATTAACGGATCATGTCTTTGCTCACTTCAAATGTAGAAAACTAATCAATCAGGCAGTGAACTAAACCAGATACGCCCGTGTAAGTGGTCTGAAGTGGAAGGGCATCTGTGATTATAAATGCATGTGTACAAAAGTGTCTCTGCAAAAGCCTTTTAAAGAGCAGCTGAACAGGTCTGCTCTTTTGTGGCGTAAAGTGGAACCTTGGATCTCGTGTCTAATGAAAGAGCGATCACATCCATCTCCTGTTAAACATCCATCCTGCTGCTGTCAGTAACAGTTGAGTTCACAGAAATATCATTATAAATGAAACCATACAGCACATGGAAATATTCAAAAGGAAATCCCGGATATTTCACATTATGGTCTTAAAGGGCTCTGTTAAGTTTCCTCATCACAAACAGACCTGGAGTTTTGTTTCTTTCACACAGGATTGTGATGTGTAAAAGTGGGCCGATATTAACGACCGATATTTGTCAGTACAGTAATCCCTCGAATTAACGTTTTCTCACATTTCTCTCTCGTTTAAACACTCAAACTTTCATAGATTTCCAACAAAATGTATTAATAGTGAAGCGTGTGGGGGAGAGTGTGCGTGGACACGTGCGCTCATCGTGCTCAAATCCGTGATAACGCAGCATGAACGGCGCGAGACCGCACGTCCCACCTGGGGCTGCGAGCACGAGACCCGTGCCCAAACCGAGCCTCCTGTAGACCAGGACTAAACCAGGACTAAACCAGGACTAAACCAGGACTAAACCACTGCGTGTGGCTCTGCCTTTGCTCTTTTCAGACTGCGTGCCCTCGGGACGTGCAGAGCCGCATGCAGTGGTTTAATCCTGGTTTAGACCTGGTCCAGTCCTGGTTTAGTCCAGGTTTAGACCTGGTTTAGACCTGGTCTAGACCTGGTTTAGTCTGCGTTTAGTCCTGGTCTAGCCTCGGTCTGGTCCTGGCCTGGTCCCGGCCCCCCCGTGTCCCCCATCTATAACATCAATCGGCAAAGGTCCCTTAGCCAATCAGGACGCAGAACACAATGTTACACTGCGTGAAAAGTCCCTCAGTCGTCCAGGTAGAATCCATGATAACAGGAGAAGTTCAATTTGTCAACTGGACCAAGTTTGTTTGGTTGAAAACGTTTCGCCGCTCATCCGAGAGGCTTCGTCAGCTCTAATAAGAATACTGGTAAGACACTTGCTTATATCTTGCTGTAGGGAGGAGCTACCTAGCTAACTACTTTCCGGAACTATCTCATTGGTTTCGGTCTTTTGTTTCTCTGGCGTCTAGCTTAACGATCCCTATTCATCCCTACACGCCTGCTTTTTCACACCTCTGGCCCTGACCTGGCTAGCCCCATTGTTTCCCTGTTTGTTTGATCTAGGCTTAATAATGGAATTGTAGATGGGATGCAAATTATATCTTACGCCACCATTTCTGTTCAGAGAAGGATTCTCTTTTTTGACAAAAATAGCCTCTTTAACTCCCCTCTCAAACCAATTCTTTTCCCTGGCTAAGATCTGAACCTCACTGTCCTCAAAAGAATGTCCCGTGGCTTCTAGGTGAAGATATACGGCAGAAGACGGTCCACTCTGGCACGCCCGTCTGTGTTGGTACATCCTCTTGTGAAGTGGCTGTTTGGTTTCCCCAATATAGCGCTCACTGCAGTCTTCACTACACTGAATGGAGTAGACCACATTGCTTTGTTTGTGGCTCGGTGTTTTGTCCTTTGGGTGGACGAGTTTTTGTCTTAAAGTGTTTGTGGGTTTGAAATAAACTGGGATTTCATATTGTCTGAAAATCCTCTGTGTCGGAAAAACTACAGAGGATTTTCAGACAATATGAAATCCCAGTTTATTTCAAACCCACAAACACTTTAAGACAAAAACTCGTCCACCCAAAGGACAAAACACCGAGCCACAAACAAAGCAATGTGGTCTACTCCATTCAGTGTAGTGAAGACTGCAGTGAGCGCTATATTGGGGAAACCAAACAGCCACTTCACAAGAGGATGTACCAACACAGACGGGCGTGCCAGAGTGGACCGTCTTCTGCCGTATATCTTCACCTAGAAGCCACGGGCCATTCTTTTGAGGACAGTGAGGTTCAGATCTTAGCCAGGGAAAAGAATTGGTTTGAGAGGGGAGTTAAAGAGGCTATTTTTGTCAAAAAAGAGAATCCTTCTCTGAACAGAAATGGTGGCGTAAGATATAATTTGCATCCCATCTACAATTCCATTATTAAGCCTAGATCAAACAAACAGGGAAACAATGGGGCTAGCCAGGTCAGGGCCAGAGGTGTGAAAAAGCAGGCGTGTAGGGATGAATAGGGATCGTTAAGCTAGACGCCAGAGAAACAAAAGACCGAAACCAATGAGATAGTTCCGGAAAGTAGTTAGCTAGGTAGCTCCTCCCTACAGCAAGATATAAGCAAGTGTCTTACCAGTATTCTTATTAGAGCTGACGAAGCCTCTCGGATGAGCGGCGAAACGTTTTCAACCAAACAAACTTGGTCCAGTTGACAAATTGAACTTCTCCTGTTATCACAATGTTACACTATAAAAAAAATTGAAATTGAAAAAAAAAAAGAAAAAATCAGGAGTCAAAACACGTTTTGAAAATAAAAGAAGACATTCAAAAATTCATTGAGCATGATTTTCAGTCTGTATAAAATGTTATCTCAGAATTAAAAATAAATAAATATCGGTATCGGCTAATATCGGTATCGGCCAATATCAGCAACATTAATATCGGATATGGGTATCAGATAAAATGTTCACATCGGTGCATCCCTAGTTTTTAAATAAAGGACCTCAGGAAAAGTAGCTGTCTCTCGGGTATAGACAAAATAAAAACCTTATTTGTGCTGCTGCTGTTGAAAACGTGTCTCAAAATGACTCCAAAGTGCCCTTTATAACACGTCGCAGAGCCAAAGTGTGTGTTAAAGTGCCTGGATTAGTCACGCTGTCGTTCTTCATGGCAGCGTCTTATTTCATTACACTGTCGGCTTCAGTCTGAGGATCTGCTTCTGACAGATCTGGGACGGGTCCTTCAATGCTTTTCTTTGTTTGAGTCCAGCTCAGATTTTCATTGGAATTTCACCGACGTTATCTCGTCTCTAAACAACAATTATCCCATCAGGAGCTCCGTGTGCCGTCCAACCACACAGCGCGAATGTAAACATAAGGAAAAGGGCTGTCAAAAGTATCGAAACAGATACGAATCAAGACTAAAACTATGAAACTATTATTATTGAATTTTTTTTAATTGTTTTATAAGAAACGTTTAAACATGCATAAATATTACACAGAGACAACAGGACAGCAGGCAAAAAAAATTCAAGAGATTTTACATCAAGTCAAGCATAAAAAATTAATTAAACATTAAATTAAATTAAATATAGAAAGGGAAATTTAAGGGGGGTTTAGAATGTGGAGTAAGTGAGTTCAGATTCAAAATGGAGTAGGAATGGCTGCCAGGTTTTATAATAATTTTTCAGGCGATTAAAACAATTAATCTAATTAATTACAGGATTTGTAATTAATTAATCTAATTAATCACAGTTTAAGAGTGAGAGAGATGGAGGGATTCAGAGTGAGTTAGCGAACCCACTTTGCGATTGAGTTTGTCGGTTTTCAAGTGGTCGCAAAGCCTCAATCATTTCCCAAGTTCTGCGAGCGTAGTTTGGTAGTTTGTTGGTTTGTTGGTTTGGTGGTTTGTTGGTTTGGTGGTTTGTTGGTTTGTTGGTTTGGTGGTTTGGTGGTTCGTTGGTTTGGTGGTTTGGTGGTTCGTTGGTTTGTTGGTTTGGTGGTTTGGTGTTTCGTTGGTTTGGTGGTTTGATAGTTTGGTTTGGTGGTTTGGTGGTTTGATAGTTTGTTGGTTTGACGGTTTGTTGGTTTGGTGGGTTTGATTGTTTGTTGGTTTGCTGGTTTGTTGGTTTGACAGTTTGTTGGTTTGACAGTTTGTTGGTTTGACGGTTTGTTGGTTTGGTGGGTTTGATTGTTTGTTGGTTTGACAGTTTGTTGGTTTGACAGTTTGTTGGTTTGACGGTTTGGTGGTTTGACGGTTTGGTGGTTTGGTGGTTTGACAGTTTGTTGGTTTGACGGTTTGGTGGTTTGACGGTTTGTTGGTTTGACAGTTTGGTGGTTTGACGGTTTGACGGTTTGTTGGTTTGACGGTTTGGTGGTTTGTTGGTTTGACGGTTTGGTGGTTTGTTGGTTTGACGGTTTGTTGGTTTGGTGGGTTTGATTGTTTGTTGGTTTGACAGTTTGTTGGTTTGACAGTTTGTTGGTTTGACGGTTTGGTGGTTTGACAGTTTGTTGGTTTGACAGTTTGGTGGTTTGACAGTTTGTTGGTTTGACAGTTTGTTGGTTTGACAGTTTGTTGGTTTGACAGTTTGTTGGTTTGACAGTTTGTTTGTTTGACGGTTTGGTGGTTTGACGGTTTGGTGGTTTGACGGTTTGTTGGTTTGGTGGGTTTGATTGTTTGTTGGTTTGCTGGTTTGTTGGTTTGTTGGTTTGACAGTTTGTTGGTTTGACAGTTTGTTGGTTTGACAGTTTGTTGGTTTGACAGTTTGTTGGTTTGACGGTTTGGTGGTTTGACGGTTTGGTGGTTTGACGGTTTGGTGGTTTGGTGGTTTGACAGTTTGGTGGTTTGACGGTTTGGTGGTTTGAGGGTTTGGTGGTTTGACGGTTTGTTGGTTTGACAGTTTGGTGGTTTGACGGTTTGACGGTTTGTTGGTTTGACGGTTTGGTGGTTTGTTGGTTTGACGGTTTGGTGGTTTGTTGGTTTGACGGTTTGTTGGTTTGACGGTTTGTTGGTTTGACGGTTTGGTGGTTTGGTGGTTTGGTGAAGTTCGCTCACGCTCGCTCTATCACCGGTAACGATGGAACTTGTCCGGACATGTTTTATTGTTCAAATGATCCGTCAGGCTGGAGCAGCTTCGGTGATCGGAAAATTCTTTTTGGCAAAAGCTCCAAATCACGGCGTTCTTGTTGATCGTCCCGTCTTCGTTCTTTTTATAAATAAACTCGCCGTTCAAAGGCCCTGGCAGCGATTTGCTCACTGCACGCCAAATTTAAAATGTGCATTGAATTGCAGCTCATAATTAATTGCGTTAATTTTTATAACACATTAATTTGCAGTGTAATTAATTAATCTAATTAATGCGTTAAACTGACAGCGGTAGTTTTTAATTAATCCATTTACAGTATGTCTTGAGTGTTCAAACTTTTAATGAGACAACTAAAACTAAGCAACTAAATTTTATCGAGGTATCGATATTAAAAAAGTCCCATTCACAGCACAGAAATGAGCCTTTCCTGAATCGCTTTTGAAAATCCTATTCTATCATTTATATAAAGACAGAATTTAGTTTGAAATTTTAGTATCAAACCAAAACTATTAAAGGAGAATTAACGTTTTTTTACAATCTGAGACTTATTTCGGTAATAAAACAAGTTTTACTCACCCATAGCACTTTGGTGTCATATGGAGCACTTCCAGAGATGTTTTAGATTAGCGATCTCCGTAACGTGAGTTCTCGGGGCACATGTTTGCAGTCTCCAAATAACACAAACTTTAGCACTTTTCAAATTACAGAAGCTCAATGTCTTAGTCTACACTTTAGTTTGAGTCAAAAGTGCCTCTAATCTGAGATGTATCCATAGTTTGGAGTAGATGAGGAGGACAGTGCACATGTGCTCAGTCACAGCTTATTTCGCAGATAGGAAGACGCTAATAACTTTTCTGTTGCGAGCGACACATGGCAGAAGATTGGGACTTTGAGGCTGAAGAGGACTTATGGAGGACTGAGGACTGAAGAGGAGTATACGGATGAGGAGACAGAATGGATACGGAAAGAATGAAGCGGAGACAGTTTTAGGAGCACCAGAGAACAGCCATCGGTTTCACATTACTTCTCAGAATCGTGCGCTGAATCCGCTGGCCTTCTTTCTTTTCCTTTGCTGGTAAAAAATGGTCCTGACTGAAGTGGGAACTGCAAACACGATGGTCCAAACGTCTTACAGCTTTGCCTTTCATGTTTGGGTCCCGAGAGCTGAGAGCGAAATCAGCTGTGACTGAGCACATGCGACTGTCCTCCTCATCTACTCCAAACTATGGATAAATCTCAGATTAGAGGCACTTTTGACTCAAACTAAAGTGTAGACTAAGACATTGGGCTTCTGTAATTTGAAAAGTGATAAAGTTTGTGTTATTTGGAGACTGCAAACATGTGCCCCGAGAACTCACGTTATGGAGATCGCAAATCTTAAACATCTCTGGAAGTGCTCCAAATGACACCAAAGTGCTATGGGTGAGTAAAACAACTTGTTTTATTACCGAAATAAGGCTCAGATTGGAAAAAACGTTAATTCTCCTTTAAGAAGCTTACAGGTGTTGGCAAAATGAGAAATTAAATTTGTCACTGGACAAAAGTTTATTTGGTCGAACACGTTTCGCAGCTCATCCAACTGAAGAAGCAGCTTGGACGAGCTACAGAACGTATTCCACCAAATAAACTTTTGTCCAGTTGACAAATTTAATTTCTCCTTTGCCATGGATTCTACCTGGACGACTGAAGGATTCTACACTTACAGGTGTTGGTTTACTTTGTGTATGTTTGAGTAATTCTGCTTTAATCCTATTTAGCTCATCTCTATGTCCAGATATGAAAACACCAGAAGTATTATTAAACAACTTTATGCTAAAAACACTTATAGAGGTTATTCAAATGACATCACAAAGTTTGGAGCTTGGTGAGTATTTACCGGTACATTTTCTCCTGTAAAAGCTCAAAACACGAAATCTTTTTGGGGGGGATTTTTTCAAATATTAGCAGAGTGTTTGGCTTTTATGGCTGCCTGGCTCACACACTGAGGAGTTTCTAGAAAAGACAGACTTTGTTTTTCTTTTATATCATGGGATTTTAACCAACAAAGAAGTGCAGCATGTTCTTTTCAAAGCACACAAGTAAGGAGGGGCTGCTGGACTTTGTGAAATGAGCTGTTTTTTTTTTTTCCTGTATCCATGGAGACCGTGCAAGAGGCTAGCTAAGGAACATTTGACATGCTACAGGCTTTTTACACCATAGTAAATGGTCACATTTTTATATAGCACTTTTCCACCTTCAAGATGCCCAAAGCGTTTTACAACAAGGAACCACTCACCCATTCACACACCAGTGTACACAGACACTGGGGGCGAGGTGGGTTAAGTGTCTTGCCCAAGGACACAACAGCAGCATCTGTGGGAGCTGGAATCATACCGCCAACCTGTCATACATGAACACAGACAGTGGCTCCCTCTTTTCTGCATCACTCGAGGAAAAACTAAAACTAAAGCTAAAACACAACACTACCCATCTGATCTGATCGCTCAACCACTGATGTTTCTTATGTCAAGTGCGGGTTTGAACCGCCAGCCTTTGAATCAGTGACGCTCTACCAACTGAGCTACTGAGCCCTTGCCTGGTTTACACCAGACCATATCACAGTGAGATATGGTCTGGGAGCACCTACTGAATATCTCGTAGCGGAGGTGTGCTTTACGATCGCCAACGACCGTTTATTGGGCGTTACGAATGTCTATCATTTGGCGTATAAGTAGCCCATAGCCAATCATGTCAGTTGTCAGTTCAAACTACAAGTTTCCATTTGTCGTGTAGTACGCGTCACTGTCTTTCCACCCCTCCCCGCTCTCTGTTTGGTTCCCAAAATTAGGAGAGCTCGCTTAGCCTAGTTGCCAGGCTGTCTTTTAGATCGTAACGAACGAAAGCAGCCACGGATTTCCCAGGTTAACTGAGCCCCTATATGTGGCAACAAATGTGGCAGAAGATCTTCCAGAAGAAACACTTTGAAGGAATGGTCCATTTCATCACTGACTGAAACCCCAGAATCAAGGCCTTCCCTGTTGTGTTCACCTGGCACCTCCTGGACTCTGCTGTGACGCTGCAGGACACAGAGGAGGGACACTTTTGGTTCTTCCACAGGATCTGCTGACCCTCCCTGACCAGTCCTCCTGTGAAACTGACCTGACACCTTTGACAAGTCCACTGAGACGTGCAGTGGAAATGTGGCAGCAACATCAACTGCAATGTTAAAACTAGTGCTGTCAGGCCATGAAAAAAAATTATCAAATTAATTACAGGATTTATAATTAATCAAATTAATCGCATTTTAATCTCATGTGTGAGAGAGGGAGAGAACCCACTTTGTGATTGAGATTGTCAGTTTTTCTGTGGTTGTTTTGCTCCTTTGTTTCCCAAATTCTGCGAGCGTGGTTTGTTGGTTTGGTGGTTTGGTGGTTTGTTGGTTTGGTGGTTTGTTGGTTTGGTGGTTTGTTGGTTTGTTGGTTTGTTGATTTGTTAGTTTGTTAGTTTGGTGGTTTGGTGAAGTGCGCTCACGCTCGCTCTATCACCGGTAACGATGGAACTTGTCCGGACGTGTTTATTGTTCAATTGATCCGTCAGGCTGGAGCAGCTTCGGTGATCGGAAAATTCTTTTTGAGAAAAGCTGCAAATCAAGACATACTTGTTGATCGTCCCGTCTTCGTTCTTTTTATAAATAAACGTTCAATGGCCCTGGCAGCGATTTGCTCGCCGCACGCCAAATTTAAAATGCGCACTCATTGAATTGCCACTCGTAATTAATTGCGTTAATTTTGATACATATACACGCGTTACTTTGCTGTGTAATTAATTAATCTAATTAACACATTAAACTGACAGCCCGAGTTAAAACATTAAATCTAAAATGTGAAAGAGCTCTTAAGTAACACATATAAAAGTGAACAAGTCTGCTAAATGTTTAGTTTGTTCCTGAAATCCAAAACAAAAATAGAATGAACACTGCAGGCTACACTGATAAACACAGAAACTCTTTCTTCTCTTTAAATCACATGTTTCTGACGATACATTCACACTGCAGGGCTTAATGCACAATTCCAATTTTTTTGTGAAATCCGATTTTTTTGCGAGGCCGTTCACATTTCCAATTAAATGTGACTTGTATGTGATCTCCAGTGTGAACTTTAAACACCCCAAAAGTGTCCCGCATGCGCCTTGGAGGACACGACGAGGTCACGTGCAGCGAGCGTGCCAGACTGGAACTAGACCAGGACCAGACCAGGACTAAACGCAGACTAAACCAGGTCTAGACCAGGTCTAAACCAGGTCTAAACCAGGACTAAACCAGGGCGTGCGGCTCTTTGCCTGGTTTCGTGCGGCTCTTGCGTTCGTTCATGTCATTCATGTCCTCCTCAGGACCGTGGACGTGGTCCCGAGGAGGAGGCACGGTTTTGGCACAGGTCTCGTGCTCGCAGCCCCAGGTGGGATGTGCGGTCTCGCGCCAGTC
The DNA here is from genome assembly GCA_036785185.1 of Paratrypauchen microcephalus. NCBI lineage: Eukaryota > Metazoa > Chordata > Actinopteri > Gobiiformes > Gobiidae > Paratrypauchen > Paratrypauchen microcephalus. The sequence continues at coordinate 1,073,269 of JAVJIX010000119.1, read as the reverse complement.
ATTCTGCACTACCCCCCCCCACACACACACGTCACTATGAATACATTTTGTTGAAAATCTACAAAGGTTTGAGTGTTTAAATGAGAGAGAAATGTGAGCAAACGTTAATTCAAGGGATTACTGTACTGACAAATATCGGTTGACTCTTTCACTGCCAGCCTGTTTTCAAAATCTAAGCCTGTAGAGTGCCAGAGATTCAGAGAATTTTCACTGATTTTACAAGACTCACAGAATACTGAGTTCTTTGACTATATAAATATGGCACACATCAAAATAAAGCCTAGACTCTCTTCTTTCACCTGGAAAAAAAATTATGTTTCTAACCTTTTCGGTTCTCAAATAACTGATAGTAGAACATAGGGAAGTTTCAGCAAAAACACTGGTTTTTGAGCAAGAAATGGAGAAAACGAGCGTTGAGTTCAGAGAAGGATTTCGAGCAGATCAGTGACTTTGACATCAATATTTATTGATTTAGTGACACCTCAAACATCTAAAATAACAGAGAAAGAGATTTTTGATGACAAAGTACATTTTTTATTTACAAATATAAGAATATAAGGCTCTGTGAATAGTGCCAAGAGATGTTTACAGGATAATATCTTTTCATATAAAATAGAACTTTGTTGAGGCTTTGTCTGAGGCCCAGAGTACAGACCCATAATAAAAACTAATACACACACACACACACAAATATGTACATACACACACACATACACATACACACACACATACACACACACACATACACACACATACACACATACACACACACACACACACACACACACACACATATATATATATGTACATACACACAAGCTCATGCATAAACCTTTACACACACACACAGCTACACACGCACGCACGCACGCGCGCACGCACGCACACGCGCACGCACGCACGCACACACACACACACACACACACACACACACACAACTTCATTCATTACAATTACCATACAGCACCATTACTGCTCCAAGTCAGTAAACTTCTTCTCTGGAGCTGTCGTAGTTCTGAAGAGACTCCCTGATCCGCGCAGCGCACACATGACACGCCCCCTCCTCGGGCACAGCAGATCTCTGCTCAGACCTCGCTGCTTGATCCGGCTTGTCTCTGCGATCCTCTGATCCAGGATCCTGGGTCCCAAGAGCGATCTGATTGCTCCATAGGCGCTGATCAACAGTTATCTGCTTTTCCGGGTTCTCTGGCCTCGCCATCTTACACACATCTATACACACACTGCACTCCTCCTTTCTTCCCCGGCTCTGATCGGCAAATAATGATACAACATCGCCATCTACAGGTTGAGAGATGTGAATTACACCTCAAAAGTTGCTCCAGGCCGTAACCTAGCAACCCCCGCTGAAAAACGTGTTGAACGTCTATAGACGTTCTGGCAATCAACGGTTGGGTTCGCCCGAACGTCTATAGACGTCTCCGGCAGCCAATGAGTTAATATCGGCCCACTTTTACACATTTGGCCCATACCGATATGTTAATGAATTTGGCAATATCGGCCGATAATGATGTTAATGCCGATATATGGTGCATCCCTACTCTGAATGATAAAGTTAAACTGATGTGACATAAACAGCCCGATAAAAGCTGCGAGTGGATGCAACGAGACTGAAAAATGAAAATCTGATCATTATTGTGACTGTCCATCCCCTCCTTTTCACTCCGTTCTCATTTCACACACAGCGCTCTCATTATCTCCTCTGTCAGTCTCACTCTCTTCTTTTCCCTCTTCCCTCTAACTCCATTCATCACTAGGGTGTTTCTCTCCTTCCAGTCATCCCTCTTTTTCTCTTTCTCTATCTCAGTCTGTCCAACCCCCCCTCTCTCCATTCTTTCTCTGCCCATCACTATCTCCTCATTCTCTCCATCTATCTGTGTCTGTCCTCCCACTCACTGTTCCCTCGCTCCTTCTCCCTCCGTCTCTTCGTATAAGAATCGTGAGAAAACTGTATTTTAAGCACTAAAGCAGACCTATAGCGCCTGTTTGTGCTCTAAAGTTATAATCTCTCACACCCCCGGATCATTCCGGTAGAATTTGCACAATTTAAATCACAATATTGATCGAAAACGTCAGAATAAAAGAAACAAACGCGCTGATTTACGTGTTAGAAAACTGTGATGTCCAGTGGGAGCTGACGTGGCCGTAAACGTCCTCACAACAGACAGAACCAAACCAGGACTAAACCAGGACTAAACCAGGACTAAACCAGGCTGTGGGCCCCTCCTGTGGATAGAACCAAACCAAGACTAAACCAGGACTAAACCAGGACTAAACCGGGACTAAAGCAGGACTAAACCAAGACTAAACCAAGACTAAACCAGGACTAAACCAGGACTAAACCAGGCTGTGGGCCCCTCCTGTGGATAGAACCAAACCAAGACTAAACCGGGACTAAAGCAGGACTAAAGCAGGACTAAAGCAGGACTAAAGCAGGACTAAAGCAGGACTAAACCAAGACTAAACCAAGACTAAACCAAGACTAAACCAGGACTAAACCAGGACTAAACCAGGCTGTGGGCCCCTCCTGTGGATAGAACCAAACCAAGACTAAACCGGGACTAAAGCAGGACTAAAGCAGGACTAAAGCAGGACTAAAGCAGGACTAAACCAAGACTAAACCAAGACTAAACCAAGACTAAACCAAGACTAAACCAGGACTAAACCAGCCTGTGGGCCCCTCCTGTGGATAGAACCAAACCAAGACTAAACCAGGACTGAACCAGAACTAAACCAGGACTAAAGCAGGACTAAACCCGGACTAAACCAGGATTAAACCAGGACTAAACCAGGCTGTGGGCCCCTCCTGTGGATAGAACCAAACCAAGACTAAACCAGGACTGAACCAGGACTGAACCAAGACTAAAACAGGACTAAACCCGGACTAAACCCGGACTAAACCCGGACTAAACCCGGACTAAACCAGGACTAAACCAGGACTAAACCTGGACTAAACCTGGACTAAACCAGGTCTAAACCAGGTCTAAACCAGGTCTAAACCAGGACTAAACCAGGACTAAACCAGGACTAAACCAGGTCTAAACCAGGTCTAAACCTGGACTAAACCTGGACTAAACCTGGACTAAACCAGGTCTAAACCAGGACTAAACCTGGACTAAACCCGGACTAAACCCGGACTAAACCCGGACTAAACCAGGACTAAACCAGGACTAAACCTGGACTAAACCTGGACTAAACCAGGTCTAAACCAGGACTAAACCAGGTCTAAACCAGGACTAAACCAGGACTAAACCAGGACTAAACCAGGCTGTGGGCTCCTCCCGTGGATCTCTGCACTTCACACTTTTTTAACATTTGGACCAAAACGATGATGCGGTGCTGCCCAATCGTACGAGTATCACCCATGAAGAACATGGAGCTGGAGAAGTGCGTACATCACAGTGGCCGTGTACCGGTGGAGCTGAACACGGGAGTTGATCAGCAAAATGACGTCTTGAAAATAATTAGTTGATTAAAGATTACTCAAACACGAATCAGTCCAAATAAAACTTGTGTAAATGGTGAGAGGAAACTGTTATGACATGGTTAAATGCTCCAGTCTAAAAATGTGATTTTGCAGAATAGGTCTGCAAAAGATGAACATTTTTAGAGTATAGGTGGAAGTGAAATTAATTTGAATACTTCCCTTATTTTCTCATCTGTCCACAGTATTTGACTTTGCCTCATTTTGTGTTCTTGTTTTCTGTATTTTGCACAATAATTTTGCTTTAAGATAAACATTGTTAAAGTACAGATTGAAGTGAAATAACTTATTTTTCTCTGTCCTTATGTTCAGTTCTCTCCAGTTTTTAACTTTGCCTCATTCTCTACTCCTGTTTTCAGTTTTTTGACTTTGCTTCATTTTCTTGTTTTGAGATTTGGACTTTGCCTCATTTTCTCATTTTCTTATTTTCAGTTTTTGACTTTGCCTCATTCTTTACTCCTGTTTTCAGTATTTGACTGTGCCTCATTTTCTCATTTTCTTATTTTCTCCTTTTCAGTTTTTTCACTTTGCCTTATTTTCTTATTTTTAGTTTTGGACTTTGCCTAACTTTCTTTTTTTTTACTTTGCCACATTCTCTGCTATTTTCAGTTTTTGCCTTTGCTTCATTTTCATATTTTCAGTATTTGACGTTGCCTGACTCTCTGCTCTTGCTTCCAGTGTTTGACTTTGCCTCATTTTCTTATATCCAGTGTTTGACGTTGCCTGTTTCTCTGCTCTTGCTTCCAGTGTTTGACTTCGCGTACAGGGACTACATCCTGTCCTGGTACGTGCCCCTGAGCCAGGACGAGGGCCAGCTGTACTCCATGCTGTCGGAGGACTGGTGGCAGATGATGGGGCAGCTCCAGGGCAGACTGGCCCATATCGACGTGGTTAACGTGGTCTGCTACGACTCCATACGAATCCTGCACACTCACTTCACTGACCTTAAGGCTGCTTCTGCAAGGTACTCGCACTGAAGAGCATCTGACATTCAAAGTCGAATGGTAAATTCACTTTAAAAACTAAAATTAATCTTGCGTGGATCTCACTCCAGTACCTTTTTAATTCGGAGCAAGCCCAGAATATGTGGTAATGATTCCCCTCCTCAGAACTGCACTGCCTCCAGCATGGTCATGATTTCCCTTTTTAATCCCTGTTTGTGCCCAGGCCAGAGGAGTGCGCTCGGCCCTTCCCTCTCCATCCCTGCCTGGTGAGCCCCGAGGCGGAGCGCTCCTTCCTCCGGTGTGTGGCCCGGATCCTGCTCCTCTGTCTGCTGCCAAAAAAGGACGCCAAATCGCACACGCTACGCTGCTGCCTCACCGAAGTCATCACTAATAAAGGTATGGAAGGACAGCCAGTCACAGGAGAGCAGCAGGGGTGTCACGGCCAATCGCAGGAGAGCAGGGGCGGGGCTATAGATGGAAATCATCGCTAGGAAAGGTGTGAGGGGCAGTTAAAGCTGGAGACAGGACAGAACTCTCAGGGGAGTTTGCTGTAACTGGGGAACTGTCCAGATGCAGATTTGTTGACCTGGTTTATGGTTCATAGCTGTAATCCCTGGGCCTGTCCTCTAGAGCTGGGCGGTATGACCAAAAATTTATATCACGGTATTTTTCAAAATTTTATCGGTGTCACAGTATTTGACTAAGTGGTACATGTCTTTGGTGAAGTGGACAGTAACAGCGTTGTTAATATCGTTCCACCGTTTGCTTTTCTTGTCGTAGGCGGTCCTCTTAGCAAACGCGTCTTTGAGTGACGTCTGAGCGGCGTTTTGTGTCGCGGCGCCGACTAGAACGTTCCCTGCAGACGTGGAAGAGGACGCAGATCTTAGTTTCGTGCATTCTTCATATTCCAGGACGTGTTTGTGACGGAGGTGGTGAAGCAGATCGCTCGTGTACGACTTTAGCCCGATGACATTTACAGAATACGGTTGTTTGATCAGCGTCAGATTTTTTAAAGCCGAAGTTCTTCCACACGACTGACACGGCTCCTCTTTTCGGTATAAATTCCTCTGTGTCTGTAACATTTTCTCCGTCCATGTTGTTCACCGCTCGACACACACTGAGCTTCCACCGCTCTCACGCCAAAACAGTCGCCCTCTCAAACAATGTCCTGTGGCGCCACATTCCGCCGCTCTATGTTCCCCACGTTTTGTACGCACGCACTCACCGGGATTGGGATATATGAAAAATCCATATCATTAAAAAAAAAAAAAACACTGCCCAGCCCTACTATCCTCATAAAGTTCAACGTCTTCTCTAAAGCGACATTATATTTTCACACCAGCTTCAGAAAGTGCTGCCATTATTCAACCCCAAAGACGTTATTAAATGGCTCTTATGACTTTCAGATATCTATTTATCTAGATTAGATCCATCTGCCTTATCTTATTTTCTCTTATGATGATCAGATTGCAAAAGAGAAGTTATTCAATATTCGACTGTGGGCGTTTTTGGCTCCGTTGATCCATTTATTATAAGTGGAATCATTTACATAATGAGGTGTTGTGTTAAAATTGTGTTCTTGGCCTAGGGAATTCCTTTTTTCAAATAAAATGTCTCGTCTTTTTTCAAAGTAATTAACGAGCATATGTCTAATTTTGACAGCAGCACTGACACAAAGCAAATGGCTCCATAGAAACCCACTCGAGAGTGTGTGTGTGTGCGTGTGCGTGTGCGTGTGTGTGTGCGTGTGCGTGTGTGTGTGCGTGTGCGTGTGCGTGTGCGTGTGCGTGTGTGTGTGTGTGTGCTGTAAAGGGCAATGCCTCAAACTCACTCTTTGTATAAATAATGAATCAAGCTTTTCAGATGTTGGTTCTGTTATGGAAAAAAAGTCTAATAACAACTATCATGCTAACACACACTTCCTGATTATTGCAGGGATGAAAGAGTAACGTTTTTTTAGCGGATCTCCGCTTTTTTTCAGCCGCGGGTTTTTTTTTTTTTACATCTGTGCAAATTTGTTGAGAAAGATTTTGGGTGTACAGTGAACCCTCGCTGTATCGCGGTTCACTCTTCGCGGCCTCGCTGTTTCGCGGATTTTTTTTTCCAATTTTTTTTTTTTTTTTTTTTCAATTTTTTTTATAGTGTAACTTTTTTTTTACAGTGTAACATTCTGTCCTGCGCCCTGATTAGCTAAGAGACTAGACCAGGACTAAACCAGGTCTAAAGCAGGTCTAAACCAGGACTAAACCAGGTCTAAACCAGGACTAAACCAGGTCTAGACCAGGGATGGTAGGGACAGAGTCTCAGATTTCCTTCACGAGAGCGCCTGGGTGACAGGAGGTGTGGCCTTTGTTTACTTGCACGAGCCATGGAAGAGAGTGCGAGCCGGACCATGGAAGAGCCAAGAATCAACATGGAGCGTCCGGGGGAGCCGCAGCGGGGAGAGGACACTCGCGCGCACAGAGGAGACAGTGGCTCTTCCCCGTGAGAGGACGAGAGAGCTGTGGAGTATTGGCGACGCATTGATAGCGGACTGATTTTGGAGCCGGGGTGAAATGCAACCAACTCTTGTGAGCGCAGGTTGGTCTTACCTGGTCTTGTGGTGCTCAGAGGCGTCTGTTAGCGGTTCGGCACTGTTAGCATTGGCTTGAGTCTTGCCCAAAATGATATCCAGTTGGCTTTCCACTCGACTTTCGCACATGGCATGGATATGTGGTACCAAAACAAACGCACGTGTCCGCGCGCACGTGCCCGCGCGCACGTGCCCGCGTGTCACGTGCCCCCGCCCCACTATTAATATATTTTAATGAAAATCTACAAAAGTTTGAGTGTTTAAACAAGAGAAAAATGTGAGAAAATGTTAATACCAGTCTCAGAAAGGTGTATAATGTGTCTGGTGAAGCGTTTTCAGCCTTAAAACATGTAGAATAATTGTAAAATATAAAATTGTCCTACTTCGCGGATTTCACTTATTGCGGGCTATTTCTGGAACCTAACCCCCGCGATAAACGAGGGTTCACTGTATATATATGTATAGTTGTGTTTAGGGTCGCCAACCGTCCCTTGAAAAACAGAATCGTCCCGTATTCAGAACAAAAGTACGTGTCTCGTATTAAACTTCGTATTAAACTGCGGGCCGCGCGAGCCCGTGTCTGGAGCCGCGGACCGCGCGAGTGAGCGCAGCTCTCGTAACAGCCTGTACCATTGCGTGTACACAGGTTAAACTTTATAAAACATCCTATAGCTCATCCTACCTGCCCGTGCCTCACTTAACGCATCGCTCCTCGCTTTTTCACCTGTGCCTTTTAGCGCACATAAGCTCCTCCTCAATGCCTCTGATTAGACCAAGTGCAAAGCAGAAACAAATCCAATATATACTACTAGTACCTGTTAATAAAATGTGGGTTTGTTTGTACTTTTATGTACAGTTTTACTTTATTGCTAACATATAGTATATAGAAATCCAAATTTCAGAAATTTTAAAATTTCCAGCAGAGGGGGGTGTGCCGTGACTTTCCGCTTTTTTCATGATTGGCCACTTTCATCCCTGTTATTGAACAGTAAAACACATTTGATGCAGACAATATACAGTATATATAATCTGGGGCAAAAGGGGTCTTATGATATTAACTGCATTAATATTGACAAATTGTTATCTATCACTAAAGTCGCTACTTCAGGGGTGTCCAAACAATGCACACAGGAAAATCTCTTACCTGTCGGCAAAATTCGCTAACCTGGGAAATCCCAGGCTGCTTTCGTTTGTTCCGATCTGAAAAACAGCCTGACAACTAGGCAAAGCGAGCTCTCCCGATTCTGGGAGCCAATCAGAGAGCGGGGAGGGGTGGAAAGACGGTGACGCGTACTACGTGACAAACGGAAACTTGTAGTTTGAACTGACAACTGACATGATTGGCTATGGGCTACGTATACACCCAATAAACGGCCGTTGGCGATCTTAAACCACACCTCCACTACGAGATATTCAGTAGGTGCTCCCAGACCAGATCTCACTGTGATATGGTCTGGTGTAAACCAGGCAAAAAATTTGAAGCCAAAACAGGTGACCTACTTGTCTAGTATCTAGTATCATGTCATTGTTTCGTAGGGTTTCAGCAGATTTCAGACTCTCCTGGGGGTGGGGATAGGTGCATCGATCAGGTATGAGTGGGGGCGGGGCTAGTTGTATTGATGAGGTATTAATGGATGTCCAGCTACTGAAGTTTGAGACGTTTCTTCTCGTCATTTACTCACACCACACTTCGTAACAGCAATATGGCGAGTTTCAGCAAATATCCTGCCTGTTCCGCTGCCAAGAGCCAGTCATATGCCAAACTGTACGAGCGGCGTTCCAGCAGCTCCGTGCTCCGAAGTTCTTCTCGTGCCGTTGGTGAAGTACTGCATGTGCGCGGTGTCAAAATAACCCGTGAGAAAAGTGGCTTTTAAAACTTTATTTTTATACAAAGCAGCTGATATGATATTTTACAAAGCAATGATATTTTTTGATAATATAATCAATAGAAGAGACAAGTTAAGAAGCAGGGGGCCTACCTGTCGTTCACCTGTCATTTACCTGTCGTTCACCCGTCGTTTACCTGTGTGCAGTGCTGAAGCCTCTCGTGGAGGTCCTGAGCGACCCAGACTCCATAAACCGAATGCTCCTGTCTCAGCTGGAGCAGAGGGAGCAGCAGGCCGAGCAGCAGAAGAAGGCCTACACCTACGCCGCCTCCTACGAAGACTTCATCAAACTCATCTCCACCTCGGCCGACGTCAACTTCCTCAAACAACTCAGGCAAGTGTGGTTAACCCGTCTCCTCCTCGGTATAAGGAGGTTGTGGGTTAGACTTTGTGCATGTCTTTGTATTTGAGGTGTCCAAACCAGGTCGTCTCGCCATTAATCAAGTCTAAATGATCTAATCGAGCTGTTATTAATGAAGTAATTATTTTATCATGATTACAAACGATTTATATTGACAACGACCGCAGAAAGGAGAAAGCATGGAGTGAGTTATCTGAAGTTGTGAGAGTGACTGGACAGTTTGACAAGCTTTTTCTTTTTTAGATCTTCTCAGTCACTACTGGTCAAAAGTTTATACATCTTCTTTATTTCTATGATTGTTTCCAATGTAGATTCTCACTGAAGGCATCAAAACTATGAATGACACATGTGGAGTGTAGCAAACGAAAAATAAACTTGTCTCGATCCCGTGGACCCAGTCTCGTGTCTCGTCTTGTGAAAATTCTGTCTCGTCCCACCCCTCGTGACTAGAACCAACAGCAAAACAAATAAATGCTTCGCTCGCCTAATTTTCTCAGCTCTTTTCCAACAAATGTGATCTAAAATCTGCTGTGGACACCTCCGTATTTGTTTATTTGTTACTGTTTTGTTCCGTTTTGGTCAATTATCTCAACCACATGCTCCTGTCATTCACCTGTCATTCACCTTTCGTTCACCTGTTGTTCACCTGTTGTTTACCTGTTGTTCACTTCTTTTTACCTGTTGTTCACCTGTTGTTCACCACTTGTTGACCTGTTGTTCACCTGTTGTTCACCTCTTGTTCACCTCTTGTTCACCTCTTGTTCACCTGTTGTTCACCACTTGTTGACTTGTTGTTCACCTCTTGTTCACCTGTTGTTCACCTCTTGTTCACCTCTTGTTCACCTGTTGTTCACCTCTTGTTCACCTCTTGTTCACCTCTTGTTCACCTGTTGTTCACCTGTTGTTCACCTGTTGTTCACCTCTTGTTTACATCTTGTTCACCTGTTGTTTACCTGTTGTTCACCTCTTGTTCACCTCTTGTTCACCTGTTGTTCACCACTTGTTGACCTGTTGTTCACCTCTTGTTCACCTGTTGTTCACCTCTTGTTCACCTGTTGTTCACCTGTTGTTCACCTGTTGTTCACCTCTTGTTCACCTGTTGTTCACCTGTTGTTCACCTGTTGTTCACCTCTTGTTTACATCTTGTTCACCTCTTGTTCACCTCTTGTTCACCTGTTGTTCACCTCTTGTTCACCTGTTGTTCACCACTTGTTCACCTCTTGTTCACCTGTTGTTCACCTGTTGTTCACCTGTTGTTCACCTGTTGTTCACCACTTGTTCACCACTTGTTCACCTCTTGTTCACCTGTTGCTCACCTGTTGCTCACCTCTTGTTCACCTGTTGTTCACCTCTTGTTCACCTCTTGTTCATCTGTTGTTCACCTCTTGTTCACCTCTTGTTCACCTGTTGTTCACCTGTTGTTCACCTCTTGTTCATCTGTTGTTCACCTCTTGTTCACCTGTTGTTCACCTCTTGTTCACCTGTTGTTCACCTGTTGTTCACCTGTTGTTCACCTGTTGTTCACCTCTTGTTCACCTCTTGTTCATCTGTTGTTCACCTCTTGTTCACCTCTTGTTCACCTCTTGTTCACCTGTTGTTCACCTCTTGTTTACCTGTTGTTCACCTGTTGTTCACCACTTGTTGACCTGTTGTTCACCTCTTGTTCACCTCTTGTTCACCTGTTGTTCACCTCTTGTTCACCTGTTGTTCACCTGTTGTTCACCTGTTGTTCACCTGTTGTTCACCTGTTGTTCACCTGTTGTTCACCTCTTGTTTACATCTTGTTCACCTCTTGTTCACCTCTTGTTCACCTGTTGTTCACCTCTTGTTCACCTGTTGTTCACCTGTTGTTCACCTCTTGTTCACCTCTTGTTCACCTGTTGTTCACCTGTTGTTCACCTCTTGTTCACCTGTTGTTCACCTGTTGTTCACCTGTTGTTCACCACTTGTTCACCACTTGTTCACCTCTTGTTCACCTGTTGCTCACCTGTTGCTCACCTCTTGTTCACCTGTTGTTCACCTCTTGTTCACCTCTTGTTCATCTGTTGTTCACCTCTTGTTCACCTGTTGTTCACCTGTTGTTCACCTCTTGTTCACCTGTTGTTCACCTCTTGTTCACCTCTTGTTCACCTCTTGTTCACCTGTTGTTCACCTCTTGTTCACCTGTTGTTCACCTCTTGTTCACCTGTTGTTCACCTCTTGTTCACCTGTTGTTCACCTGTTGTTCACCTCTTGTTCACCTGTTGTTCACCTCTTGTTCATCTGTTGTTCACCTCTTGGCCACCTGTTGTTCACCTGTTGTTCACCTGTTGTTCACCTCTTGTTCACCTCTTGTTCACCTCTTGTTCATCTGTTGTTCACCTCTTGTTCACCTCTTGTTCACCTCTTGTTCACCTGTTGTTCACCTCTTGTTTACCTGTTGTTCACCTGTTGTTCACCTGTTGTTCACCTGTTGTTCACCTGTTGTTCACCTCTTGTTCATCTGTTGTTCACCTCTTGTCCACCTGTTGTTCACCTCTTGTTCACCTCTTGTTCATCTGTTGTTCACCTCTTGGCCACCTGTTGTTCACCTGTTGTTCACCTGTTGTTCACCTGTTGTTCACCTCTTGTTCACCTCTTGTTCACCTCTTGTTCACCTCTTGTTCACCTCTTGTTTACGTGTTGTTTACGTGTTGTTCACCTGTTGTTTACCCATTGTTCACCTCTTGTTTACCTGTTTTTTGTGCAGTTCTGCTGTGCTTTGACCACAGATTTACACGCTGTATTGTATAAGCAGCTCTTTAAGTCAAATTGCGGATGGAGATGTAACAATATCGAAACCTCTCTATACCATATTTTTTTACGATCTGCATCTTGCTGTATGATGTCGAACGTACGAATGTACGACATCGTGAATATGCAACTGTTTCCCTTTTAAAATGCCTTAACAAGTCTTTGAATTTAAAAGTGGCAAGGCAAGTTTATTTGTACAGCACAATTTATACACAAAGTAATTCAGAGTGCTTTACAGAATAAGAAATACACCAATAAAATCACAGCACAAACAAGCAAAATCAAAACATAAATGATCATAAAATTTATAAAGAGAGATTAAATTAGAGATAATAGTGCAGAATGAAAACCTTTCAGTCAAACGCAGCTAAACAGAACTGTTTTGAGTCTGGATTTAAACAGAGTCAAAGTAGAGGTCTGTCTCACACCTTCAGACTGTTCCAGGTTTTAGCTGCACAAAACTGAAACTCTGATTCCTCGTGTTTAGTCCTGACTCTGAGCACCAGCAGGAGGCCGGTCCCTGAGGTCCTCAGAGTGTGACATGGTTCAAATGGTGCTCGGCCCTGGAGAGACTTGTGCACAAACAGAGCCGCTTTAAAGTCCAGTGTTTATAACAGTTATTTCTTCACTTTGTCTGCACTGAAAAATGCGAAGGGTCCTGGTCTATGTAGTTCCCTCTGTTTTTGTTTGCTGCATCAAAACTATGAAAACACGTAAAGAGACTTGTTCGATATATTGTGATGGCCCACGATATTACTGTGAGACTTTTGATGATACGATTTCACAATATTTCGGTTATTGTTACATCGCTATTCATCAGCGCACAGGAGATGCCTTCAGTCGACCAACAATTTTAGTTTCCAACAGCCCTACAGTACATCTCACTAATACAGATTTGTTGTAAGAAAAGAGCATATTACTTTGAATCCATTTTTCTGCTCCTCCTCCTGTGTTTGTCCTCAAATAAACCAGAATAAACAACAGAGCTTTAAACCGTTTCCATAGAAGCAGACAGTGAACCCACAGGAGCAGTCATTTTCAGCACGTTTAAACTCCTCCACCTGCTCCATTAGAGACCGAGTCAGACTGCAGCTTTAGTCCCGTGTACTCTGTGTACTCTGTGTACTCTGTGTATCTTGTGTATTTACTGATGTGGTGATAACAGTCTCCGTGTCTCCCCAGGTATCAGATCGTGGTAGAAATTATTCATGCCACCACCATCAGCAGCCTGCCTCAGCTCAAGAAACAGAAAGGTACAAACACAAGGAGTGTTCCCCACGTTTTGTACGCACACACTCACCGGGATTGGGATATATGAAAAATCCATATCATTAATAAAAAAAAGATAAATAAGTGGTATACTGCCCAGCCCTATGTTTACCACTGTTTGGGTGCATATGTGGAAGACAATTGATTAAAATAGGACTTTTTCATGTATTTTTACATGTGAATTACAAATAAAGATGTGTAAAGAAACATTAAAATCAGCCAAAATGAAGCACTAGACTTTATCCTTCAAAATAATACAATTTATATCAATCTACTTACACTTTAGCTTGGTTTTGCAATGGTAAAATAAAGAAAGTACGTGGTTTATAATTGACTCTGGACTATGTAACTTTTTTGTTAGGGCTCCGTCACCTGCTTGTTTCTATGGATACGTCGTTGCTCTGCCTGGAATGTTCCACAGTGTGACATTAAACAGCTCTACTTTACGTTTATTCAATTACGGGTGGTTTTATAGCTCAAAAATACGTAGAAAAACAGTCGTTCTGACAGTGAGCGGGGTCGCCTCTCCACAGATCTGACCTGCAATTTGGTCTTCTTCGGTCTCCATGAAGATAGAAAGGTTTAATGCCATACTGCGGAACATTCCAGGCAAAGCAATAGCATCTCCATGGAGAAAAACATTTGACGGACCCTCCAACACATGAACCACACGACTGAGAGATTTTACACTTTGTATTTCTTTGTCTTGCGGTTAGAACAGTTTATATTTCAGAACCAGGAGAATAAATGTGTTCAAAGTGTTAAAATGTGAAAGTCTAAACTGTGTGGCGGGTTTGGGGAGAGCGTTACATAAGGAGCCCTCAGTTTTGTGGATGAGTAACACGAGGAGCTGTTCGGAGTCTGTGTGGGCAGTTTGATTCAGCGCCGTTTAATGTTTCTGTTTAGAGTTTAGAGTAAAACATGTTTTTATGTGGCACATTTTCACTTGGACTGTGAATATGCACAGCAACACCCACATAAACAAGTCTAAATGTTTAAACACATATCTGCTCTTCTTGTCCAGGAAACAAAGAGAAAAAAAACTAAACAACCTTTATTATACTCATTGAGATAAATATGTATTTTAATGTGTTGTTTATAAAAAATAAATAAATAAATGAATAATATAAATACATAAATATATGAATAATATATAGATAAATAATATAAAAATAAAGAAATTGATCATATAAATAATATAAGTAAATAATGAAAATACATAAAGAAATTAAAAACATAAATAAAGAAATGGATAAAATGAATAAATGAATAATATAAATAAATAATAATAAGTAAATGAATAAATAATATATAAATAAATTGATCATGCAAATAAATAAAAAATAATAATAATAAATAGATAATATGAATAAATGAATATAAATACATAAATGAATAATATATAAATAAATAATATAAAAATAAATAAATTGATAATATAAATAAATAAATGAATACATAAATGAATAAATAAATAATATAAATAAATAAATAAATAATATGAATAAATAAATTGACAATGCAAATAAATTAAAAATAATAATAATAAATAGATAATATAAATAAATAATATAAATAAATAAATGAACACATAAATACATTGAATAAATAAATAACACTAGATTTAAAGATTTATTTTACTGTCTGGAATGTTCCGCCTTGAGGCATTAAAAAAGTAGCATTGTTGATTTTAGCGCTAATAATACCTTGGAAAAACATGAATTCTTACTCTGAGTAGGCTCGCTTTTCCTTAGCTCTGACCTGTAACTTCATCTAGTGACATCATCTGCTTGTCTCTAAAAAAAATTGATATTGTCCAAGGATGAAGACAAGCAGGAGGTGATAATCAACCAGAAAAAAAATATATACATAGTGCTTCTTTAAATCCCAAAGTGTTTCATTAGAAGACCTCCTCAAGACTTCAGGGGGGCAGTTTGGGTCAAAATATTGATGAAAAAAAACAAAAAAAAGTTGTTTTTTGTCAGCAAAATGTCAACAAACCAGAGTTCATGTCCATTTTATCTGTCGTTGTTTTCAGATCGTAAAGGCAAAGAGCTGGCTGCGATGAAGGCCGACCTGCTCAGAGCCAGAGACATGAAGCGCTACATAAACCAGCTCACAGTGGCAAAGAAACAGTGTGAGAAACGCATCCGTCTGCTGGGAGGCCCCAACTACGAGAACAGTGAAGAGGGAGGAGGAGACGACTGTGACGATCCCCAGAGCCAGAAGGTGCAGGACCGGGCTGGGATACTCACATTTCAAACTCGATACTAACGAATAGATCATAAAAAACACTCTTTCTTTAGACAAAAGAATGTGATTTTCCACATTAAATCGTTTAAAAGTACTTTTCGATTCCCTTCTGTCCTTGTATCTGTGTAATCCCTCAGTGGTCCAGGCAGGTTCCACAGTCTATGTGCTCTTCTACTTGTTCTGATACAGCTCCAGATCATTCCAAAACTACTGACGAAAGGTTCATTTCTGTTCTGTCAATGGGACTTTTTAGTATCAATACTTGTTCAAATGATCAAAGTTCAAAAGTTCAAAGTCAGCTTTATTGTCAAAAACCATATGTACAGGTCGCACACACAGGATTTGAAATTGCAGCGCCCCCTAGGCCCACAGTGAACATAAAACATCTCAAATGGGGTCATTTAAGTGTCATTTAAGCAGAAGTGCCAGTGTCATTTAAGCAGCAGTGTCATTTAAGCAGCAGTGCCATTAAAGTGTCGTTTAAGCAGCATTGTCTGTCCTTTAAATGCAATTTAAGCAGCAGTGTCATTTAGGCAGCAGTGTCTGTCCTTTAAATGCCATTTAAGCAGCAGTGTCTGTCCTTTAAGTGTTATTTTAAGCAGCAGTGCCAGTGTAATTTAAGTGTCATTTAAGCAGCAGTGTCAGTGTCGTTTAAGTGTAATTTAAGCAGCAGTGTCATTTAAGTGTTGTTTAAGCAGCAGTGTCATTTAAGCAACAGTGTCATTTAAGTGTTGTTTAAGCAGCAGTGTCATTAAGTGTCATTTAAGCAGCAGTGTCCATTAAGTGTCATTTAAGCAGCAGTGTCCTTTAAGTGTCATTTAAGCAGCAGTGTCATTTACGTGCCATTTAAGCAGCAGTGTCATTTACGTGTCATTTAAGCAGCAGTGTCATTTAAGTGTCATTTAAGCAGCAGTGTCATGAGTAATCTAGTTTCAGTACTAGTTTTAGTATTGATTAGTGTCTGATTTTTTTATCCTTTTGACCACTTTACTGGTAGTATTTTGTGATATAGATGGTGATGATATGAAATTTAAAATATTGTGATTTGCACACCTGCAACAGCTGATTTCCCCCTCTGCTGTGAGGGGGGGAGGACAGATTGTGGCTCATGCAAATGTTGAACCTGGAGTGACTGAAACAGACTGTGGAGGCTCTAAAGAGAGAGCTAAAACAGAAGGTATAACTAAAAGAAAACAAAAACAAACCTTTTCATGCTCTTTATCCACTGTTAATTATATTGTCAACTCCGGCTTCAGCGATTAACTGACTAATAGTGACTAGTCGGCAATAATAAATATCTTTATCTGGACTAAACAGCGTAAAACAACAGACCTGAAGGTGTAATGTCATAAATATTCTCTTTATTATCGTGATACATTTGTAGCCCATGTTGCTCTGTCCTAATCCAGAATAATGTGGCCTTTTTTGTCCATATGTTCTCTAAACCCAGTGCTGTTTGTGTCTCTTTTCAGATCCTGCAGTTGGAGGACATCCTGTATAACGCCGGCTACAGGGAGCACTTCAGAGTTTATATGGAGCGAGTGGACAAGAGGGCGCTCATCAGCTTCTGGGAGCTCGTAGAGACGCTCAAAACGGCAAACAAGGTAATCGGAGTTAAAGTGTAAAACTAAACTCTAAATAAAAAACATTTTAAAAAAATACACAGGGGAAAAAATCGATGCAATGATGTGTTTCCTTCTCCAGAGTGAAGTGCCACAGATCGTGGGAGAGATCTATCAGAAGTTCTTCGTGGAGAGCCGAGAGATCCCAGTGGAGAAAGTTCTTCTGAAGGAGATCCAGCAGAGTCTGGTGGGAAACAGAGGGACTCAGGTGTTCACCAGGATCCAGGAACAGGTCAGGAGATAAAGACGACTATTAAACACAACACAGACCTGATATTTACGTCAAGAGAGTTTTGATAGAATTCTTTATAAACCTAAACATATATTATACACATACATACACATATATACACAGACATAACTATTTTAAACCATTTTCTTTATTTTTTTGGATTGTACTCCATTATGTTTTACAATTATTATTTTATCTATATACTTTATTTTTATGTATTTTTTACATTTTAATCGTGCAGCACTGTCACTCACCCTTATACCATGAAAAGGAAAAGTTTTTCTCATTTCTTTTGAAGCTGTGAATGTTTGGGCACCGAGCTTCATATAGAAAAATATTTATTATCCACCAGCGTCTGAGAACAGGTGCAGAGGTCTCCAAACTTCTTCCTCCGCTGAACTACTTTTACAAAACGAAAATGCCAGAGAGCTGTTAGTTTTAGCAGTCACAAGAAATGGAGCATATAGGTTAGGTTCGGTTTCTTTATTAGTCTCCACCAGGGAGAAACTCGTCTTAGGTCGTTTCCACACCTGCTTTGTTTGGTTCGTTTAAAACCAAAAAATCTCGATCCGGAGCAAACAAGCGAACCGAGACCACCATTCGAATCCTGGTGCGGTTCGTTTGAGGTGAGAATTAGGGATGCACCGATGTGAAAATTTTAGCCGATACGATATCCGATATTAATGCTGCTGTTATGGCCGATATTAGCCAATATCGATATGATTATTTTTTAAATTCTGAGATAACATTTTATACAGACTGAAAATCATGCAAAATTAATTTTTGAAAGTCTTCTTTTATTTTCAAAACGGGTTTTGACTCCATAAAGCTTAAAGTTTAGATTAAAAAAAAAAACCCACAAGGATGATAAATCACCATGTCACTTCTTGATGCTTTTATATGGCTCCTTAATGGTTCCCTAATACTGTAAATGAATCCTTCTTCAAAATCAACACAGTGCATGAGAAAGACACATGTACACAGTCAGAGTCAGAATCTCTCTCTGAACACCTCATTCTGGGCCTTGTTGCTTGAATCCAAATGAGAAGGACAGAGATACGTTAGAGGAGCGGGTGGGGGGCAAATGTGCCGCTGGTTCCTTGTTACTGTGCGCTGTCTCCCACTTCTGCGTTTTAAGCGCGGAGGAAGCAAAGAGAGGCATTTCAATGAAAAAAAACACATTTTCACAGAAAATAAAATGAAACCACTGCTGTTTCAGAGGTCCAGAGGGTCGGGTAAAGGACTTCCGAGCCTAGAAACACTCGCACGTGCCTCCAGGCAAATAAAAAAAACGCATTTTGCATTGCGTAGCTCGTTCGCGGTCCAAACTCTCTGGGCGTGATTTACAGAGACAGGGGGTGGAGATCCAGACGGGGGGTGGAGCTGCATTTGCATTTCTTTTTTCGATGTGACGTAACATAGTTTCCTTGTTCAGAATCGCCCGTTTCAGCTGTGTTTTTTTCTAACGCAGAAAAGGATCGCAAATGCTCAGTTTAGACATTTCGCTACTTTTAGCCATTGGGGGGGCTAAACAGGGTAGGGGAGCTCACATTAATGTTCAAAAACCTCAGAAAGTGAAAATTTCATGCCATGGGACCTTTAATCTGCATTTCACATGGCTCCCATATCACCACATACTTCAGGTTTGGGGGCCATTTTGTGTATGGCCAAGAAAAGGAACTGCAACACATTTTGTCAAATTACAATAAACTTAAACATGGACAGATACAAGATAAACACGTTTTATAACCAAGATCCCTGTACACCTCGACCTGATTAAGGACAGCTCCAGTGCTCTGCCTGAAGTGTGATAGAACTGTTATTTGTTTTTCAAAGTAAGGTATTTATAGTACTGACAAATATCGGTCGTTAATATCGGTACAGATTTACACATCAGGCCAATACCGATATGTTAAAATTTTTTGCAGATATTGGCCGATACCGATGTTAATGCCGATATATCGTGCATCCCTAGTGAGAATGCAGACCAGACTCGATCCGACACAAGTTGGCTTTTTGTACTTTTTGTACTTGTAACAAGCTCCCATCGTATGTCGAGCATTATGGGAAACCGAGGCTTATAGGTCCCATGGCATGAAATTTTCACTTTCTGAGGTTTTTGAACGTTAATGTGAGCTCCCCTACCCTGTTTAAAAGTTGCGAAATGCCTAAACTGAGCATTTGCGATCCTTTTCTGCGTTAGAAAAAATCGGAGCTCAAACGGGCGAGTTTGAACAAGGCACCTTATTGACGTCAGATCGAAAAAAGAAATGCAAATGCAGTTCCACCCCCGTCTGTCTGAACTCAGCGTCTCTGTAAGTCACGCCCAGAGAGTTTGGACTGCGAATGCGCTAGGCAATGCAAAATGCGTTTTTTTATTTGCCTGGAGGCACGTCCGAGTGTTTCTAGGCTCGGAAGTCCTTTATCTGAGCCTCTGGACCTTTGAACAGCAGTGGTTTAATTTTATTTTATGTGGAAATGTGTTTATTTTTCAATGGAACGCTTCAAATCTCTCCCCCGTGCAAAAACAAGGAAATGGATCAGCTGAGAGCTGAGAGTTTGGCCACGCCCCCACCCTCTACTATAGGCCATCTCTTTTCTCCTCATTTGCATTCAAGCAACAACGCCCATAATGGAGTGTTCAGAGAGAGAAAAATTACTCTTTCTCATCTCATCTCACTCTCTGAGTGTTGATTTTGAAGAAGGATTCATTTACAGTATTAGGGAACCATTAAGGAGCCATATAAAAGCATCAAGAAGTACCATGTCATGGGATCTTTAAGAAACTAAACAAAACTTATGAGTCTTACTTACGTTTTGTGTGAAGAGCAAGAGTCAGAACTTGATGCGCACATGAGTTCTGTCCTCCGTAGTCGTCTTGTCCTGTGTCTTCGTCGTTTGTAAATTGATTGTAAAATAGTGTAAACCTCACGATGCTGCTCAAACATTTGTGCGAACTGTAAAAACTGAACAAACCATATCACTAAGGCTAGAGTGAAAACAGCAACACCATGATTCTCCTCCTTCTGTGTTTGGACACGGCTCATTTCTGTCCAGTGTCTGAGCGACCTCAGCACACGTGGGTTTGTTTATAGATGTTGGTTCACTTGGGAAAAACTGCAGTGTGAAAGTGAACCGCACCAAAATAAAAAAATAAACCAAAAAAATAGACCAAATTTTTATAAAAAATTATAAAAATTTGGTCCGGACCAAAGCAAGTGAACTATTGGACTTTCCTGATGTGAAAACGACCTAAATGTATTTATTAGAAACATAATTCATTATAGGGGGGATTGGGGGTACACCATTTTCGTTAGATAAAAAACAGAACTATTCTGTTCACATTTTACACATTTTGTACTAATACAAACACCTCATGCATTTCAGAATTGTTGATAGTGCAAGATTTTTGCCACAGAATGTTGTGTTCTTTCCTGAGGACACTCTGTCGTCTGAGTCATTGCAGATAATTGGGCCAACTCAAATTGGGATTTTGATTTGACTTAAATATACCGTGGGGCCCTCTAACCAACAAACTCTAATTATAATATAATAACAGCACAGAGTTCATTACGCAGAATATACAGCTCTGGAAAAAAATAAAAAAGAGACCACTGCAGAATTATCAGTTTTTCAGATTTTACTGCTTATAGGTTTGTGTTTGGGCAAAAGGAACATTTTTGTTTGAGTCTAGAAACTACTGACAACATTTCCCCCAAATTCCAAATAAAAATATTATCGTTTAGAGCGTTTATTTGCAGAATTTGACAAATAGTCAAAATAACAAAAAAAAAGATCCATGTTTTCAGAGCCCAAACAATGCAAAGAAACAAGATCAAATTCATTTTAAAACAACATAATACTAATGTTTACACTTAAGAAGAGTTCACAAATCAATATTTGGTGCAATATCCCTTATTTTTAATCACAGCTTTTATGAGTCTTGTCATCTTCTCCACAAGTCTTTCACATTGTTCTTGGGTCCTAGTTTAGACCTGGTTTAGTCTTGGTTCAGACCTGGTTTAGTCCTAGTTTAGACCTGGTTTAGTCTTGGTTCAGATCAGGTTTAGTCCAATTTAGTCCTTGTTTAGTCCCTGTTTTAACCTGGTTTAGCCCTGGTTCAGTCCAAGTTTAGGTCTGGTGTAATCCTAGTTCAGACCTGGTTTAGTCTCATTTTTAACCTGGTTTAGTCCTGGTTTAGCCCTGGTTCAGTCCAAGCTTAGGTCTGGTTTTATCCTAGGTTAGTCCTGGTTTAGTCCCCTTTTTAATCGTATCGAATCAAAAGCTCACTGTATCGACATATGTATTGTGACGGCAACTTCTGAATGATACCCAGCCGTACCCTTTACTATCCTACATCTCCAAAGCTCAAAACGCTCTCTTCCACCTTGTGATGTCATGAAGTGGTAGTAGTGAACAGCTCCTTTTACCTTTAGTAAAGGGAATTCCACAGCTGAAAACATCCAAATGATTCTAGTGGAGGTGTGTGGAGTTTTAAAAAAAACAGTAGAGCACTTCCTGACATCACAAGGTGGAACAGAGAGAAGAACTCAGTCTAAATCTGCAGGTTTTGTGTGTTAAACGTGTGTGAATGAAACAAAAACAAACACAATTCCAGGTGTGTTTGTGACGGGGAAACGACATTAGAACAGATCATGATCAAAGGAGAAGTTCAATTTGTCAACTGGACAAAGTTTGTTTGGTTGAAAACGTTTCGCCGCTCATCCGAGAGGCTTCGTCAGCTCTGGTTATTGTACTGGTTAGACCCAGTACAATAACAAATTGAACTTGTTGACAAATTGAACTTCTCCTTTGATCATGGATTCTACCTGGACGACTGAGGGACTTTTCACGCATTAGAACAGATCAGAAGATGGCCTAATATGAGTATTTATCCCCTGCTTCTGTGTTTAGGTGACGGAGACGATGAGAGAGAGGTACTACCCTTCATTCCTCGTGTCAGATCTTTACGACAAACTCATCCGACGAGACGACCAACACAACCAGAGCCAGTGCAGCGCCGAGGAGAAAGAGGAAGAGGAGGTAACGCACTCGAGTATCCTCAGAGTGTAAAAAGAGACAGTTTATTTAGCATCAGTATGAGACCCGGAGACAAAAGCACTCAACACTTTCACGTTTTATCTAGGGGTGTTTAACGCGTTAATTAGATTAATTCATTACACTGCCATTTTTAAATTTGGCATGCGACGAGCAAATCGCTGCCAAGGGCCTTTGAACGGCAAGTTTATTAAAAAAAAAGATCAACAAGTACGCCATGATTTGGAGCTTTTGGCAAAAGGAATTTTCCGATCACCGAAGCTGCTCCAGCCTGACGGATCATTTGAACGATAAACACGTCCGGACAAGTTCCATCGTTACCGGTGATGGAGTGAGCGTAAGCGCACTTCAACAAGCCACCAAACCACCAAACCAACAAACCACCAAACCAACAAACCAACAAACCAACAAACCACCAAACTAACTAACTAACTAACAAACTAACTAACTAACAAACCACCAAACTAACAAACCACCAAACCACCAAACCAACAAACCAACAAACCAACAAACTAACAAACTAACAAACTAACAAACTACGCTCGCAGAATTTGGGAAACGAA
Source organism: Paratrypauchen microcephalus (assembly GCA_036785185.1). Classification (NCBI taxonomy): domain Eukaryota; kingdom Metazoa; phylum Chordata; class Actinopteri; order Gobiiformes; family Gobiidae; genus Paratrypauchen; species Paratrypauchen microcephalus. The sequence goes on along the minus strand of JAVJIX010000119.1, from coordinate 1,050,235 downwards.
TGAACAAAGCGACCACTTGAAAACTGACAAACTCAGGGCCTGTTTACACGAGAACGCTTATGGGTAAAAACGACAAAATATTTGATCGGAAGTGCCTTTCGTTTACACGGTGACGGCGTTTTTGGGGCCTAAAAACGCAAAAATCTGAAACCACCCTCCAGAGTGGAAAAGTGAAATACGCTCCGCTGTAGCGTCTCCGTGTAAACTGCCCAAGACGCAAAACTGGTCAGATCTGCTCACGTCGCGTACACGTTTACGTAACATAGATGCAACAGTACAAGAATCATTTCAACAATTGTATAAATGGCACCCACACACGTCTACGGTCTTTTCTCTTCTTCCCGTACAAGTCTTTCTCACACTCTCACAGCCACAGACGCCAAGACAAGCGACTTCCGCATGAGGCACTTCAAATGTAAAACCCCATGTGATTTTATATTTTCTAATTCACTGTAATCCTCCTGTAATGTCACTATTTTCAGTACAATATTCAAAAACATGTCAACAAAAATACAAGTCACTGAAATGTTTGGAGCGGAACTTAACAACTCATTTAAAACGCAACTAGAACATTTTATTTTGAAGTTTTACCTTTCTCTTTTCCGGTACAGTCGTGGTTAGAAATGTAACTTGACGCTGTTGTGATGTTTTTTTTGTTTTTTGTTTTTTTTTCAGTCCAGTTATTTACAGCGCCTCCCTTCGCTGGCTTTTGCGTCCACTTTTGCGTCTTCGTATAAACAAACATTTCCTGTTGAGAACGCTCGTCTAAACGCGGATAAAAAATTGAAGACGAGACGCCACTTTTGCGTCTTCTGTTTTGATCGTCGCCGTATAAACGTAGCCTCAATTAAGCCTCAATTATTAGCCTAATTAATTACAAATCCTGTAATTAATTAGATTAATTTTTTAATCGCCTGACAGCACTAATACACTTATTATTATTTTTTATTTTTATAATTATGTCTCATTTGACACCAGTCTCTTGCTCTTCTTTTTGCTATTCTTCTATTTTGATGTTTGAGCTACTGTACCCAAATAATTTCCCTTGTGGATCAATAAAGTTTGTCTAAGTCTAAGAGTGACTAACTGAAGAGCTGTTGGCTAATGCTAATGCAGCTTGTGACTGTAATTTTATGCGTGGGGCTCGTTCAACAGCACAAATGAACTTTACGTACGTGTATCTCATTCAGTCTCATAAGACACACAGAGTCATAGCTCCAAAGATTGTGAGGATGTATTCGTACATAAAAACAATGGACTTCAGGAAGTTACCGCAGAAACCACCATTAAAACCACGCAAAAATGTTCCAGATGTTTCCAGTTAAAAGGAGAAAAATCAATTTCTTCATCAGGGCCTGGCTGACGTGTGTCCTCTGGAGATCGTTTCTATTCTCGGACCGCGGCTGCTGCAGATCTGACGCCTCCATGTGCACTTCCCATCAACGGCTTCTGCCTGGAGTTAAACTTGTTTTGAGACCTTGAGACTGAATAAAGACGTGGAGTCAGGGAGTGCGGTTTCACCCACGGCGTTCAGCTCCAGACAGTCAAATGAAGCTCATCGATGCTACAGGTTATAGAAGTGAATTTGGAGTAAGAGTAGGAAGAGGAATTTATTTACGGACAAAACAGGCAAATAAATATACCAGGATCCTGTAGAGCGGGTTAATAGGAACATTTTAAGACCAAGACAATTTTTGTGAAGTCAGTTGGAAACAGAGTTAATGGAGCCGGGAGTGCCCCCATGAACACTTCCTGTTTGAAAAGAGGATGTTAAAACTAGTGCTGTCAGGCGATTAAAAAAAATAATCTAATTAATTGCAGGATTTGTAATAAATTAATCTAATTAATGATAACAGGAGAAGTTCAATTTGTCAACTGGACCAAGTTTGTTTGGTTGAAAACGTTTCGCCGCTCATCCGAGAGGCTTCGTCAGCTCTAATAAGAATACTGGTAAGACACTTGCTTATATCTTGCTGTAGGGAGGAGCTACCTAGCTAACTACTTTCCGGAACTATCTCATTGGTTTCGGTCTTTTGTTTCTCTGGCGTCTAGCTTAACGATCCCTATTCATCCCTACACGCCTGCTTATTCACACCTCTGGCCCTGACCTGGCTAACCCTATTGTTTCCCTGTTTGTTTGATCTAGGCTTAATAATGGAATTGTAGATGGGGTGCAAATTATATCTTACGCCACCATTTCTGTTCAGAGAAGGATTCTCTTTTTTGACAAAAATAGCCTCTTTAACTCCCCTCTCAAACCAATTCTTTTCCCTGGCTAAGATCTGAACCTCACTGTCCTCAAAAGAATGTCCCGTGGCTTCTAGGTGAAGATATACGGCAGAAGACGGTCCACTCTGGCACGCCCGTCTGTGTTGGTACATCCTCTTGTGAAGTGGCTGCTTGGTTTCTCCAATATAGCGCTCACTGCAGTCTTCACTACACTGAATGGAGTAGACCACATTGCTTTGTTTGTGGCTCGGTGTTTTGTCCTTTGGGTGGACGAGTTTTTGTCTTAAAGTGTTTGTGGGTTTGAAATAAACTGGGATTTCATATTGTCTGAAAATCCTCTGTAGTTTTTCCGACACGCCGGCCAGGTACGGAATCGCTACCCCTTTCCTCCTGGGTTCGGATTCTCTATTATCTTGTTTCTTGCCCTTGTCTCTCTTGGTTTTGTTAACAGCCCATTTGGGATAACCACAAACAGAGAGGGCTTCCTGCACATGTTGTTCTTCTTTTTCCTTACCCTCTGTGCTTGTGGGAACCACTTGGGCCCTGTGTTGTAATGTCCGAATAACACCCAGTTTGTGCTGCAGTGGGTGGTGTGAATCAAAAAGCAGGTATTGGTCTGTGTGTGTGGGCTTCCTGAAGACTTCTACTTGGAGTCCCCGGTCTCCTCCTATCGTTACTGCACAATCTAAGAACGCCAATGTGTTATCTTTGGCATCTTCACGGGTGAATTTGATATTGGGATCTACAGAATTGATATGTGCAGTAAAAGGTTCCAAATCTTGAATTTTGATTTTTGTAAAATTATCATCAACATAACGAAACCAGTGTGTGGGAGGAGTGCCTGGATATGAGGCTAAGGCACTCTGTTCAAATTGTTCCATGTATAAATTAGCCATGATAGGGGAGACCGGTGAGCCCATCGCACAGCCATGAATTTGCCTGTAGAAGTTCCCTCTGAACTGGAAATAGGTGGTATTTAGACAAATTTCCAGCAGTTGGCAGATTTGGTCAGGAGAAAGTTTGGTTCTCTCTTCTAGCTTGGAATCCTGTAGTAAACTCCTTCTCGCTGCTTCGACCGCTACAGCTGTGGGGATACAAGTGAAAAGAGAGGTTACATCAAAGGAAACCATTGTCTCATCCTGACCAAACTGGAGAAACTTAACTTTGTTTACAAATTCAGCTGTGTTCTCAATGTGGTGCTCCGTGTTACCCACCAATGGAGCCAAGATGGTTTTTAGGTGTTTGGCCAAATTATATGTGATAGAGTCAACACTACACACAATGGGTCTGAGTGGTACTCCTTGTTTGTGAATCTTCGGGAGGCCATAGATGCACGGGATAGCATCACCAGGGTACAGTCTGTAATACAGTTGTAGATCAAAGACTTCTTCTTTCCTCAACTTCTGTAGGAAATCAATGATCTTCTTTTTGTACCCATTGGTGGGGTCCCGTTTCAGTACTTCGTATGTTGTCGTGTCACTGAGTAGGCTGTAATCTAATTAATAATTTTAAGAGCGATCGAGCGAACGAACCCACTTTGCGATTGGGTTTGTCAGTTATCAAGTGGTCGCTTTGCTCATTCGTTTCACAAATTCTGCGAGTGTGGTTTGTTGGTTTGGTGGTTTGGTGGTTTGGTGGTTTGTTGGTTTGGGGGTTTAGTGGGTTGGTGGTTTGGTGGATTGGTGGGTTGTTTGGTGGGTTGTTGGTTTGGTGGGTTGGTGGTTTGGTGGGTTGTTGGTTTGGTGGTTTGGTGGTTTGGTGGTTTGGTGGTTTGATGGTTTGATGGTTTGATAGTTTGGTGGTTTGATAGTTTGGTGGTTTGGTGGCTTGTTGGTTTGATGGTTTGATGGTTTGATAGTTTGGTGGTTTGGTGCTTTGATAATTTGGTGGTTTGGTGGATTGGTGGGTTGTTTGGTGGGTTGTTGGTTTGGTGGGTTGGTGGTTTGGTGGGTTGTTGGTTTGGTGGTTTGGTGGGTTGTTGGTTTGGTGGTTTGGTGGTTTGATGGTTTGATAGTTTGGTGGTTTGGTGGTTTGATAATTTGGTGGTTTGGTGGGTTGTTGGTTTGGTGGGTTGTTGGTTTGGTGGGTTGTTGGTTTGGTGGTTTGGTGGGTTGTTGGTTTGGTGGGTTGGTGGTTTGGTGGTTTGGTGGGTTGTTGGTTTGGTGGTTTGATGGTTTGGTGGTTTGGTGGTTTGGTGGTTTGATAGTTTGATAGTTTGGTGGTTTGTTGGTTTGATGGTTTGATGGTTTGATAGTTTGGTGGGTTGGTGGTTTGGTGGGTTGTTGGGTTGGTGGTTTGGTGGGTTGTTGGTTTGGTGGTTTGTTGGGTTGGTGGTTTGGTGGTTTGATAGTTTGGTGGTTTGGTGAAGTGCGCTCACACTCGCTCTATCACCGGTAACGATGGAACTTGTCCGGACGTGTTTATCGTTCAATTGATCCGTCAGGCTGGAGCAGCTTCGGTGATCAGAAAATTCTTTTTGACAAAAGCTCCAAATCACGGCGTTCTTGTTGATCGTCCCGTCTTTGTTCTTTTTATAAATAAACTCGCCGTTCAAAGGCCCTGACAGCGATTTGCTCACCACACACCAAATTTAAAATGCACATTGAATTGCCGCTCATAATTAATTGCATTAATTTTTATAACACGTTAATTCGCAGTGTAATTAATTAATCTAATTAACGCATTAAACTGACAGCCCTAAAGTGTATATGTACAAATCAGAATAAAATTGAAAAACAAGTAAGAATAAAATAAGTAAGGATTATCTTATATTTTAGTGCCAAAACTTTCATTTTCATAAGAAATCTCCAAGTCAAATCCACAAATGTTTTCCCTGAACATTTGTTAATGACAAGGTCATTGCTCTGTTTATCCAGCCACATGACATCTGCAGATTAACTAGAGACATTTTTGGCTCTTTATTCTTTACAGTGCCCTGGTCTGGACGCCGGGGAGGAGGTGTGCGACGAGGGCAGCAAGGGCATCAACGAACAGGCCAGTTACGCAGCGACCAAACTCCGCCAGCTCTACGACAAACTGGAATACAAGAGGCAAGCGCTGGGGTCCATCCAGAACGCTCCCAAGCCAGACAAGAAGGTACGTGAAACAAACGCTCCCAAGCCAGTCAAGAAGGTACGTGAAACAAACGCTCCCAAACAAGACCAGAAGGTACGTGAAGCAAACGCTCCCAAACCAGAGAAGAAGGTGCGTGAAACAAACGCTCCCAAACAAGACGAGGGTACGTGAAACAAACGCTCCCAAACCAGACAAGAAGGTACGTGAAACAAACGCTCCCAAACAAGACCAGAAGGTACGTGAAACAAACGCTCCCAAACCAGACAAGAAGGTACGTGAAACAAACGCTCCCAAGCCAGACAAGAAGGTACGTGAAACAAACGCTCCCAAGCCAGACAAGAAGGTACGTGAAACAAACGCTCACAAGCCAGAGACAAGAACGTACGTGAAACAAAAGCTCCCAAACAAGACGAGGGTACGTGAAACAAATGCTCCCAAACCAGACAAGAAGGTACGTGAAACAAACGCACCCAAACAAGAAAAGAGGGTACGTGAAACAAACGCTCACAAACAAGACAAGAAGGTACGTAAAACAAACGCTCACAAGCCAGAGACAAGAAGGTACGTGAAACAAACGCACCCAAACAAGAAAAGAGGGTACGTGAAACAAACGCTCCCAAACCAGACAAGAAGGTACCTGAAACAAACGCTCCCAAACTAGACAAGAAGGTACGTGAAACAAACGCTCTAAGAAGGTACGTGAAAGAAACGTTCACAAACCAAACAAGAAGGTATGTGAAACAAACGCACACAAGCCAGACAAAAAGGTACGTGAAACAAACGCTCTCACACAAGACAAGAAGGTACGTGAAACAAACGCTCCCAAACAAGAGCAGAAGGTACGTGAAACAAACACTCCCAAAGAAGACAAGCGGGTACGTGAAACAAACGCTCCCAAGGTGGGCCAGAAGGTACGTGAAACAAACGCTCCCAAGCCAGACATTTGCTTGAGGACTTTTCTTCTTGGCTGTCCATGCTGCATGTCACAGAGGAGGCATTTGTCCTGAGGTTTGTTACTCTCCGTGTGTCACTCTGAATCAAGTTCTTTATGTTCATGTTTCAGATTGTGACTAAACTAAAGGAGGAGATCGGGGCCATGGAGAAGGAGCACAGTGAACTTCAGCAGCACATCAGCCGCACAGACCGGTGGTGTGAGAACCTGGGCCACTGGAGAGCCACCATCACCAACGCAGAGGTCAGAACATAACTCCATCACCATCACCAACGCAGAGGTCAGAACATAACACCATCACCATCACCAATGCAGAGGTCAGAACATAACACCAACACCATCACCAACCCAGAGGTCAGAACATAACACCATCACCAACCCAGAGGTCAGAACATAACACCAACACCATCACCAACGCAGAGGTCAGAACATAACACCATCACCATCACCAACCCAGAGGTCAGAACATAACACCAACACCATCACCAACCCAGAGGTCAGAACATAACACCATCACCATCACCAACGCAGAGGTCAGAACATAACACCAACACCATCACCAACCCAGAGGTCAGAACATAACACCAACTCCATCACCAACCCAGAGGTCAGAACATAACACCAACACCAACCCCACCCAGAGTTAAGAACATAACACCAACACCATCACCAACCCAGAGGTCAGAACATAACACCATCACCATCACCAACCCAGAGGTCAGAACATAACACCATCACCATCACCAATGCAGAGGTCAGAACATAACACCAACACCATCACCAACGCAGAGGTCAGAACATAACACCAACACCATCACCAACCCAGAGGTCAGAACATAACTCCATCACCAACACCAACCCAGAGGTCAGAACATAACACCATCACCAACCCAGAGGTCAGAACATAACACCAACACCATCACCAACGCAGAGGTCAGAACATAACTCCATCACCAACACCACCCAGAGTTCAGAACATAACTCCATCACCATCACCAACCCAGAGGTCAGAACATAACACCATCACCAACACCACCCAGAGTTCAGAACATAACTCCATCACCATCACCAACCCAGATATCAGAACATAACTCCATCACCAACACCAACCCAGAGGTCAGAACATAACACCATCACCAACCCAGAGGTCAGAACATAACACCAACACCATCACCAACGCAGAGGTCAGAACATAACACCATCACCAACCCAGAGGTCAGAACATAACACCAACACCATCACCAACCCAGAGGTCAGAACATAACACCAACACTGATGGGTGCTGGTAAAAACCCAACATATTCTGTACACGGGAAAGGAAGACAAGAGAGATTAGGTTTTTTCACTTGCAAGTGGAGAACAGTCAGAGAGGATGCCCAGGTTACAAAAATGCTCTTGCTGGCCCACTCTGCTCTGAGCGTCCTGGTTCTCTGTGCCCCCAGCTTGCTATTTATTCAGTTTTTCACATCCCTAGTTTACACGTGGTCTGTCCTGCCCATAAGGGGTGGGGGAACATGTGGCAGGACAGCCAACAAAACATAATCATTAAAACCAAAACATAATCATAACACCCAACACACTTATAAGATAATTCCCAGATATGACATCTTTCACAGGGACAATGTCCCTGAAACTTAGATACTGGAGGAGCCGAGCTGTCTGCTTACGTCTCCCCTCAGATATCTGGCCTTTCTGCAACTCAAAACATATGATCACAAGTCACGCACACATTTGAAACTTCATTTCTAAAGATTAAAGAATCACAAAAGTTAATAATATATAATTATTCCATCATTTCCCTCCTGTTTATTAATTTTTGTTGTATCCCGTGTAACCTCTTCTTTGCAGATTTTCAGTTACCTGTTCATTGTTATTGTACACACAATTCTCAATTTCTTGGAATAAGTCAGTCAATTCATTTTGTAAATCTGTTTCTTCGTCAATGGGTGTCAATAGAGTGCCATTATAACCTGCCAGCAAATGCATCATCACTTCCTTGTCTCGTGGTAAGGGTGAGATGGCAGTTGTAATTAGTCTATTAATTAATGCTCTTAGACATGGAATACAACAACACCCACATAAGGTCAAAATTGCTGCAAATACTACTACTGACATTAGGACTGACGTTACCAGGGCTTTGTATTTTCCAAATACATCCAGCCAGCCATCCCACATGGAAGTATCTACCCCCGATTGGTCCTTCATTCGCTTGTTCATAGCTCTTAGGCCATCCAAAGCCTTAGTGAGTTTACCTTCGGGAGCGGTGTTATTCGGGACAAACGCACAACACACATCCCCAAAGATTGCACACACTCCTCCTTTCTCGGTTAGTAACATGTCGAGCACTATGCGATTCTGGAAGGCCATGAGTGAGGTAGCTTTAAGTTGGTCGTGTACAGCAGATAGTGCAGTTTCGGTGTAGTTGCCAAGTTTCTGGACGTTATAGTGGATGTAGTTGATTCTGTCTACATTTTTGTTAGGCGTAATTGGAAGGAATGCAGCTATAACTGGTGTATTTTCAAATCCTGCTGCTATTTCAAAAGATCAAAGTTAGCTTTTATTGTCAATTCTGCCATATGTGTTCAACATACAGTGAAATTTCGTTTCTCTCTGGCCAGGTAGTGCAAAAAGACAGTGTACAAGATACAATATGAAGACAAAACACAACAAAAACTATCTAAGACAGAGATCTAAAGTTAAACTAAAGTCTAAGATCTAAAATCTTAAAACAGTCCAACATAATAAATAAACACCTATATACAGATTTCCAAAGTGTGCAGTGTGCATCAAAAATGTGCAATAGAATGTGCATTGGAGTTAAGATAAAATAAATGTACATCAGTGCAACAGTCGTCCTTAGCAGCAGTTTTTTAAAGGGTCTTGAGTGATATATTTGATTTGCTAATTTATATTCGTCAGGCACGCCCCCTAGGGACGCCCACAGCGTCAAAGTAGGTCTTCTAATCACGGGGTGTGGCTAGTTCGCTTCCTTCTATTTAAATGTCCTGGAAGCACAAGTTGGTAATGTGCACTTATTTCTTCTGCAGTCATTGGTTGGACTGTCACTGGCATAATCAGTGTAATCAAAGCACAACGAGCTGAAGTATTGGACAGTATTTTGTCATAGACCTTGTCTTCACCGCACCACCACCACACGTCTGATCTGGATATTACTTTCATGTTGTCACCTTCACTAATGTTAGTTTCACAAAATTCCTGCTGGATTTTCCCTAAGATGTTTTTTGTTCCATTGAAATTTATACACATAAAAAATTTTTAAGTGCTACTTTAACATCAAATACTGGTTTAATCTTTACAGGTTGGGTGACTGGAAAAGTTTTATCTAAGTCAGAACAGTTTGGTGGATTGGTGTTAGTCATTATAGGTATTATACATGTCTCGTTAATGGGTGCAGGGACTACTTTCAAAACTGGTCTAGATCCCAAACATACTAAACAGTCTGATAGTGATGAATTAGCTGCTTGTTCCGTCATTAACAACCAGTTGTTGTTGAGTCCTGATATTCCTGTAGCTATTAGAAACCAATCGTCTGTTTTTTGCGCTTTGTTTTTTATTCTAATCTTTGTACCAGTGAAAGTTCGTGGTCCTATCACTAGACTTTCCTTCTGCTGAGGCAGTTCTGTCGAGTCAGCCTGTGTTATGTTAGAACATATAAAAACTTTGTGCATGGGTCTACTCCTGATTTATAAATACATAACAATAAGGTATAACATGGTACTTTAAGACCATGACCTCCTGATTCTATTCCTGCTTCTAATGGTTCTGCTGTTGTGTTAAAGAACATTACTAAAGCTAATTTGCCATTCAATTTAATCACTTCCATCTTAAGTCTTCTAGCCCATTTTTTTATCTGATACCATACTAGTAGGAATGTCATTACAAAGAATGTCAACAATATCCAACACATTATAGCTGTCTTTAGCCATTTTGGTATTCTATTCCTGTGATTTATCTGCATCTTTGTAGTTTATAACCTTTTTGCAATGACTTTGATGAATCCAAGTTGCTCTCTCAGCTATTTTTAGTGCTGTTGGGGTTGTTAACAATACTTGATAAGGACCTTCCCACTTAGGTGAATACCAGTGTTTTTTCTTAATGCTTTTCACCAAGATCCAGTCCCCTGGTTCCACTAACTCTTCTTCCTGTTGAGAACAGGGTTGGTCTAATTCAGTATTTTTGTTTATTTGCTTTTCAAACATTTTTTCTCATGTGTGAAGCTAAGTCCATATCTTCCCCATCTTCCCATATTTGTTTAAATTGTGGTATTTTATATGGTCTACCAAACAATATCTCAAATGGAGTTAGCCCTTGTATAGCTGTAGTATTTAATTCTAACTTGACTAAATCTAAACATTTAGTCCATGGTCTTTTAGTTTCTTCCATACATTTTTTAAGTCTGGTTTTTATAGTACCATTTCTTCTCTCTACTAGTCCTGCTGACTGTGGGTGATATGAACACAAGTTTTTTAGTTTTATATCAAATTTCTTTCCTATCAATTCTATGGTTTCATTAACAAAATGTTTAGCATTTATCCGATCGGATCACTTCCACTAATCCATATCTAGGTATAATTTCTTTACATAACGCTTTTGCTACTGTTAATGCATCTGGATGTCTAGTTGGAAATATCTCTGTCCATTTTGAAAACACATCTATGATTACTAAACAATATTTCATACCTTCACTTTGATTTAGTTGAATAAAATCCATCTGTATTTCTTGAAATGGGTATTGTGGTTCTGGAAATTTACCTCTAGTTGGTCTAAGATTTCCTTGTGGATTATGTTTTGCACATATTAGGCATCTTCTACAAAAAAAATTTTGAGTAGTTATTAAATCCATAGGTTGTATACTGCGTATTTATCATAGATACCATCCCTCCTGTTGAGACATGTGATTTACCATGGCTCAATATTGCTGCGTATCTATATAAATTCTGTGGTAGTATTGGTTTATTTTCTGGTCACATATATATGTCGTTTTTTATTTGTGCTCCTTTTCTTTTCCATAAGTTTATTTCAGTTTTAGGGCTTTGTTCTTGCATGTCTTGTAGTATTTTTTTGTTTAGTTGGGTCCCTTCCATTAAAGAATATGTATTTATTTTGTATTCTGCTGCGTCTTTAGCTGTTTTATCTGCCATTGCATTTCCTCTTGTTACTTCATCTGTTCCTGATTTGTGTGCTACACATTTACAAATCGCTATTTTATTTGGTAATTGTACTGCTTTTATTAATTCTGTTAATAATTCAGCATGAGTTACTGGTTTTCCTGTAGAAGTCTTCATTCCTCTATTTTTCCATTATTGTGCAAATACGTGAGTTTCGCATATGCATATTGACTATCTGTATATATTGTTACGTTCTTGCCTTTAAATAATTTGCATGCTTCTGTTAGTGCTACTAATTCTGCTGCTTGTGCTGAATAATTTGGAGGTAATTTATTTGCTTATAAAACTTTATCTACTGTTGTTACCGCATACCCTGTCTGTGTTTTTCCATAATTGTCTTTTTTAGATGATCCGTCTACAAATACAATTTCTGCTCCTTCAATTGGAGTATCTAATAAATCTTCTCTACATTTTGTTGATTGTTCTACTAATTCTTTACAATTATGTGGGATTCCGTCATCCTCAGTCGGCATTAAAGTGGCTGGATTTAAAACTGTACATCTTTCTATGGTTAAATGTGGTTGTGAATATAAATTTGTCATACATGAAAGGTGTCTTGCTGGTGATAAAAATGAGTGATTGCTCTGTAATAGTAATACTGCTACAGTGTGTGGTACTTTGAGTGTTAATGGGTGAAATAACACTACTGTTGCTGAAGCTTCTACTGCTACAGGTGCTGCTACCACGGCTCTCAGCCAGTGTTGGTATAGCTTGCGCTACACTGTCAAGTTTAATTGAATAGTAGGCTATAGGTCTTAGTTTGGTTCCATGCAGTTGTGTGATTACTGAAGTCATGAATATGCCTTTACAATCTACCATTTGCACGAAGGGTTTTGAATAATCCGGTAAGGCTAAACTTACACTTGAGACTAAAGTTTGTTTTAGATCACAGAATGCCTTTTCTGCCTCCTGCGTCCATCTTAATTTATCTTTCATTGCTATTGGAGTCTCATATTATTATCATTTATTATCATTATTACTATTTTCCATTATCATTATTATTACGTATTACTATTTATATTATTTATTACTTACTTTATCCCCTCCCTGCCTGCATGCACTTTTTCCTCTTGTCCAAATGTCCTGGAGCTACTGTGGCGAGTAAATTTCTCCTGTGTGAGATCAATAAAGGCTTATCTTATCTTATATTAGTTGACTTAATGGATGTGTTAATTCTGCATAACATGGAATCCATTGTCTGCAGTAATTCGTTAATCCTAAAAAAGACATCATTTGTTTTTTGGTTTCTGGTTTTGGTGCATTCAGGATAGCTGCTTTTCTATCATTAGTAACTGCTCTGCCTCCATTACTGAGAGAATATCCTAAATATATGACTTCTTGTTTACAAAATTGTACTTTATTTTTACTTGTTTTATGTCCGTTTTCTGCTAGATATTTTAATAACGCTATTGTATCCTTTTGGCATGTTTCCTTATCTGGTGATGAAATCAAAATATCATCCACGTAAAGTAAGATTTGACTTCCTCCTGGAGGTGTAAATTTAGATTTAAATTCGAACTCATAGCCTGTGAGTAAATTGTAGGAGATTCACAGTAACCTTGTGGTAACCTGGTATAAGTATATCTTCTATTGTTATAGGTAAATGCGAATAAAAACTGGCTATCTTCACGAATTGGAATTGAAAAGAAAGCATTTGAAATGTCTATAACCGTAAAGTATTGTGAATTTGGTTGTAATGAATTTAGAAGTGTATGTGGATCAGGAACACATGGAGCTCTCTGAATCACTGCTTGGTTTACTGCTTGTAGATCTTGTATCATTCTCCATCCTACAGATGGCGCTGCTTTTTGTACTGGAAATGACATGTATTGGCCAAAATAATGCTTGTCTAGTCCACTTGTGACATCCTGTCTCAGCTGTTGGTCTTGTAGTTATCCAGTCTGTACATTTGAGTGTTTTGAGATACTCTCTAGTTTGTGGCTGCACTATGATAAATAAACTAGGACTAAACCAGAACTGAACCAGGTCTAAACTAGGACTAAAAGAGATCTAAATCAGGTCCAAACCAGATAAAAAAAAATAAAAAATAAAAAATAAAAAAAACTCTTTTTCTTCGGGTCCCAGGAGGATATTTGATATAATATAATATGAAAAGCAGAATTAGACGTATAGTAGATTTGCCAGGCGGAGGCGGAGTGCAAACATGCGCCCTGGACACGGCCAAAAGGTGAGCCCGGTGCAGCCAAAAGGTGAGCTGTTGTACAGTTGTAGGGAGTATGTATGAAGGTAGTCCTGTATGTGGAGTTTGCGTGTTCTGCTTGTGTCTGGGTGGTCTTATTCCATATGGTAAACAACTCCAGAAGCATTACCATTTGAGAATCTGAATCTGATGTTTCTAGGGGCCTAAATTCCTCAGCTCAAGTAACTATTGTAAATATTTTTTACTCTAATAGTCTGCATAATAATCTGCATAGATCTTCTCTCTTAACTGTATTATCTCTACAGTGTTTAACTTCCCTTTAAAATTATATTTTGTTGTCCATAATTTCAGGTATTTTATTTTGTCTTTATTTTGTTGCTCGACACTTTTATAGTCCTTACTCTGAAGTTTTGTCTGTTTGTTTCCCATTTTTTGGTCAATTTGGTCCAACTTTTTCATCCAGAGTGGAGTCTCTACAGGTTGGGATGTGTTTTTGTTCAGACAGTAATAATCAGTATTGTAGTATTTTTCACTTCAACCTGTCACTGTGCAATGAGCAGGTGGAAAAATCTTGCCTTTGCATCTACAATACGTTACTGTATTATTCTGAACAGTGTATATGAATTACAGTGTTAACGGCCTGTAATTCCAGTCATACACACTTTCACACAGAACTTTTATTCCTTTGAGTACGATTTTCACGGTCTTTTATTATCTAGCCAGTAACTAACCTGTTACCCGATAAAGGGAAACCGCTTCCTTCAGTAATTTACTAACTGTATGTGACTAACCTGTCACCCGTTAGAAGGATACTACTCCACCCAGTGTTTTACTACCTGCCAGTGACTCTCCCGCCACCCGATAGAGGGACACTAGTCCACGTTTTACCTAATAGAGCCTAGGATTTTTAGGGTTTTCTACGCGCTATGACCCTCAGTCACACACGTTTTAAACTTAGACGTACTCACTCAGTTCTTTTAGTCTGGTTGTCTTCCTCCTTCGGTATCCCGTCAACCCTCAGACTCCAAGCGATGGTTGAGAGTCGGCCGGTAAAGGTTTCAGATGCAGTGGCCACTGTCTTTCCCGAATCTCAGACACCTCCTGGAGTCTTTAGGTGTCTTGGGATCCGGCTTACGAAGGACCATTTGATGGGTGCTGGTAAAAACCCAACATATTCTGTACACAGGAAAGGAAGACAAGAGAGATTAGGTTTTTTCACTTGCAAGTGGAGAACAGTCAGAGAGGATGCCCAGGTTACAAAAATGCTCTTGCTGGCCCACTCTGCTCTGAGCGTCCTGGTTCTCTGTGCCCCCAGCTTGCTATTTATTCAGTTTTTCACATCCCTAGTTTACACGTGGTCTGTCCTGCCCATAAGGGGTGGGGGAACATGTGGCAGGACAGCCAACAAAACATAATCATTAAAACCAAAACATAATCATAACACCCAACACACTTATAAGATAATTCCCAGATATGACATCTTTCACAGGGACAATGTCCCTGAAACTTAGATACTGGAGGAGCCGAGCTGTCTGCTTACGTCTCCCCTCAGATATCTGGCCTTTCTGCAACTCAAAACATATGATCACAAGTCACGCACACATTTGAAACTTCATTTCTAAAGATTAAAGAATCACAAAAGTTAATAATATATAATTATTCCATCAAACACCATCACCAACCCAGAGGTCAGAACATAACACCATCACCAACGCAGAGGTCAGAACATAACTCCAACACCATCACCAACCCAGAGGTCAGAACATAACACCATCACCATCACCAATGCAGAGGTCAGAACATAACACCAACACCATCACCAACGCAGAGGTCAGAACATAACACCAACACCATCACCAACCCAGAGGTCAGAACATAACACCAACACCATCACCAACCCAGAGGTCAGAACATAACACCAACACCATCACCAACGCAGAGGTCAGAACATAACACCAACACCATCACCAACCCAGAGGTCAGAACATAACTCCATCACCAACACCAACCCAGAGGTCAGAACATAACACCATCACCAACCCAGAGGTCAGAACATAACACCAACACCATCACCAACGCAGAGGTCAGAACATAACACCATCACCAACGCAGAGGTCAGAACATAACACCAACACCATCACCAACCCAGAGGTCAGAACATAACACCAACACCATCACCAACCCAGAGGTCAGAACATAACACCAACACCATCACCAACCCAGAGGTCAGAACATAACTCATAACTTAAACATGCAGGTCTGTCGCTGCACATTTCAGGAGTGAGATAATCGAAGCTCTTATCTGTGGATCAGGTTTTAAATACCTGAGCGGTCTTGACTCTGGTGAACTCAGGAGGATCATCTTGAACACTGTTTTCTGATCTACGTTATGTTTCCTCTTCACAAACACACCTGGAGTTGTGTTGTTGTTGTTTTTTTGAGCAGGTAACAACATCATAACATGACTTAAAGCTCACAAGAATCCATGTTGTGTAATAGAGGACCTTTAATATTCCGCCATTTACCCGATCGATTCTTCAGCTCTGAGCGCGACAGATAAAAATGTGTCTTTAATGATGAGTTACGCAGCAGGGCTGGACAGGGCTGGACAGGGCTGAGTGACATTTGTGTTCGTGTTTATACAGACCAAGTGTTTCATTTTTAGCCTCATATTTTCTGGTTAAATCTCTGGTCTCGTGTGCTGCGGCGTGAAGCTCAGATCAAGATCAAAATACTCCACATTCCTCATGTGAGGCCAGCTCTCTGGTTCTGTCACTCTGAAATATTGATTACATGCTTAACTTTTTCATATTCAGGCTACATCCTTGTGGTGTCTTGCCCAAAGACTCGAAACATCAGCCCTCGGATTAATGCCCCTGTGCCTTAAAACATTTATTTAAATCAGGAAAATGGAGCTTTTCACCTTCTTTTATCCATGTTATAGTTGTTTCCCTTCAACATTTACTCACCTGAAGTTGTATTTGGATCTTCTATTGGCCACTGCAGTTTTCTCACGCAGAAGTCAGTGTGCTTGTTTCGTTTATTAAGTTGTTTAGGTGAATATTGTGATTTAAAATGTTGAAATTATAATATAATGATCTGTGGTTGTCATAGATTATAACTGTAGTGCAGACATAAGCACAAGTCTGCTTTAACAGGCGATATTTTGATTTACAATACAATCTGTTCATGTAACTGGATGAAATAGAATCCATTCATGTTCTTCCTCTTATCCGGGGCCGGGTCGTGGGGGCAACAGTCTAAACAGGGACTCTCAGACCTCCTTCACCCCAGACACTTCCTCCAGCTCCTCCAGGGGAACCCCAAGGTGTTCCCAGGCCAGCCAGGAGACATAGTCCCTCCAGTGTGTCCTGGGTCTTCCCCGGGGCCTCCTCCCGGTGGGACGTGAACACCTCCCGAGGGAGGAGTCCAGGAGGCGTCCGGAACAGACGCCCGAGCCAGACCAGGTCTACTCCGACCAGACCAGGTCTAAACTGGGACTAAACCAGATCCAAACCAAGTCTAAACCAGGTCTAAACCAGGTCTAAACTGGGACTAAACCAGGTCTAAACTGGGACTAAACCAGGCCCAAACCAAGTCTAAACCAGGTCTAAAGTGGGACTAAACCAGGTCTAAACTGGGACTAAACCAGGTCTAAACTGGGACTAAACCAGGTCTAAACTGGGACTAAACCAAGTCTAAACCAGGTCTAAACTGGGACTAAACCAGGTCTAAACTGGGACTAAACCAGGTCCAAACCAAGTCTAAACCAGGTCTAAACCGGGACTAAACCAGGTCTAAACGGACTAAACCAGGTCTAAACCAGGTCTAAACTGTGACTAAACCAAGTCTAAACCAGGTCTAAACTGGGACTAAACCAGGTCTAAACTGGGACTAAACCAGGTCTAAACTGTGACTAAACCAAGTCTAAACCAGGTCTAAACTGGGACTAAACCAGGTCTAAACTGGGACTAAACCAGGTCCAAACCAAGTCTAAACCAGGTCGAAACCAGGTCGAAACCAGGTCTAAACTGGGACTAAACCAGGTCTAAAATGGGACTAAACCAGGTCTAAACCAGGACTAAACCAGGACTGAACCAGATCTACTCACACTCTATCTCACTCTATCTCTAAGGGAGTGTCCAGCCACTCTGTGGAGGAAACTCATTTCGGCCGCTTGTATCGGTGATCTCGTCCTTTCGGTCATTACCCAGAGCTCATGACCATAGGTGAGGGGAGGAACGTAGATCGACGGTAAATCGAGAGCTTTGCCTTTCAGCTCGGCTCCCTCTTCACCACAACGGTCCGGTACAACGACCGCATCACTGCCGACGCCGCACCGATCCACCTGTCAATCTCACGCTCCATCCTCCCCTCACTTGAGAACAAGACCCCGACATACTTGAGGGCATCACCTTTTTTCCGGAAATAGAATAGTTTATTATTTAGTTAGAATATGGATAATTGCACATGTTTTAAAACGAAACAGGACCAGCTTCATAATAATGCTTGTCATTTGTGTGTTTCCAGGCGGCCGAGGAGGGAGGAGAGACTGTGGCGTGTTACAGCGTCTGTGTGAGTCTGACCGAAGGAGACGAGTCCAACAACAGCAGATGGAGCGTCCAGAGGAAACTCACCGAGTTTCAGATTCTACACAGAAAACTCACCGAGGTAAAACTACTGCACACAAGATAAACACAATAAAAGATCTAATACAGCAGGGGTGTCCAAACTTTATTCATCAAACACAGACAAAGCAGAGGGCCGATCGAGGGACACAGACTGGTGCTCAGGACAGTCAATAATTTAAATATCTGCATGTTTAACACATTAGAACAGGCATGGGCAAACTACGGCCCGGGGACCATATGCGGTCCGTTAAGCTTTTTAATCCGGCCCGCCAAACTTGAAGAAATTATATGAATAAACCTTGTTAATGTTTTAATGTCTTAATTTCCCTGCATTTCTGGCGTTCTCCAGTAGCTGGCGCACTACATACATTGACCTTTGTTGAGGCGTTTTGCTCCACGTTTGTGTTTTACTCTTTGACCCCTCAGCCTCCTGTAAAGATGAGCGGAGCTAAGAAAAGAAAAGTGGACAGAGAATGTTGAGTGTTTAAGAAGGAGTGGACAAGTTAATGTTTTTTCACCGAATACTTATCAGCTGCTGTATGCCTGATATGCCAAGAGACTGTAGCGGTTTTTAAAGAATATAATATCAGCCATCACTTTGCCACAAAACACGCTAACTATGCTAGCAAGCGGTCAACGAAAGAACGAGAGAACCTGAAGGAGAACAGAACTTTCAGTGCTTTAAAGGTCCCATGGCATGAAATTGTCACTTTCTGAGGTTTTTGAACGTTAATGTGAGCTCCCCTACCCTGTTTTGCCCCCCCCATGGTTAAAAGTTGCGAAATGTCTAAACTGAGCATTTGCGGTCCTTTTCTGCGTTTGAAAAAAACACAGCTCAAACGGGCGATTCTGAACAAGGAAACTATGTGACGTCACATCGAAAAATGCAGCTCCACCCCCCGTCTGGATGTCTACCCACCGTCTCTGTAAATCACGCCCAGAGAGTTTGGACTGTGGAGGAGCTACGCAATGCGAAATGTGTTTTTTTATTTGCCTGGAGCCACGTGTGAATGTTTCCAGGCTCGGAAGTCCTTTACCCGACCCTCTGGACCTCTGAAACAGCAGTGGTTTAATTTTATTTTCTGTGAAAATGTGTTTTTTTCATTGAAACGCCTCTCCTTTCTTCCTCCGCGCTTAAAACGCGGAAGTGGGAGACGGCGCACAGCGCACCGCTAAAACAAGGAACCAGCGGCACATTTGCCCCCCCACCCCCCCGCTCCTCTAACCTATCTGTGTCCTTCTCATTTGCATTCAAGCAACAAGGCCCAGAATGAGTTGTTCAGAGAGATTTTCTGACTCTGACTGTGTACATGTGTCTTTGTCATGCACTGAGTCTTGATTTTGAAGAAGGATTCATTTACAGTATTAGGGAACCATTAAGGAGCCATATAAAAGCATCAAGAAGTACCATGTCATGGGATCTTTAACATAGTAACTGTTAGTAATTTAAAAAAAAATCTGTATTTTATTAATTAAATGTTCTGTGTTTTAAGAGTCATTTCAGTAAATACCATGGAACTTGAAAGATGGACATTTTGTTGTAATGCTTTGTTAAATTTTAATTGAAATAAAGCAGTTGTTTTCTACATATCCCATGTTATTTTTGGCTTTGATGAGGTGGATTATCAAAACACTAAATCCAGCTGCTCCTGGTCCGGCCCCGCTGTCAAATTTTAGAACCCTTTCTGGCCCACGAGTCAAAAGTTTGCCCACCTCTGCGTTAGAATGAGCTATCAGTCCTTTATTCGTGCTAAGATCCTCAAAACCACACAATAAATATTAAATATTGTCTTATCAGGGTAGATTTCCAAAAAACTTGCAGTCAAAAGTTCTGCTCAAGGTAATTTGGGCCAATTTACCTGGAAGCATCAGGGCCAAGAAATGGTCTGAGGGCCACATTTATAGTACATTTATGCCTGTAATACAGAGAGGGAATGGTACGGTTATATTAAATTGTCTGATTTTGTTCTGTTTTCCAGTGCTTTCCATCATTAAAGAAACTCCAGCTGCCGTCCTTAAGTAAACTTCCCTTCAAATCCATCGACCAAAAGTTTTTAGAGAAGAGCAAAACTCAGCTCAACGCCTTTCTCCAGGTAATATTAATGAACGTAAACCTTGTCCTCGGCCTGTAGCGTCGTCCTCTTATCTGACACTGCCCCCTGCTGGTGTGTCCTGTAGCGTCTGCTGGCAGATGAGCGCCTGTGTCAGTCTGAAGTTCTCTACGCTTTCCTCAGCCCCTCTCCAGAGCACCTCAAGGTAAACACAAACATTACCAAACATTCACCCCGCTTTACTCTATTTAGAACATTTTTTTTATTATTTTGAATGAAATCAGTGGCATTTGTATTAAAAAATGTAAAGTAAATTGCTTGTTGAGTGAACTCTCTGGCTCTGGACCTGCTTTTATAATATCTTTATTACACGACAATCTAATAAAACCTCTTCAAATACATTCTGTTATATCGTCACGTGTTTGTTTGTTTTTTAGGTCATGTCCATTCAGAAGAAATCCTCCTTTTCTTTGGCGTCATTCCTGGAGAGAATTCCCGGGGACTTCTTCTCCCACACCGATGTAAACGACAACACTCCAGTCTGTACTCTGCACCGTCAAAACATGTTCACTTTATGTGAAATGATGAAATTATTATTATTTATATTCATATTTATTCTTATATTTATATTGTTGTATAATCTCATTTTGTTTTTGTTTTTCTATCCAAACAGAAAACCCACAAATACATGCACTGTCCTGATATAGAAGTGCATTTAAATTTGAACTTTTTTCTTTAGTCTTCGAGTCAACAAAGTTGCTGTATGAATTTTGAAATGTTTTCAACTGAGAATTATCCTTTTTTTTCCTTGATAATTTTTTATTTTTATTTTTATTTTTATTTTGGGCAAGTAAGCAGTTTAGATTCTGCAATAACAGTGCAAAAAGTGCAATAACAGAAAAAACAAACAAAAACAAAACATTTGCCCAAAAAGGAGTGGGAAGAAAATGTATTTAATCCCATGTCCTCTTCTAAATCTCTATTCGGACGGGATTAGTTTTATGGGGTGACATGGGGTGAAGTAATAATTACCAGGGAATTTAGTCGTGTCTGAACGCGCCATGTCCGTAAACATAACGGAGTATGTCTGTGAAATTTACACAGAGTTTCACCTTCTGTAAAACGTCTGGAGGAATTACCATAGGTAATATTAATCCCGTGCGAATGCGACCCTCGGTAAAGATGTATGTCATATTTCATCTTCATATTTCATCTTTACCGATGATGCTTCGCGCTTTGTGCACGCTGGTTCTGCAGTGCTTCGCAGTTACAATAGGCCCTACGCTTTAGTGCTCGGGCCCAATAATAAAACATAATCTTTTTACTGCTCAGTACTACTATATCTTTTCATTAATTCCACTTTCACATTTTTTCTTGAAAACTTGAATAGACTTTGATGATTTCAGACTATTCTGACTCGTTGGATGGAGACACGTCTTTCCTTTGGGTTTGTTCTGAATACTGGTTTAAAAAAAAACATCAGTTCCTCTTCATTTATAACTAGTTTCTCTCTTTTTGAATCTATTTTGCAAGTTGTTTGGTAATATTATTTGATGAGCTTTGTACATAATTTTGAGTAAGTTATATTCTACCAATTCTTTAAATTTGAATGTTTTTAATTGTACAAATATAGGGTTGGTGTGGGCTCTGTATCCACTTCCATTTACCACACGGAGAGCGTTTCTGTAAAAGGAAGACCGTTTCAATGAGGGTTTTACAGGCACTTCCCCACACTTCAGTACAATAAGTCAGATATGGAACAACCAGTGAGTTATACAAAAGAAACATGGCATTTTTGCTAAGACAGTCCTTCACTTTGTGTAATACAGCTATTGTTTGTGATACTTTTGTTTTAAAGGTCCCATGGCATGAAATTTTCACTTTCTGAGGTTTTTGAACGTTAATGTGAGCTCCCCTACCCTGTTTAGCCCCCCCCCCCCCATGGTTAAAAGTTGTAAAATGTCTAAACTGAGCATTTGCGATCCTTTTCTGTGTTACAAAAAATCGGAGCTCAAACGGGCGATTTTGAACAAGGAAACTTATTGACGTCAGATCGAAAAAAGAAATGCAAATGCAGTTCCACCCCCGTCTGTCTGTACTCAGCGTCTCTGTAAATCACGCCCAGAGAGTTTGGACTGTGAATGCGCTAGGCAATGCTAAATGCGTTTTTTCATTTGCCTGGAGGCACGTCCGAGTGTTTCTAGGCTCAGAAGTCCTTTATCTGAGCCTCTGGACCTTTGAACAGCAGTGGTTTAATTTTATTTTATGTGGAAATGTGTTTATTTTTCAATGGAACGCTTCAAATCTCTCCCCCCGTGCAAAAACAAGGAAATGGATCAGCTGAGAGCTGAGAGCGAGAGCGGAGAGTTTGGCCACGCCCCCACCCTCTGCTATTGGCCATCTGTTTTCTCCTCATTTGCATTCAAGCAGCAACGCCCAGAATAAAGAGTTTGAGAGAGATATTTATGACTCTTTCTCATCTTATCTCTGTTTCTCATGAGTGTTGATTTTGAAGAAGGATTCATTTACAGTATTAGGGAACCATTAAGGAGCCATATAAAAGCATCAAGAAGAACCATGTCATGGGATCTTTAAACTTGCAATAACAAGTTTATTAAACTTTGTCCAGTTGAGAAAGTGAATTTCTCCTTTTACCATGGCTTGTACCTGGGCGACTGAGGGATTCTTCACGCACATAGGCTAATCATGACTTCTCCATCTTCAGCAGAGCGTAAACAAACTCCTCACATGTCAAATAAATATTACATTTCTTGTCCTGTGTGAATGGGTCATTTATATTCCAGAGGTCCTGTGATAAACCCACATTTCTCTACATCCCCCTGGAAAACTAATCCCGTCCCAATAGGGCTTAATTTAGCATAATGAGCTTTCTTTTACATTCTTCACACCGTTTACATTAGACTTGAACAATTTACAAAAGGAAACCAACAATGGAAGTGATGTAAAGGACAGAACAAACCAACGATGGTGCGGAAACAACAGTAATTTGACGTTTGTTTATTTCTCCTGACAGAGAAGGCGTCCAACTTTTTTGTTTCACGTGGACAGGCCCAGGAATTAGTCAGAACACAGAATATTTTGTCATTTTTTTGTTTGTTTTGTTCCTTCAGGAGGACGGAGACGACGACAGCGACTTCTCCGATTACGGCGAGGAGCCTGACGGCAGGAGGGACGCGCTGGCCGAGCCCTGCTTCGCTCTGATCGGAGAGATATTTGAACTCAGAGGAAGTAAGAAGCGGGTTTTACAACGTGTACATCATTTCAAATCAAACTATGGCACCATTTTATGTTGTATTTCCTCTTGTGTTCTGTATGGTTCTCTTTAGTGTTTAAGTGGGTGAGGAAAACACTTATTGCACTAGTCCAGGTGACGTTTGGACGCACCATCAACAAGTGAGTTTATTTCTGCTGTACGTACACATTACAATGAAGTTTCCTCATTAAAACAGACCTGGAGTTGTGTTTTGTTTCATTCACACATGTTTAACACACAAACCTGCACATTTAGACTGAGTTTTTCTCTCAAACAGGAAACAAAAGGTAAAGGTGGCGAAGACGAGCAAACCCACTATTCTATTATGAAAGCTCAACTAAAATGGCAAAATGAACCCAATAATACAGGGGTGTTCAACCCAATAACCGGCATCTACTATGGACAAATCTTTACAAGGAGGTCGCGTTCATCCGTAACCTGCCCGTACTTTTCCAGTGAGAGTGGTATAAGCCGCTACTTTTTTCTCACACTTCGGAACCTGCGGCTTATGTATGGATTAATTCTTTATCAAGACAGCGAATGTAGCGCGTAACCCGAGCTCCACTGCACGCGTCAGTGTTTACGCTATTTTAACAACAGAATTCTTCATTTACAAATGTAAAATGAAAAAAGAAATCCAAATTGCTGTATTGCTGTTAAAATGTATATAAAATATGTAATGGGAATAGAAGAATATTGCAAAAACAAATAAGACAGTATTTTTTGGGAAAATGGTCATCTTTATATCATGAAGTCAGCAGAACTTTATCCTCCTGAGACCCGGCCCATTCATTGTCTGTCTTTTAATTGTTTTGAGACTCTAGTTTGTGGGAGTAGTATTAAAAAAAAAAAAAAAATCAAAAAATGTAAAAAAAAATAATAATAAAAAAAAAAAAAAATACATTATACATAAAAAATAAATAAATATGTAAATAAATAAATAAATAAAAATAAATAAAAATAAATAATACACAATATATAAAAAATAAATAAATACAGTCATATCTCACCTTACGAAATTAATTTGTTCCAGAAGTGGTTTCGTAACGTGAATTTTTCCTAAATTGAGTAGCTATTTCAATGGAAAAGGCCAGTGCGCATGTGCTCAGTCACAGCTGTTTGATGTAGACAGACTAATAACAAAGGGTTACTCAAACACGTTTGAATGAAACAAAAACACTACTCAAAGTCTGTTTTTGAGGAGGTAACAACATTATAACATGATTTAAACTAGGGATGCACCGACGACCAAACGTGGACTAAACCTGGACTGGACCAGGACTAGACCTGGACTAAACCAGGACTAGACCAGGTCTAAACCAGGATTAAAGCGCCGTGTGCGGGTCTATTTCCTGGTTTCGTGCTAGCTCTGCCGGTGTACCTCACGAGTCACGGCTGAGGCGAGCAGCGAGGAGGGGAGGGGATGTGCCTCCCCTCGGGACCGCACGAAGTCCGAGCACATGAACGAACGCAGGCAAGAGCCACGGTGGTTTAATCCTGGTTTAGACCTGGTTTAGACCCAGTGTAGAGGAGGCACGGTTTGAGCACGGGTCTCGTGCTCGCGCCCCGGGTGGGACGTGCGGTCTCGCGCCGGTTATGCTGCGCTATCACACACGTGTCCACACGCGCACAACACCCCTCCTTCCCCCCACACTTCACTATTAATACATTTTGTTGAAAATCTATGAATGTTTGAGTGTTTAAACGAGAGACAAATGTGAGAAAAGTTTAAATCCAGTCTGAGAAAAGCGTATAATGTGTGTGGCTGAGCGCGCATTATTTGAATTTTTGAGATTTCAGGTTTCGTAACTTGGAATTTTTGTTTGTTGGGACATTCGTAAGGTGAGGTACCACTGTAAATAAGAAATTAAAAGGGAGTCTAAGAACTTTTTGAGGCGACTGTAGAAGCTTGTCAGAGATGTTGGTCATTAAAAGTTTTTGTTAGGTTGTTAACTTCACATGGATTTAACACCAAAATGTTCCCGACGTCTATTACAGAGGACATGTTATAACATTATGAATGAAAATAAAATTAACAAATTGTTCATTTACCTCCAAATAGAAAATTAAAATAAGAATAATTTAGATAGACTTTTTTTCTTCAGGTCCCAGGAGGTTATAACATCAAATGGAATCATCATTGTCACATTATCATTTCTCTCTTTTGTATTGTGATATTGTGATATTTGTCCTATTGTCAACAACATGTACACTGTATGTGACATATGGAAATAAAAAGCATAATTAAAAAAAAAAAAGGAAACAAAAGGTAAAGGTAAAAGGAGCTGTTCACTTTAAAACTCCCTTTATAGAGTCACTTTTGTGTGATATATTTGACGTGTTTTGGTCTAAATGGCGTCTCCTCTTGCGGTGCGTTCACAGGCAGATCCGGGACACCGTAAACTGGATTTTCTCGGAGCAGATGTTGGTGTGTTACATTGGCGTGTTCAGGGACACGTTTTGGCCGAACGGAAATTTAGCGCCGCACGTCAAAGTCCGGACAGAATCAGAACGAAACGAGACGAAGGAGAGGGCTCAGCAGAAACTACTGGACAATATTCCAGGTACTCACGGGCTGAAAGAGACGTACCGGACGTACCGGACGTACCGGACGTACCAGACGTACCAGACGGGAATGTTTTTACGTGTCTGCTTCAAGAGCAAAGTACACTGTGTTCCTCCTGGAGGCTCTGCTGTTACGTCTGTCCTAACAAAATCTGAAGTACTACACTGGTCCCTCGCTCTATCGCGGTTCACTTTTTGCGGCGTCGCTGTTTCGCGGATTTTTTTTTTTTTTTATTTCAATTTTTTTTTATAGTGTAACATGAAGTTACAACACGGGCGAGCGCTGTCATCAGCACTAAAACAGTTTATCTCCGTGTGATAGAATGGGGGAAGTGGGGGTGGACTAGACTGAACTAGTGAGACACGTCTTAATGACCTGTATGTGTTAAATGCAGATCTAGACCAGAACTAAACCAGGTCTAAACCTGGACTGGACCTGGACTAAACCAGGACTGGACCAGGTCTAAACCAGGATTAAACCACCCCGTGCGGCTCTTTGCTGGTTTCGTGCGGCTCTTGCGTGTTCGCTTTGTGGCTCGGGCTGAGACGATGGGTCCGGGCGCCGCGGTTCGATCTTGTGCTCCCAGCCCCGGTGTACGCGCAACCTCACGCCGGTCACGCTGCTCTGTCACGGATTTGACCACGATGAGGGGTGCACGTGTCGCGCACTTCTCCAAGGGGTTGGTGCGCGTCGCGTCCCGGGACGTGGCAGTGCCGTTGGATGAGCGCGGTGCTTCCTTCGGATCCAGTGACTCATGTCTTCGCTCCCCTCGCGCGTCCGGCGGGGCTCCCGGCGGAGCCCCCACGCGTCACTATTAATACATTTTGTTGAAAATCTACGAACGTTTGAGTGTTTAAACGAGAGAGAAATGTGAGAAAATGTTAATACCAGTCTGAGAAAAGTGTATAATGTGTGTGGTGAGGCATTTACAGCCTTAAAACATGTATAATAATTGTAAAATATAAAGTTGTCCTACTTCGTGGATTTAACTTATTACGGGTTATTTTTAGAACATAACCCCCGCGATAAACGAGGGACCGCTGTATTTAACTTGAGTATTTTTCCTGTTTATGTGCCTGTTATGTTCCCGTGGTCTTTAATTTAATTTCATGTGTTTGTACGGCTCATAAGTCCCCCAGAAACACACTTTTACTGTTGGTTTAATGCCGTACTGTGGAATATTCGAGGAGCAATCACATCTCCATGGGGACGAGCAGGCCGCGGACTCTCTCGAACTCCCTCTGACGCTTTTTTCACTTTGTTTTCCTCTTCCTCAGACGCTTTGGCGAACCTGGTGGGTCAGCAGAACGCTCGATACGGGATCATAAAGATCTTCAACGCCCTGCAGGAGGCCAGAGCCAACAAACACCTGCTCTACGTAAGAACACCGGCTTTCACTTTAGGCTTTTACCACAGCGCCAAACGTACGCACAAGTATCAGTTCATCCAGGTTTTCTCACGGTTAACGAGCCGCTAACGAGTCCAGATTAGGCCATTTTCTGGTCTCTGTTATAATTTTCCTCGTCACAAACACACCAGAGTTGTGTTTTGTTTGCCACGTTTACATGAGAGCTTTAATTCTGAATAAAAATAATTAGTGCTGTCGGGTGTAGTGTTGCCCCCGTGACCCGGCCCCGGATAAGCGGAAGAAAATGGATGGATGGATGGAGTGCTGTCGGGTGATTAAAAAAAAAAAATCTCATTCATTACAGGATTTGTAATTAATTAATCTAATTAATCGCATTTTAATCTCATGAGAGAAAGATTGAAAGAGATTGAGAGAGAGAGATTGAGAGAGAGATTGAGAGAGAGATTGAGAGAGAGATTGAGAGAGAGATTGAGAGAGAGATTGAGGGAGAGATTGAGAGAGAGAGATTGAGAGAGAGAGATTGAGAGAGAGATTGAGAGAGAGAGAGATTGAGAGAGAGATTGAAAGAGATTGAGAGAGAGATTGAGAGGGAGAGATTGAGAGAGAGATTGAAAGAGATTGAGAGAGAGATTGAGAGGGAGAGATTGAGAGAGAGATTGAGAGGGAGAGATTGAGAGAGAGATTGAAAGATTGAGAGAGATTGAGAGAGAGATTGAGAGAGAGATTGAAAGAGAGATTGAGAGAGATTGAGAGAGAGATTGAGAGGGAGAGATTGAGAGAGAGATTGAAAGATTGAGAGAGATTGAGAGAGAGATTGAGAGAGAGATTGAAAGAGATTGAGAGAGAGATTGAGAGAGATTGAGAGAGAGATTGAAAGAGATTGAGAGAGAGATTGAGAGAGAGATTGAAAGAGATTGAGAGAGATTGAGAGAGAGATTGAGAGAGAGATTGAAAGAGAGATTGAGAGAGAGATTGAGAGGGAGAGATTGAGAGAGAGATTGAAAGAGATTGAGAGAGAGATTGAGAGGGAGAGATTGAGAGAGAGATTGAGAGGGAGAGATTGAGAGAGAGATTGAAAGATTGAGAGAGATTGAGAGAGAGATTGAGAGAGAGATTGAGAGAGAGATTGAAAGAGATTGAGAGAGAGATTGAGAGAGAGAGAGATTGAGAGAGAGATTGAAAGAGATTGAGAGAGAGATTGAGAGGGAGAGATTGAGAGAGAGATTGAAAGAGATTGAGAGAGATTGAGAGAGAGATTGAGAGAGAGATTGAAAGAGATTGAGAGAGAGAGAGATTGAGAGAGATTGAAAGAGATTGAGAGGGAGAGATTGAGAGAGAGATTGAGAGGGAGAGATTGAGAGAGAGATTGAAAGATTGAGAGAGATTGAGAGAGAGATTGAGAAAGAGATTGAGAGAGAGATTGGGAGAGAGATTGAAAGAGATTGAGAGAGATTGAGAGGGAGAGATTGAGAGAGAGATTGAAAGAGATTGAGAGAGATTGAGATAGAGATTGAGAGAAAGATTGAAAGAGATTGAGAGAGAGATTGAGAGAGAGATTGAAAGAGATTGAGAGAGAGAGAGAGATTGAGAGAGAGATTGAAAGAGATTGAGAGAGATTGAGAGAAAGATTGAAAGAGATTGAGAGAGAGATTGAGAGAGAGATTGAAAGAGATTGAGAGAGAGAGAGAGATTGAAAGAGATTGAGAGAGAGATTGAGAGGGAGAGATTGAGAGAGAGATTGAGAGGGAGAGATTGAGAGAGAGATTGAAAGAGATTGAGAGAGATTGAGAGAGAGATTGAGAGAGAGATTGAGAGAGAGATTGAGAGAGAGATTGAGAGAGAGATTGAGAGAGATTGAGAAAGATTGAGAGAGATTGAGAGAGATTGAGAGAGAGATTGAAAGAGATTGAGAGAGAGATTGAAAGAGATTGAGAAAGATTGAGAGATATTGAGAGATTGAAAGAGATTGAGAGGGAGATTGAAAGAGAGATTGAAAGAGATTGAGAGAGAGAGATTGAGAGATTGAAAGAGAGACTACGACTGCAGGAAAAGTTTGGATCGCGTTTGTGTCGGCGGCGTAATGACAAACCGAGATGACAAAACGCCGGTAGCAGCCGAAGTTCGTGTCCCTGTTCAGTCAGAACCTTCCTGCCCTCCAGATGCTGAGCGGATTTAAACAAACCTGATTTAACATGTTTTCCATGAGTTATTACTTCTATGTAAACTCCAAGGAGAATATTTTAATTCCGAACTATTTAACTCAGAACAATTATTTCAGAATAAAAAAATCCTGTAAACGTGGAGATTCACATGTTTGACACACAGATTTCGGCTCAGTTCTTCTCAGACGGTAAACACTGTAGTTAATCTCCTCTCAGGGAGATCCACTTTGAATTTGTATATTCCTGAACCAGAACCAGACAGTTTCAGATCAGATTTGGACATTTTTCATATTGTGGACGTGTTTTTGTTTCAGGTGATGATGGAAATGTTACTGAAGGAGCTGTGCCCCGAGCTCAGTGCAGAGGCGGACAGTGTCTGAGTCTGGACCGGGGTCTGGACCGCGGCCTGGACTGGGGTCTGGACCAGTGTCTGAGTCTGGACCAGGGTCTGGGGTCAGACCCTGGTCCAGGGTCTGGGGTCTGGGTCTGGGGTCTGGGTCTGGACCAGGGCCTGAATCTGGACCAGGGTCTGAGTCTGGACCAGGGCCTGAATCTGGACCAGGGTCTGAGTCTGGACCAGGGTCTGAGTCTGGACCAGGGTCTGGACCGGGGTCTGGGACCAGGGATTGGGCCTGGAGTCTGGAGTCTGGGACCAAGATCTGAACTTTGAGCCAGGGACCAGGGTCTGAACCTGGAGTCTGGGACCGGGGTCTGGACCTTGAGTCTGGGACCGGGGTCTGGACCTGGAGTCTGGGACCGGGGTCTGGACCTTGAGTTTGGGACCAGGGTCTGGACCTTGAGTCTGGACCAGGGTCTGGACCTTGAGTTTGGGACCAGGGTCTGGACCTTGAGTCTGGACCAGGGTCTGGACCTTGAGTCTGGGACCGGGGTCTGAAGCGGACTATTTAACCAGAATCTGAACCAAAACATGGACCGTAATCTGGACCTGGAGTTTAGGCCTTTCTGTAGCGACCAATCAAACTGCCACGACTGATCAGGACCGAACCCTCCGCAAACGGAAAGAAAGAAAGAAAGAAGAGAAGAGAAGAGAAGAGAAGAGAGGCTATGGTCCAGTTCTGATCATTAAAAATTCCAAAACAGGGAATTACTTTTGTGGTACAGACCTGAACATCGCCATGGAAACACAACCCAAGAAACCATTTTAAAGGCGCACATCCCGACACCCTTTCCTCGTCCTCCTCGTCTTCTGTCCATCCACGGGTTTCCGAACGACGAGGATGTGGGACCTTTGCCGTAGCGACTGACGTTTAAAACTAAATATTACATCTTTTGAATGGGGGAAAAGTCCTCAGAATGTTCCACAGAGCTGGACAAATCCATGAATATTGACACCTTGCAGCTGACGTTATCAACATTCCCTGGGGGTGTGACGCTAACCGTAGGCACTGCTCTGTCTGAAGCTCTGTTACTCAAATTGGACTTTAATCAGAGCTTCATTTGAACACAATCGGACTTAGCTGAACTACAACAGGTGAGCTGTTTCGTGCTGTTAAACGAGTTAAACTGTTAAACTCGGAAAACATTACCGTCACTTTCACGTTTTTGTTGAAAATTAAACTCCTAAACGGGACCACGAACGCTCGGACTGATCACGGCTCCTCAAAATCCATTATTTCAATCGATTTTGTATTTTTTTTGTCGAGTTTTCAGACGAATTTAACACTTTTTTTGTCAGCGTTTGCTAATTGCATCGCGTCACCACGTTAACTTCTCAACATTCCGGCGATGCAACCAACCGTACGTAGAACACCCCCAGCGCGACGCCACTGCCAAGTTTCAATACCGGAGATAACGCGCCAAAACGTGACGCGCGAAGGCAAAAGAATCACAGATATTAGTCCATGATCGGCGCTTTTACTCTGGTTTCTTGCAGATTTCTTCACTGGAACAAACTTTAAACTTCATCAAAAAACACTTCTACCTTTTCCTCTTCTGTACCACAAACAGTCAAGGGCGCTGTACCCGATTTTTACCGTCTTAAAAAACGTGAAAAACAAACAGAACTTGAACATTTTCAGCAGTTTGCAGTGGTCCAAAGTTATTCCTCACTGCCCTTATGCATTCAGAGCGTCGTACTTAACCACCTCGACGAGTTTATTTCAGCTTTTCGCAACTTTTAGAGACACAGAGTGGAGTTTTGCCGTCGCGGTAATGCTAAGAACAACTAACAGAGCAAATAATTAGACTTATTTTGACCTCAAGAGCTGCTTATACCATAAATCTGGACTGGGGAGGGGCACATTGTTTTGAAAAACCTGGAAAAATCTGGTACAGGGCCTTTAAATTGCCTTTCCAAAACGACTTGGAGTCTAAAACTTCACTTAAAGCTCCCATATTCTGCTGAAAATGCCTTTGATTTTTGATTTTTTTTTACCTTGAATACTGTCGTTACCTGATGAAAAACACGTCAGGACTTTTCGTTTTCAGGCAAATGTCACGTTCTTTATCGACAGTTGGAGCCAAACCTTTGTTTTTAAAATCACCTTTACTGGACTTTTGTTTTTGTTGTTACATTTACAGTAGCCTTTGTGCTAAGAGGCTATTTCAAATCCCACTCCCCTAATCCGCCCCAGGGTTTCACAGTGACTAAAAATTAAACTAAGACCAATTTAGTCGCCATAGCAATTAACAAAAACAAAAAATCTCTCAAAAAGTCCTCAAAATGTCGCTCAAATAAGTGTTAAAAGCCAAAAACTGCCACAAACCGTCTTGAAATTATTCCCTAGGGTGAGTCTGTCTTTACTGTTCTATGAATTAAAGGTTCACTGCGTAACTTTTCTGGCGGCTGCTACCTGCTTTTCTCCCTCGCTTCGCCTGGAACGTTCCGTAGCTCGGCGTTTAGCATTTATTCCATTACGCTTGCGTTTATCGCTCAAAAATACCTCGTTAACTGTGAATTCTTAACGTCGGCGAGCTCGCCTTTCCGCAGATCTCGCCTGTAACGAGGCCTTTTGGCGTCACCGACTTGTCGAAACGGAGAAATAAAATATATACATGTTACACTGTGGAACATTCCAGGCAAAATAATAATCTCATAGAAGTGTAAGGTTAAATTCAATTCTTTTTATAGATGTGTGTATAATCTCCATGGAAACGAGCAGCTGGAAACCCTCCACCTGAAAAGTTACACAGCGCGTCTTTAAATTCAGATGGAATACACCTGAAAAGTTACACAGCGCGTCTTTAAATCTCCGCGGAATACACGTAAACGCGATTCATAACCGTGGAAAAGCCTGATATGGGAGCTTTATTTCCTTCGGGATGGGGCTGGGTCTGTCTCGCGGGCGCCCCCTCCTGGTCGGAGCTGTAATTCTGTGATTCTCGTTCGAAGGCGTATCATTGTGCAATATTCTGTCACGTGAAAAGTCGTGTGATTTATTTATGATTGTTTGATAGATTTTTATTTTTACCGAAAATTGTTTAGAAACGTTTATATAAGCAATAAACTGTTGCAACAAAAATGGACTCTGCTCGGGATTCTTTTTATTCTTTTCCGAGGATGGAACTGAACGGAAAGACGATTATAACGCCTGACTGTTCGTACAAATCAGGAATCAGGAAGGTTTTTATTGCCATATGAGTTTAACAACATTAGGAACTCGCTTCGATACCTGGAGCGGACAGACACTCCGAGCACCAGGGCGGCCATTCGCGGCGCCAACTTGGTTACAACAGAGTAGAAAAAAAGATGCAGACAATTTTACAACATGTAATGACAGAAAAAAACAATTGGAGAGGTAAAGTAAACATACGGTGATCTTTTTCTTTGGCAACAGAAGGGGGGGGGGGGGGGGGTCAGATTGGAAATCAATAATTGATTGGAAACTGACGCAGAGGCAGACTTACTAAATAGACAGGGCAGAGTGTTTTACATAAAAATGTCAGTGTGAGCCGAATGGAATGTGTTGTTTTCTTTTGTAGAGTGCTGTGTAGATAAGGCCCCAGCTGTGACCTTGGACGTGTTTGTGCAGAAGATGTAGTCAAAGCAAAGTCCAGTTGAATCACAATATCAGGAGAATTAATTACACCGGGAAATTTAGCATAATCAATACATTTTTAGAACCCAGGCAAACAGACAATTTGCCAGAACCCTGGTTTCTGCCAGGCCCCCCAACTTCATGCCACCAAGCAGGTCTGTGCGACTCGCAATCCTCCCGCTGGCACGTATGATGAATGAACGCAGACTGAGCCGCTGTTCCACACAGTTCCACATCCATTATCCGAGATGTTATCCAGTGCCAGACAGATTTCCACAACTCAGGTGTTTCAGTTCAATCCGTGTTTCCCTTTCTGATCTCGTCCTCCCTGGTCCGCCACAGCCCCACTATCGTGTAAAATGACCTCCGGCGGCTCGGGCTCTTTTATCCGCTCGGCTCCAATTAGTGATGGGTCAGAAAAACATCCTCCAGGCCAATCCAGATGTCCTGCCATCAAAATTCCAATAGTAATCGTTTCGTGTCCTCCGGTAACAGCGGTGCCAGGCACACGACGCGTCGTGTATCTAGCAGCGAGTTCCCTTGGGACTGTCCGGCTCTCCAGACCGGCGCTGCTCCGTGAAAAAAAAAATGCCAATAGCGTTGTGGGACCAGCTCCAATTCATGATTTAGGATTTCGAAAATCTGTTCCAACAGGAGAAAAATTACGAGACGAGAGAAATTAGACATCAGACAGCGCAAGATAAGCTATGCCTTTATTAGTCCCACAGTGGGGAAATTCCAGTTCTGCATTTAACCCATCCTGTTATTAGGAGCAGTGGGCAGCACACATTAGGGCGCCCGGGGACCATCTCCATGATCTTCTTGCTTCGGTTTGGTCAGGACCAAAGCTGGAGGTACCTATGGTGCATGTTTTGGGTTGGTGGGGGAAACCGGAGTGCCCGGAGGAAACCCACCCAGACACGGGGAGAACATGCAAACTCCACACAGAAAGGCTCGGGTGATCCGGGGATCGAACCCGGAACCTTCTTGCTGTGAAGCATGAGTGCTACACACTCAGCCACCGTGCCGCCAGGAAGAAGAAAATGCGTCTGCTCTCCACGGCAGCTAGAACAGTTCAACATATAAATTACCAAGGTTTTCTTTTTTTTTGTGGTACACGCCTGAACATCGCCATGGAAACAACCCAAGAAACCATTTTAAAGGCGTACATCCTCTTCCCGTTTCAGAATGATGAGAATCTAGGACCGTTGCCATAGCGATTGACATTTTCTGAGTACTGTACTGAACGGAAAGACGATTATAATGTCTGACTGTTCGTACAAAACTTATAAATTACCAAGGTTTTCAGCATTCTCATTTTGAAATTCCACTTTTTTTTGTTTGCCACAATAAAACACGGTTTGATATTGAATTTCTTTATCCGTCAAAAATCCAAGTTATTGCCACAAATCAAATCTTTAACCTTTTTCACTATTCTAGTACTTTTTTTTTCTGTTCAAACATTGAAAACAGAATTATATTTAAGATTTTACAAAAACATTGACCAAGTTTTGTCTGTTTTTTGTTTGTTTTGTTTTACATTCGGGTAAAGTGTATTATTTGACTCCCCGGTTGGACAAAGGCATTAGATGTGATATGTTTAGGTAATCCCAGTTGTTACCTAGCAACCATAATGTAAAAAAGCCTTATGCCTGTCTAAGGTTCAGGACAGTTATGATACGATACATCACAACACCTTCTTCTTCTCCTTTCGGCTTGTCCCTTTTTCAGGGGTTGCCACAGCGAATCAACTTTTTCCATCTCGCCCTGTTTTCTGTATCTTCTACTCTGGCTCCAACTACCTCCATGTCCTCCCTCACTGCATCCATAAATCTCCTCTTTGGTCTTCCTCTTTGTCTCCTACCTGGTAGCTCCATCTCTAACATTCTTCTACCAATATATCCACTGTCCCTCCTCTGAACATGTCCAAACCATCTCAATCTGGCTTCTCTAGCTTTTTCTCCAAACCTTCCTGTCTGTGTTGTCCCTCTGATGACCTCATTCCTGATCCTGTCCATCCTTGTCACTCCTAAAGAGAATCTGAGCATCTTTAACTCTGCTATCTCCAGCTCTGCCTCCTGTCTTCTGCCTATTGCAAGTGTTTCTAATCCATACATCATGGCTGGTCTCACAACTGTCCTGTAAACCTTTCCCTTCACCCTAGCTGGCACTCTTCTATCGCAGATCACTCCTGACACTTTTCTCCAGCTGTTCCATCCTGCCTTCACTCTATTCTTCACCTCTCTTCCACAGTCTCCACTGCTCTGAACAGATGATCCTAAGTATCTAAAATCCTCCACCTTCACCACCTCTGCTCCTTGTAACTTCACTGTTCCACTGTTCTATCATTCACACACATGTACTCTGTCTTGCTACGACTGACCTTCATCCCTCTTCTCTCTAATGCGAACCTCCACCTCTCTAGATTTTCTTCTAGTTGCTGCCTACTCTCACTGCAGATCACAATGTCATCTGCAAACATCATAGTCCATGGCGACTCCTGTCTGACCTCATCTGTTAATCTGTCCATCACCAAAGCAAACAAGAAGGGGCCCAGAGCCGATCCTTGATGTAGTCCCACCTCCACCTTGAAGTCTTCTGTCCTTCCAACAGCACACCTCACTACTGTTGTACTATATATCACAACACCTTCTTTTATTTAAGGTGCACTATGTAACTTGTTCCACAGTGTGACATTAAACTGTTCTACTTTATATTTATTCAATTACAGCTGGTTTTATGGCTCAAAAATACCTAGAAAAACAGGCATTCTGACTCTCCGCAGATCTGACCTGTAACTTTGTCTGGTTTGGTCGCCGTGAAGATATAACTAATGCCATACTGCAGAACATTCCAAGCAAAGCAATAATATGAAAAAAAAGTGTTTGACGGACGTATAACATGATGACATTACATTATATTTTCAGTGAGTCATTATATTTAAGAGCTTTTCCTTTCAACCTAAAACATTCCAGCATTTGGGCGGCTCATCAGAAATCACACGGCGAGAAAACGTCGCAGGGGGTCTTTGAAGGGGTCTAGTCCAAAGAGCTTCATTTGGTCTTATTACAATTTATGTTATTTGTTTCTTTTTTCAGACCAGGAGTTTGTTTTCATACCTGACAGTCTGGACTGCTCCCTGCGGTCTTCCTCAGAGTCGTCAGGTGATGTTGCTGTGACGTGTCTGGTCAGCTGATTTATACAGGTTAAAGAGGCAATCGAAATACGGAAACGTTCCCACAGGACCATAAACCAGGACGGGACGAGGGGGCTTTTTTTACTCCCGCACACCCGGGATACTGTCATGAGGAAGTCGGACTGCAGGTGGCGCTGTCGTCCTGCCTCCACTGGTAAGAAGAAAGCGCCAGAATCTGTTTAAACCAGCTGAGCGGACATGTCACAGAAACATCGTGTGACCCTGAGGAAGACCGCAGGGAGCAGTCCAACTGTCATGATCCTCCAGTCTCTCCCTTTCAATCAATCAATCAATCAATCAAACATTTATAAGG
Organism: Paratrypauchen microcephalus; assembly: GCA_036785185.1. Taxonomy (NCBI): domain Eukaryota; kingdom Metazoa; phylum Chordata; class Actinopteri; order Gobiiformes; family Gobiidae; genus Paratrypauchen; species Paratrypauchen microcephalus. Next base: position 1,013,069 of record JAVJIX010000119.1, on the reverse strand, counting down.
CGCTTTTCATACAAAATTGTAGCACAAAGCGCCTTACAGTGGTCAAGGATTAGAAGATTGACCTTTATTGATCTCGCACAGGAGAAGTTGTTTCTAAATTTGACCCGGGGACCATCCCCATGATTTTGTTTTGTTATTTATGCTTTGGTCAGGCCCTAAGCTGGAGGATTTTACCTATGGCGCATGTTTAGGTCATTAAACATGATTATGGTGGTAATCAATCAATCAATCAATATTTATAAAGCGCTTTTCATACAAAATGTAACACAAAGCGCCTTACAGTGATTAAGGATTAGAAGATTGACTTTTCATTGATCTCATACAGGAGAAATCGTTTTCTGCATTTGACCCGGGACCATCTCCATGATTATGTTATTTAGTCTTGGTCAGGACCTGAGCTGGAGGATTTTACCTGGAGCATGTTTTGGGTTGATGGGGGAAACCGGAGGAAACCCATCCAGACACGGGGAGAACATGCAAACTCCACACAGAAAGGCCCGGGCGACCCGAACCTTCTTACTGTGAAGCATGAGTGCTAACCACTCAGCCACTGTGCTGCCAACAGAGAAAAAACAAACAAACAAAAAAAAACAACAGATGAACAAACAGACAAACATTTGTCTCAGTTCTCAGTGTGCACAGTTCGGAGTGTGGTTTTAATGGCGCATACGTCACTTCCAGCGCAACAACCGCTGTCCCATTTTGTTTTTGTCCCATGCACAGTTAAAATGCATCCTGAAAACCGCAGTCGTTTCCATGGAAATCAGGGCGTGGACCAACTACGTGAAAAAGCACACTTCGCACAGTCATATATCCCAGCATGCACCACGCGCTACTGCTTCTACGGGAGAAAATGGAGTCGGCGGCTGTATCTGGTAGTTGCGGGACCTGTCCCATTTCGCCGACGCCCATGAGTACCCTTAAAACCACGCTCCGAACTGTGCACACTGAGAATTGAGACACGGCTACAATTCGCAGTGTGCACAGTTCGGAGTGTGGTTTTAAGGGCGCATACGTCACTTCCGGCGCAACAACTGCTGTCCCATTTCGTTTTTGTTCCATGCGCAGTTAAAATTCACCCTGAAAGCCGCAGTCGTTTCCATGGAAATTGGGTGTGGACCAACTGCGCATCCATGCACACTTCGCGCAATCGTATATCCCAGCATGCACTGGGCGTTACTTCTACGGGAGAAAATGGAGTCGGCGGCTGCATCTGGTAGTTGCGGGACCTGTCCCATTTCGCCGACGCCCATGCGGTCCACGAAGTGCACTACTGCATACTTAAACAGTCCGGAGTGCCCTTAAAACCACACTCCGAACTGTGCACACTGTGGATTGAGACATGGCTTTTGTCTCACCTGCCTGGGAGGAGTCTCCTATCACCACACCCCTGAGATCCATCCCCAATCTACTCCTGCCCACATCAGCCCACTTCTTCCTCCGCTCCCTGACACTTCCTCAGTTTTTGGCTCACGCTTCTCTAGATCTTGTTTTTTGAGAACCGTTTGGCGTTTGTTCCCGGACCTTTTTCTAGTTTTTGTTGTTTCTGCTCCCAGTGCTCCCTGGATCTCCCATCTCAGCTCCTCTGTTCATCTCGTAGCTCATGTTCCTCTGGACCCCCCTGCCTAGTGCCCGTCTCCCTCCACTCCACCCTTTTGCCCATTTCCATATCCATCCGTACAATAAACCTTTTCACCTTACTTGAGTTTGGTTTTGTTGTTTTTGGGTCCAAATCCGTGCTTTATAACACTTTTGGTCTGTTTGAAGGGGTCTATGGTGGTAATATATAAAGTTCACAGTCAGTTTTATTGTCAAAAACCATATGTACAGGTCGCACACACAGGATTTGAAATTGCAGCGCCCCCTAGGCCCACAGTGAACTTAAAACATCTGATAAACAAGACAATAAACAATAAACATAATGACTAAAACAATAATAATGGGTGGTGGTGGAATATATTATTTTGTGTCCAAAAAAAAATATATAAATAATATACATAAATAAGTAAATAAGACATAAAAAATTAAAATAAAACATTAAAAAATAATACATTAAAATACATAAATAAATAAAATAATAAATTAAAAAGGAGTCTAAAAAGTTTTTAAGGCGACTGTAAAACCGAAAAAATGTTTTTGTTAGGTTTAGGTTAGGTTAACTTGACATGGATTGAACACTATTACAGTCCATACAAATAAAATTAACAAAATGTAAATGCTAAGGTGTTCATTTACCTCCAAATAGAAAATTAAAGGAAAAGTAAAAAAAAATGTTTAACAATCTGAGCCTTCTTTCAGCAATAAAACAAGTAGTTTTACTCACCCATAGCAGTTTGGTGTCAATTGGAGCAGTATCGCAGAACTTATGTTGAGCCGTTCTGTTCTACTAATGATCCCGTATCCGTTAGCGTGAGTGCTCGGGGGCACTGATTGCGGTGTCCAAATAACACAAACTTTAGCACTTTTCAAATCACAGAAGATCGCTGTGTCAGCGTAGACTTTTAGTAGATTCCAAAACGGCCTGAAACCCGATATCGCAACAGAAAAGTAAAGTTCAGAGCGGTGTTAGCTTCTTTCGGACTAGCGGTGTTTACAAAATAGCTGAGTTCACGCATGCGCACTGTCCTCTCTGATGACGTCATCAAATGAAACTATAGCTGCATATCGGGTTTCAGGCCGTTTTGGAATCCACTAAAAGTCTACCCTGACACAGCGATCTTCTGTGATTTGAAAAGTGCTAAAGTTTGTGTTATTTGGACACCGCAAAGTAATGCCCCGAGCACTCACGCTAACGGATACGGGATCATTAGTAGAACAGAACGGCTCAACATAAGTTCTGTGATACTGCTCCAATTGACACCAAACTGCTATGGGTGAGTAAAACTACTTGTTTTATTGCCGAAAGAAGGCTCAGATTGTAAAAAAAACACGTTAATTTTCCTTTAAAATAATAATAATAATTTAGATACACTTTTTATCTTCGGGTCCCAGGAGAATATGTTGTTTTGTTTTGTTTTGTTTGTTTTTTTAATCTGAAATAAGTTGTGTCACCATGGTAACCGATGCAGCGTGACGGCGTTAGAAAGCATCAATATAACAAGCTAGAAAGATTTGAATTTGATTTAACTCAGTTTTGCGTCAGTACGGTGATTTCGGGCAAAAAAGAAAAGTAAAAATAAAAGAAAAAAAGGGAATTTCCTCGTACTTTTAGAGAGAATTTGAAAGTTAGGGGCCGCAAACGGGGAGGGGTTCAGTTGCCACAACAACGGAAACTGTACAATCCGCCTTCAAACTAAGAACTTTCAAACTCACAACTTACTCAAATAAACTCACAATTTATATTATATCAACTCCCAAATATATATTATTAAAGCTAGAGTACTTTTTATATTAAATAGTCTATTATTTTAACATTGCGTTGCCAAAAATGCAAAGAAACGCTTTTAATTTGACAAACCGGAAGTGATTTCTGTGCTTTCTTTTTTGTCGCCGTGAAAATTTAACATTTTCAGTTCCAGTTTTTGCCTCTACCGGAGCCTCCGCAGCATTTTTAATCCATGGTACGTTTATTTTTTAACTTTATTTTATATTATACACACAGTCCTTTTAGCCAATAATCCGTATTATAGTTTTGCTCTGACGGTTTGGGCTAAAATAGCGGAATTGTAACGTGGTTTTGCTGTAGGTTTACGTGTGTGGAAACCGCTTAGCCACTAAATGTCGCTAAATACGAGTAAATTCACTCGTATAAACACATTTTACAATAATTTTACGCGAAGAAAGCGATCTATTTTAAGACACATTAATTATTCCTGCTAAATTAAACCCTGGAATTAGCATTTAGCCGCTGTTGCCTGAGAACAGGGATTAAAACAACAACAGAAGCGCCGATAAACCCGTCTCTTTTTAGCTCAAATTAGGCTTTTTACTTAAATATAGCGTTATATTTCCATTTGTTTGTTGCAAAAAGGGTCCTATGTTATAATTGTGGTCTATTTTGTAAGTGGGGCAAACTGTGTAAGCCCCTTAGAGACGTTTTTTATAACTACCTGTTAAAGCTGTACTGTGTAACATTTCTCATCTGCTCGTCTCTATGGAGATGTTATGGATTTGCCTGCTGTGTTACGCTGTAAGGCATTAAACGTGTCTATCGATCTCCATGGAAACAAGAAGCTACTGTACCCAAATAATTTCCCTTGTGGATCAATAAAGTTAGTCTAAGTGTAAGTGATGACAGCAGGTCGGGTTATAGATCAGATCTGTGGAGAGGCGAGCCCGTTCACACCAGGAATCACCTATTTGAAGATCAGGTGATGTTTGCTTCACATAACCAAAATGACAGTTTTCAAGAATTGTTTTTTCAAAAGTATTCCTTAAGATCCATATTTCTGGTACAGTGGTCCCTCGTTTAGGTTCCAGAAATAACCCGCAATAAGTGAAATCCGCGAAGTAGGACAACTTTATATTTTACAATTATTCTACATGTTTTAAGGCTGTAAAGGCCTCACCACAAACATTATACACTTTTCTCAGACTGGAATTAACCTTTTCTCACATTTCTCTCACTCAAACTTTAGTAGATTTTCAATAAAATGTATTAATAGTGAAGTGTGGGAGAAGTGTGCGCGCGAACACGTGCACACGCTCATCGTTGTCAAATCCATAGAGCAACATGATCGGCATCCCACCCGGGGCTGCGAGCATGAGACCGAGGCAGTGTCCGGACCGTGTCTCCCCCTCGGGAGCGCGTCCAATGACGCAGTCCGAGCCACGAAGAGAAAACGCACATCAAACCTCGTCATGAACGCAAGAGCCGCACAAAACAAGGCAAACAGCCACATGCGGTGGTTTAATCCTGGTTTGAACCTGGTCTAGTCCTGGTTTAGTCCAGGTTTAGACCTGGTCTAGTCCCGGTCTAGTCTCGGTCTGGTCTCGGTCTGGTCCCAGTCTGGTCCCAGTCTGGTCCTCATGTCTTGGTCCCGGTCTGGTCCTCATGTCTTAGTCCTGGTCTGGTCCCGGTCTGGTCCCGGTCTGGTCCCGGTCTGGTCCTGGTCTGGTCCCGGTCTGGTCCCGGTCTGGTCCTGGTCTGGTCCCGGTCTGGTCCCGGTCTGGTCCTGGTCTGGTCCTCATGTCTTAGTCCTGGTCTGGACTTCCTACAGATCCAGTGACTCATGTCTGGGCTCCTCGTGCATCCAGCGGGACTCCCGGAGCCCCCCCGGGCCCCCCCTCTATAACATCTATATAAATGTGTCAAACTGAACACATTCTGTCCTGTACAGGAGACACGGAGGAGAAGACAATCAGGACGCACAACACAATGTTCAGACACTAGAAAAAAAATCTGCGTAACAGCGAGGCCGCGAAAAGTGACCCGCGATAGAGCGAGGGACCACAATATCAAAGCTCAAGGTTATTCAGTGAATTTCTCACCGTCTGTTGTCCACGGACACTACATTTGAATGAAGAATACTTTACCAAAGAAACAATTATTTAAGGATTATTATTTTTTTATTATTTAATTATTCAGTTATTTGTTATACAGACCCCCCAGGATTTCGCGGGCATTTTTTGTGATTGTTTCGGGCTAAAATGCCTGAATTTGCGAGAGCTTTTCCAAAAAGTTGCGATGAAAGTTGCGGTGCTTTTAAGGTTTTTGTTGCGGGAGGAAGTGAAAGTTGCGATAAATAGTTGCGATTTTCCCTTTTTGTAATTAAAATTGTAAATTAAAATTGTAATTAAAATTTTGAATACTGAGTTATTACTGACAAAGAATAATACAAAGACACAGAGATCACAGATATGGTCCTAAAACAACCTTACCAACATCCAAAATAAATGACTACTAGGAGGGGAACTGTTTCGGTCTTTTGCTGTTATTTTTGTGGGCAAATGGCGCCGCAGACATGTTTCTTTGCCATTAGAAGCCGTGTCCCAGTTCCCAGAGCGCGCGGCTCGGAGCGTGGCCCAAAGGGCATGTGCGTCACACATTTCGACAGAACACCGGCGCGACGACTGCTGTCCCACTTCTTTTTTGTCCCATGCGCAGTTAACACGCGGTCCGAAGACCGCAGTCGTTAAGCGGTCCGCGGACTGCAGTCGGGGCTGAGCAAGTGTGCACCTCCTTAACTGCAGTCTGAGCCCCCTTCGGGCCGCGCTCCGAGCTGTGCGCTCTGGGAACTGGGACACGGCCGCAGTTTCGTTTTGTCACACGGAAGTAAAGCAGAATGTGGCGGCTTCCAAACTCAAACCTTTTAGCCGCCGAGAATATGGGTTGGGTCCTATGGCTCGCAGATTTGTGACGCGCAAAGAGGAGGCTATAGTGACAGATACGCTGAGATTCAGATATGTTTTGTGCATTTATTACAAAAAGAGCGCACACAGTTATGACAGCGTAGCAGGATGAAATGGAACTCATGAAAACCAGCAGGATGAACAGATTAACGTGAAAGATGAATGAATGGTTTGCGGTCAACAAAAAATACGGCTACACCCCAACCCGGACTCTCTCCTCTGTGTGACAGGTGAGCGCGCGCTTTTACACGCACACACTTCCGTACGTGCACACACCCACACTCACGTGACCCACCGCCTCTGCCGCACACAGACACACAAACGCACCGTGCACCTCATCTCAGTTATGTCTCCTACACAGAAGGAAGTTGGTCGGCGTTCAATACGTCGCCGATGATTGGTCAAAATTAGTAAAAATTGCGGAAAAGTTGCGGTGATTGGTCAAAATTGCAACACCGCCCTGAATTCGCGGGGATTGGCTGAAGTTGCGTTGAAGTTGCAAATCGCAACATCGCGAATTCCTGGAGAGTCTGGTTATATTGAAAGACTTTTCATTAAAAAATTCCATAAAATTTGTTATTTTCCCCCAAGATCTGTTGCTTTTGGAGCAACTAACTGAGGTACAAGCGAAACCAAATCAAAATCATTTTTCTGTACAATCAGTTTTTCAGTAGAGGAGGGTAATATTAACCCTATGAGACCCACAGGTGCAGAATTGCCACATTTAGACTACGTTCAGACTGCAGGGCTTAAAGCTCAATTCTGATTTATTTGTGAAATCCGATTTTTCGCGAGGCCGTTCACATTTCCAATTAAATGCGACTTGTATGTGATCTCCAGTGTGAACTTTAAACATCGCAAAAGTGTCCCACATGCGCCTCGGAGGACACGATGACGTCACGTGCAGTGAGCGTGCTCAATGTTTACGGAAGTCGCCTAAAGTTGCTGTTGTACTGGAGCCAGAACATGTACAGCTCATTTGTTTTAAGGAGGAGACGGAGAAGGAGAAGGACGAGGTTTTTGGCCACGGTGTTTTGTGGGGCAGTGGCAGCAACGTCTGTAGAAATGAACGTGTTGGTGCGGAGTCGCAGACGAGAGCGGTGGGATTGCTACGTGCTTCGCCGCTTCACTGACACAGAGTTCATATACTATTTTCACATGACGAGAAGAACGTTTGTGTACATTTACTTGTACCACTCTCACTTGCTGATGACGTGTAGGCCGGATGAGCGCAACCTGGCCGTTCAGACTGGCCGCATGTCAAAAGATCGGATATGTATCGGTTTTAGGAGCACATATCCAAGTGGCCTGGATCACATTTGAAAAAATCAGATCTGTGTCATTTTTATATTGTATTTTGTACACTGTCTTTTTCACTACTTTGGCCAGAGAGAAACGAAATTTTGATTCACTGTTGAACACATATGGCAGAATTGACAAAGCTGACTTTGGTTATTGATCTTTGATCTTTGTGCTGAACAGGAGAGGGTTTCAGGTACAGCTCTCTGCCTCTCTCCTTCAAACTAACAGCGTAGAGAGAGCTGACGAAGCCTCTCGGATGAGCGGCGAAACGTTTTCAACCAAACAAACTTGGTCCAGTTGACAAATTGAACTTCTCCTGTTATCACAGCGTAGAGAGAGGTAGACCTTCAGTGGATGAGGAAACATCACCACTAAGTGCTAAAGATAGTGTATAACACTCTGAAAGGACAGCACTGGACACTTTCCTCATAAAGATAAAAAAAAGAGGCAGGTAAGAGCGGATCCACATCCACCTCTTGGAGTGCGATGTCCGCTTGTGCTTCAGAGATGACAAAAACTGAGTGACATGATGAAGAGTCCTGCAGCATCATTTAATGTTCTTGGTCATATACACGACTGTTGTATTAAATATAAGTTTAGAGTTAAAGGGACAGTGTGTAAGATTTTCACCCGTTAATTACTGAAATTGAAGATACCCATTCAAAAATACAGTGTTTTCCAAGCCTTTTCACTTCCATCATGAAATCAAAGTATTCTTTTGGACTTAGATATAGTCACATAAAAGGGGGATCTTCCCCATGCAGAGGCAGCCATTTTGAATACGAGAGCCGCAGAAGGACATTTGGGCTCCGCCTTCGCCTTCAGCAAGGCTCGTGGTTTTGGGTAAACAACACAAGCATGCTGCCGGATCAGACGTCGTAATGGATCTAACACGTGTTTTGGACTAAATTGTTTTACTGGATTTTATTCGCTGGATCCTTACGGACAAATTGAGAGCAAGTTTATGGTGAAATACAGAGTTTGACCTGTGCAAAGCATTCTAAGGTAAGCTAACCTCGTTTTGTGCTTTTCCGTAAAAGCCCCATGTGCTCGGGGAGTGATTGTTGTGCAGGGAAATGAATTGCATAGTCAAAAAGAGGAGACTGTAAGGTTTCATTTGATGTGTAGAGTGTCATGGTACACGATCGGGAATGTGTGTTTTCATGAGAAAAGAAAAAAAACAAAACTGTGAATGGGACCGCGTGCGCTTCACGCGTTCGTGCGCGGGTACGCGAGGGCTCGCACAGCCCGGGTGCGCGCGGGTACGCGAGCTGTCCGCGTTACGGCGCGCCCGGTTGACCCTCGTGGTCTGCCGTAGCCAAAAGAGGAAGTGGAATAGCGACTATCCACCTATGCGCCACGAATCCTACACACTGGACCTTTTAAAAAAAAAAAAAAAAGTTCAGAACATTCTCATGTTCACTTAGTGCTGTTCTGTATAAAAAAATCATTTTAAAATATGTTTTGATTTTATGGAGTGAGCAAAAACTAATAGAGTTGGCTTTTATTAAATGTGAAGTTGTAATATTGGTAACACTAAAGTCCAGTGTTGCCATTTTCAACATTTCCACAGATTCCTCACAAAAAAGAAAAAAAGAAAAATTATTTTCTGCATTAGAGGCTTAGGAAAAACATGTTAAAGAGGTTTTAAAGGTCCCATGGCATGAAATGTTCACTTTCTGAGGTTTTTGAACGTTAATGTGAGCTCCCCTACCCTGTTTAGCCCCCCCCCATGGTTAAAAGTTGCGAAATGTCTAAACTGAGCATTTGCGATCCTTTTCTGCGTTAGAAAAAATCAGAGCTCAAACGGGCGATTTTGAACAAGGAAACTTATTGACGTCAGATGGAAAAAAGAAATGCAAATGCAGTTCCACCCCCGTCTGTCTGTACTCAGCGTCTCTGTAAATCACGCCCAGAGAGTTTGGACTGCGAATGCGCTAGGCAATGTGAAATGCATTTTTTTATTTGCCTGGAGGAACTTGCAAGTGTTTCTAGGCTCGGAAGTCCTTTATCTGAGCCTGTGGATATCTGAAACAGCAGTAGTTTAATTTTATTTTCTGTGGAAATGTGTTTATTTTTCAATGGAACGCTTCAAATCTCTCCCCCCGTGCAAAAACACGGAAATGGGTCAGAGCGCACAGGGCACAGCTGAAAAGGAAAGAGTGGAGAGTTTGGCCACGCCCCCACCCGCTACTATAGGCCATCTCTGTCCTCCTCATTTGCATTCAAGCAACAACGCCCATAATGGAGTGTTCCAGAGTGACATTTATGACTCTTTCTCATCTTATCTCTGTTTCTCATGCACTGAGTGTTGATTTTGAAGAAGGATTCATTTACAGTATTAGGGAACCATTAAGGAGCCATATAAAAGCATCAACAAGTACCATGTCATGGGACCTTTAAAAAAAAAATTCATCTAATGAATGGAAATGAACGCTCGTGTCTCAGAGGGTTAAATTTGAGAAATGATCCCAACTCTCCTCACTTCTAATTTCCATCCATCCATGTTCTTCCTCTTACCCGGGGTCGGGTCGCAGGGGCAACAGTCTAAGCAGGGACTCCCAGACTTCCTTCACCCCGGACACTTCCTCCAGCTCCTCCGGGGGGACCCCAAGGCGTTCCCAGGCCAGCCGGGACACATAGTCCCTCTAGCATGTCCTGGGTCTTCCCCGGGGCCTCCTCCTCATTCTAATGTTCAGATTTCTTGAAAAATGTAGTACAACTATCTAATAAGTAAAAAAATATATATGTTGCCATGGATTCTACCTGGACCACTGAGGGATTCTGCACACTTTCATGTTATGAGTCTAAAGTCATTGTCTATAGTGATGTGTCCTCCGTGTCGAGGCGTCATGGTGCGTGCAGAGTCATCCAGGAAGGTTTTGGTGAAGTGCGTATCGAGGCTCGTATCGGTGACGTATGTGGTGACGTTCGAAGCCTCGCGAACCGCCCGTACTGACTGGTTCAGGAAGTGGCTCGAGGAAAAATAAAATCTCAGATTAAAAAAAAAAAAAATCAGATTTCGATTTTAATCGATTTTTCTCTGCCCTACTCAAAAAAAAAAAAAAAGGCAAATGGCTGAAAACAACGTTTTTATAAAACAAATACATTACACCTTGCATCAATTAAGCTGTTATTGTTTTAAAAAAAAAATGATAACATGAAGACCCTCACCTACAGCACTGTGCAGTCTGTACACAGCTGTGGCAACTTCAGAAAAATATTTGCGGCTTGGTAGCACATACTTCGGGTCCAAACCTTTTGCCATGTTAATGAATCCGGGCTTTTCCACAGTATATATGGGCACCATGTCTTTTACGATATACATCGTGGTCGTGTGTGTGATCGCCTTCCATCGTGGTCCGTGCTTATCATATGGCACACAGTTCCAAAATGTTTCAGGGACTTTGGACGATGTGCTCGCGCTGTGTCTATTTTCATCCCTTCACTTCTCCCACTCCGCTGCGTGCCTCTGCTTTCGGCGCTAGGATAAATTTGTCGCGCTGCTTCCTTTGGTTGCAACAGCTTTTGAACAGACTTTACAGCGAGCACTCGTTTGTTCTAAGTCCGACACAAGAAAACTTTTCTTTGGTACAAGCTCCGGCTTTCCCTCAGTCGCTAGCCGTGCTAGCTTGTACAATGTTTGGGTGCACCCCGCTAACTTACCCGTGTAGAACGTGATGGCGCATTAGTTGCGCTCGCATGTAAAAATAAATAAATCGATTTTCATAAAAACACATCATCCTGAACTGTAAATTCGAATTAATCGATTTAATCGATAAATCGCGCACGGCTAGTACCACGTGACTGATTCAGGAAGTGGTTCGCGGATTTGGCGCGTGATTCGAAACATAAGGGCCAGTGAAACGGAATGGATTCCCCCCACATTTTGTGGTTTTGGGTTATTGCGAGTTTGGTACATTCTATTTGAGATTCTTATTTATTTTATTTTTTTTGTTATTGAACCAGCAAGAAAAAGAAGATTTTCCCCTGTTTGGGAACATTTTGAGCTGATGTCTCCTAATAAGGTATAATAGTAGAAATGAGGTAATTACATAAACAATTTGACTACATACTAGGGATGTCAACAATTAATCGATTAACGGTTAATTGTCGATTAAGACGTTGGTCGATCAAAATGCATTAATTGTAATTAACCGCTAACCGCGGACACGCGGACATGCGCACCCGCGTGGTCATGAAACAAGGCAACCGCGCTGCGCCAAGCTCGACTCACAGCCGACCGCAGGCGCCAACGGCACTGCTCAGCAGCCCCGGGTGTACGCGCGAGGCGAGATCTAACCCGGAATGCGTGCCGCTGCTGGTTTCGCCGCGGCCCGAGCCCCGAGCCCCGCGCGGCTGGCCTGCGGCTCGGAGCGCGGGGCGCGGCTAAACCACGGCACGTGGTGGTTTAATCCTGGTCTAGTCCAGGTCTAGACCCGGTCGAGTCCCGGTCCAGTCCAGGTCCAGTCCAGGTCCAGACCTGGTTCAGACCTGGTCCAGTCCACGTTCAGTCCTGGTCTAGTCTCTTAGCCAATCAGGACAGAACACAATGTTACTCTATAAAAAAAAGTTACACTATTAAAAAAAAAAATTGGATAGAGCGAGGGATTACTGTATTTTGTTATTCAGCATCAATACATTTGTCTGCTTTTTACTAAGGAATAATGAATTGAGGAATATACAATATAATAATACTATGATATATTTATGACTCAGTGTTATGTATACTATAGCTTATATTCTTAAAGACCCTATTGAAACACTAAAATTCAGGTGAAAAACGCCGCTTATCAGTTAATCGTTAATCGACCGATAAGGTCAATCAACTATCAGTTAATGAATTAACCGATAATTTGCATCCCTACTACATACACAAATATGACCACAGTGTTTCCCCTGGTCTGATATAGTTGGACCAAATCAGGTGTTAATAAAGTCACAATTTATGTTGATATCACAAACATTCAAATATTTAATCATTCATTTGTTCAATATAAATCTTTCCATCAGAACCACGATGATCATGTTGATTGAACGATTCATCACTCTGCTTGTTATACATTTTTTTGGCCACTTGGTGGTGCAGTGGAGCAAATGAAGCACCTTGAAGCGTCGGCTCAAGAATCGAGCAAATGGTCGAAACGCTTCAGTGCTTCATGGGGCTTACCGAAGGATTGATATAGAAAATCAACAAAAAATGCTGCCGATTCGGTCACACAGGAGATAAAGAATCTCCAAGCGGTTTTCACGGACATTTGCAGAAATGTTCAGTTTAAATAAACACTTAACAAACCTCAACAAGAGCTGGATATTTTTAGAGTGACACGTATATAATTTAAAGTACAGTATATGTACAGCTGATCTGTTTTTGAAAACACTTGGATTAAATTCAAGGTAGAGCTAAAAGTTTAATGCCGTGCTGTGGAACATTCCAGGAAGTGAAAAAGAGACGGAGACGGCTTTGTGGTTAAGAGTCAGCGGTGTAAATGTATAAAACTGCACATTTGCCTCACAAAATCACACAAAAAATAAAACTAAGTGGGCAAAAAGACGCAATTAATTATGATGCACGCGTATATTAAATTTGGCGTGCGGGGCCTTTGAACGGCAAGTTTATTTATACAAATGTGACAGAGCGTTGTCCCCGGGGAGAGCACGTGAAGACGCGCCCGTTTCCGTATCTGCTGCTCTGCACGCCGAAATCTTTTCATTATCAACCAAACGCTAAACTTGACTCCTATAACCTCTCCAGCGTGTTCTGCCGCGACTCAGGGTGCACACTTAGAAGCGTAATTTTTGCCCATCCAAATCACGCTAAACCTGATCATTTACTTCCCCTCGTGCTGCCGCTTTCTCCCTCTTCCCGCGGTGCGATCTGCCCGGCACATCCACACCGGGAGTTTAAATCCTCCAGTTTCGCGGGTTCCGGGGGTCAATTATTTGTATTCTCTGTATATTTGAAGCTTTGTATATTACTTATTGACGTTGCATGAAAGCTGCTGTACGTGCTCACCTTTTGGCACCACAAATATTTGCCATTTAATAGTGGAATGGTGTAAATGAGCTTTCGAATGAATGTTCTGTAATGTGGGAGGGGGAATGAAGGTATACAGGTGCACTCTGCAGGTCTGCCAGCAGTCTTGTCTTGGTTACAGTGGAGGTAACGTGCACGGAGAGAAAGAGAGCGAGCCAAAGACTGAAAGACTTAAAGGGGAAGTCTGCAGTCTTTTCTCTGTACCACTGTAAATTACACATTTGACACGTTTTTTGTCCTGTGGGAGAGCACAATAAACCACCTAAAGATGAATTAAAGTGCGATTAATTAGATGAATTAATTACAAATCCTGTAATTAATTAGATACTTTTTTTTGTAGTTTATTTTCTTGTTAAGTGTTGCATTGTGGTGACTCACAGCTCTGTGTTTGTGCAGGTTTTCTTCTGACCTCAGAGATGGAGGATGATCTGGAGAACTTCCTCAGGGAGAGAAAAGCTCGACTGGCAGAAGACAAAGCCAGTTTACAGCACGACCCGCCTTACATGGAGCTCAAAGTAAATGTACACAAAGGCCACGTCTCGGTTCTCCTTCCTCGCCTCCTTCTCCTCGATTCTGAGAAAGAGGAGAGAAGATATAAACTCCTCTGACACCAAAAAAAGAGCCTCCCTCAGGTTTACTCCTTCGCTCTGTGCTTTTCTTTGGGACGCTGCTTAATACGAGGGTCATTCAAAAAGTTCTAAGACAAATTTGAAAAAAAAACAACTTTATTTTTGAAAGTAACAAAATTATTTTTCTACATAACATCCACCTAAGTCAGTACACTTCTGCAAGCGATGTTTCCACCGAAAAATTCCTTCTTGATAGAATTCTGGAGCTTGTCTAGTCAACCAGGTCACCACCTCCCTCTTCACTTCAAGTATGGACTGAAATCTTGTTCTTTTTAAATGTTCCTTCAACTTTGGAAATAGGAAAAAATCACTAGGCGTTAAATCAGGACTGTAGGGTGGGTGTGGAAGGACCTCCCAGCGAAGTTCTCATAAAATTGTCCGTACAGTGTTGGCCGTGTGCTGGTGCGTTGTCCTGATGGAACAGAATTTGACGATGGAGCTTTCCTCTTCGCTTTTTGGCCAATGCAGTCCTCAGCTTTCTCAAAACAACTTGAGGTGATGGTTTTCTGTCCTTCAAGGAAATCTAACAGAATTATTCCATCTTTATCCCAAAAAACAGTCGCCATGATTTTTTGAGCTGACCTTTCTGCTTTAAACTCGACAGGCCCAGCTGATTCCCTTGGTAGCCATTGTTTAGACTGAACTTTGCTTTCTGGATCATACTGGTAAATCCATGTTTCATCACCAGTTATGACCTGTTCAAAACATTTTGACTTATTTGCTTCAATTCTAGTCAGAAGGGCCAATGAGAGATCTGATCTCAAAGCCATTTGATCTTGCTGCAACGCCTTAGGGACCCACCGAGCAGAAAGTTTGCTTAAACCAAGATCTTCAGTTAGATTTGAAAAAGCTGACCCAGCTGAAATACCAACTTGATTGGCAATCTCAATTTACTGTTATTCGTCGATTCGTCTTCCTCAACAAGATTCTTGACAAGCTAAAGGTTCTGAACATTTCTTGATGTGGACGGCCTTCCTTCTCTTGGGTCATCTTGAAAGGAAAAGTAACGTTTTTTACAATCTGAGCCTTATTTCGGTAATAAAACAAGTTGTTTTACTCACCCATAGCACTTTGGTGTCATATGGAGCACTTCCAGAGATGTTTTAGATTTGCGATCTCCATAATGTGAGTTCTCGGGGCACATGTTTGCGGTCTCCAAATAACACAAACTTTAGCATTTTTCAAATCATAGAAGCCCGATGTCTTATCCTACGATTTCGTTTGGTCAAAAGTGGCCTGTAATCTGAGATTTATCCATAGTTTCGAGTAGATGAGGCCAGTGCGCATGTGTGGACTGTGCTCTCAGCTCCCGGGACCCAAACATGAAACGCAAAGCTGTAAACTATGGATAAATCTCAGATTACAGGCCACTTTTGATTCAAACAAAATCGTATACTAAGACATCGAGCTTCTATGATTTGAAAAGTGCTAAAGTTTGTGTTATTTGGAGCCCGCACGGGGCATATTACATGCTTGGGGAATATATTATATGCCCCGAGCTATGGCTAGAAGTTGTGCTAGGCTAACCGCTAATCTAAAACATCTCTGGAAGTGCTCCATATGACACCAAAGTGCTATGGGTGAGTAAAACAACTTGTTTTATTACCGAAATAAGGCTCAAATAGTAAAAAACGTTACTTTTCCTTTAAGCTCATCTCTACCATCCTCGAATCGCCTGATCCAACTATAAACAACGGCTCTAGAAGGTGAAGAGTCTCCATAAACATTGTGCAAAGCTTCAATCATTTCTTTAGGTTTCCATTGAAGTTTTGTTAGAAATGTAATGTTTGCTCGGACTTCAGATTGGCTCATTTTGGAGGGTCAAAAAAGTGGGTTGTGCAGTATGTAATTTAACTCTTTGAATAACAAAGCTAGAATGCCCAAACTTGTCAAATGTGTTTAGAAGTCATCAGTGGAACGATTCAAGGTCATTTTGTTGAACTAGTTTGACTCAGTTTGAATTTATGGCATTTGTTTTAGAACTTTTTGAATGGCCCTCGTATGACACGTTTGATTGACAGGTGAGAAATGAAAAATCGAGGAAAGAGAAATGAGACGTGGCCAAACACTTGCACTTAAACACTTATTTATATTTCACTATACCTCCACATCACTTTATTAAAATACCTTTATATGAAGCTCAACACAACCTACTCAAACATTATTAAAAATATGAAAATATTCTACTGTCTCTGAACTAATGTGTTTTTTTAATCATTTCTTTTCAGTCCAGACCCCAGAGAGTCTACGTGACGACAGTGAAAGAAAACATCCCTCCAAAAACACAAGGTACACTCCCCGAGCTCCTGTTTCATCAACACCACCATCTGCATCCTCTGCTGCTTTAGTCCTCATTTAGTCCTGGTTTAGACCTCGTGTAGACTTTGTTTGGACCTGGTTTAGTCCTGATTTAGACCCGGTCTTAGTCCTGGTTTAGTCCTGCTTTTAGTCCTGGTTTAGTCCTGCTTTTAGTCATGGTTTATTCATGGTTTAGTCCTGCTTTTAGTCCTGGTTTAGTCCTGGTTTAGTCCTGCTTTTAGACCTGGTCTTAGTCCTGGTTTAGTCCTGCTTTTAGTCCTGGTTTAGTCCTGCTTTTAGTCCTGGTTTACACCTTGTTTTCAGACTTCATTTGGATGTGGTTTAGTCCTGGTTTAGTCCTGCTTTTAGTCCTGGTTTAGTCCTGCTTTTAGTCCTGGTTTACACCTTGTTTTCAGACTTCATTTTGATGTGGTTTAGTCTTGGCTTAGTCCTGCTTTTAGTCCTGGTTTAGTCCTGGTTTAGTCCTGCTTTTAGACCTGGTCTTAGTCCTGGTTTAGTCCTGCTTTTAGTCCTGGTTTAGTCCTGCTTTTAGTCCTGGTTTAGTCCTGGTTTAGTTCTGCTTTTAGTCTTGGTTTACACCTTGT
This sequence comes from Paratrypauchen microcephalus, assembly GCA_036785185.1. Taxonomy (NCBI): domain Eukaryota; kingdom Metazoa; phylum Chordata; class Actinopteri; order Gobiiformes; family Gobiidae; genus Paratrypauchen; species Paratrypauchen microcephalus. Next base: position 995,907 of record JAVJIX010000119.1, on the reverse strand, counting down.
TTTCAGACTTCATTTGGATGTGGTTTAGTCCTGGTTTAGTCCTGCTTGTAGTTCTGCTTTTAGTCCTGGTTTAGTCCTGCTTTTAGTCCTGCTTTTAGTCCTGGTTTAGTCCTGCTTTTAGTCCTGGTTTAGTCCTGCTTTTAGTCCTGGTTTAGTCCTGGTTTAGTCCTGCTTTTAGTCCTGGTTTACACCTTGTTTTCAGACTTCATTTGGATGTGGTTTAGTCTTGGCTTAGTCCTGCTTTTAGTCCTGGTTTAGTCCTGCTTTTAGTCCTGGTTTAGTCCTGGTTTAGACCTGCTTTTAGTCCTGGTTTAGTCCTGCTTTTAGTCCTGGTTTAGTCCTGGTTTAGACCTGACTTATATCTATTTATCAAAATCTTGAAATCTTAATCTTACAAAGAGAAATGTATATTTTTGTTGTTGTAAGAATTTGTAAAACATTTTGATGGCTAAAGTAATGATGGCTCAATAAAATGTGATGACATTCTGCCTTATCTGTTTACTAAAAGTGTATATTTTTTTCTTCCAGAGTGACACGTGACAGTATTTTGTGTTTTTTGAGCGGAGTTGTGAGGCTTTCGAATATAAAGTGTTCTTTAATATTTGTTCAGAGGATGAGTCGAACGTGGGGCTGCCTCTGGGTCTGGAGTACGAGAAGAAGAAACAGAAACTACAGCGAGAACTCCTCATGGACTACAGACACTACATCACACAGGTACCACCGGAGAGCTACACCTGGTTTAGACCTGGTTTAGACCTGGTTTAGTCCTGTCTTAGTCCTGGTTTATGCTGCTCTTGTAGGTGTTCCTTGTTTGGTTGCTGTCAATGAGAAGTGCACTGTGTTCTGGTTTAGATCTTGGTCAGACCTGTTTTCGTCCTGGTTTAGTCCTGATTTAGTCCTGATTTAGTTCTGATTTAGTCCTGGTGGAGACCTGGTTTTATTCCTGGTTTTATTCCTGGTTTTATTCCTGGTTTTATTCCTGGTTTTATTCATGGTTTAGTCCTGGTTTAGTCCTGGTTTAGTCCTGGTTTTATTCCTGGTTTAGACCTGGTTTAGACCTGGTTTAGTCCTGGTTTAGACCTGGTTTAGTCCTGGTTTAGTCCTGGTTTTATTCCTGGTTTAGTCCTGGTTTAGTCCTGGTTTAGACCTGGTTTAGACCTGGTTTAGTCCTGGTTTAGACCTGGTTTAGTCCTGGTTTAGTCCTGGTTTTATTCCTGGTTTAGACCTGGTTTAGACCTGGTTTAGTCCTGGTTTAGTCCTGGTTTAGTCCTGGTTTTATTCCTGGTTTAGACCTGGTTTAGACCTGGTTTAGTCCTGGTTTAGTCCTGGTTTAGTCCTGGTTTTATTCCTGGTTTAGTCCTGGTTTTATTCCTGGTTTAGTCCTGGTTTAGACCTGGTTTAGTCCTGGTTTAGTGAAGTTTTAGAAACCCTTTTGTCCTTTAGTCCATGTCCAGGAGGATTTCACTTTTCCACCGTCCGACACGACGCTCGACTCATTTTCTGTTTGAGTCTCATGTTTAAAGGAGTTCATGTTCCTCCTCAACCGCCGAGCCGGAAATATCCTGTGACCACATCTGTGACCACATCTGTGACCGCACGAGGGCTTTCATTTCACCGCTGTCAATCACCCTCTGACCCTCTGCTCCTCTGACCCTCTGCTCCTCTGACCCTCTGCTCCTCTGACCCTCTGCTCCTCTGGTCCTCTGCTCCTCTGGTCCTCTGCTCCTCTGGTCCTCTGACCCTCTGCTCCTCTGACCCTCTGCTCCTCTGACCCTCTGCTCCTCTGACCCTCTTCTCCTCTGACCCTCTGACCTTCTGGTCCTCTGACCCTCTGCTCCTCTGACACTCTGCTCCTCTGACCCTCTGCTCCTCTGACCCTCTGCTCCTCTGACACTCTGCTCCTCTGACCCTCTGCTCCTCTTCTCCTCTGACCCTCTGCTCCTCTGACCCTCTGCTCCTCTGACACTCTGCTCCTCTGACCCTCTGCTCCTCTGACCCTCTGACCCTCTGCTCCTCTGACCCTCTGCTCCTCTGACCCTCTGCTCCTCTGACACTCTGCTCCTCTGACCCTCTGCTCCTCTTCTCCTCTGACCCTCTGCTCCTCTGACCCTCTGCTCCTCTGACCCTCTGCTCCTCTGACACTCTGGTCCTCTGACCCTCTGCTCCTCTGACACTCTGCTCCTCTGACCCTCTGCTCCTCTTCTCCTCTGACCCTCTGCTCCTCTGACCCTCTGCTCCTCTGCTCCTCTGACCCTCTGCTCCTCTGACCCTCTGCTCCTCTTCTCCTCTGACCCTCTGACGCTCTGGTCCTCTGACCCTCTGCTCCTCTGACCCTCTGGTCCTCTGACCCTCTGCTCCTCTGACCCTCTGCTCCTCTGACGCTCTGCTCCTCTGACTCTCTGCTCCTCTGACGCTCTGCTCCTCTGACCCTCTGCTCCTCTGACCCTCTGCTCCTCTGACCCTCTGCTCCTCTGACTCTCTGCTCCTCTGACCCTCTGCTCCTCTGACCCTCTGCTCCTCTGACACTCTGCTCCTCTGCTCCTCTGACACTCTGCTCCTCTGACCCTCTGCTCCTCTGACCCTCTGCTCCTCTGACACTCTGCTCCTCTGACACTCTGCTCCTCTGACCCTCTGCTCCTCTGACCCTCTGCTCCTCTGGTCCTCTGCTCCTCTGACCCTCTGCTCCTCTGACCTTCTGCTCCTCTGACCTTCTGCTCCTCTGACCCTCTGCTCCTCTGGTCCTCTGCTCCTCTGACCCTCTGGTCCTCTGACCCTCTGCTCCTCTGACACTCTGCTCCTCTGACCCTTTGCTCCTCTGACCCTTTGCTCCTCTGACCCGCTGCTCCTCTGACCTTCTGCTCCTCTGACCCTCTGCTCCTCTGACTCTCTGCTCCTCTGACCCTCTGCTCCTCTGACCCTCTGCTCCTCTGACTCTCTGCTCCTCTGACCTTCTGCTCCTCTGACCCTCTGCTTTTCTGACCTTCTGCTCCTCTGACCCTCTGCTTTTCTGACCTTCTGCTCCTCTGACCCTCTGCTCCTCTGACCCTCTGCTCCTCTGACACTCTGCTCCTCTGCTCCTCTGCTCCTCTGACCCTCTGCTCCTCTGACCCTCTGGTCCTCAGACCCTCTGCTCCTCTGACACTCTGGTCCTCTGCTCCTCTGACCCGCTGCTCCTCTGACACTCTGCTCCTCTGCTCCTCTGACCCTCTGGTCCTCTGACCCTCTGGTCCTCTGACCCTCTGCTCCTCTGACACTCTGGTCCTCTGCTCCTCTGACCCTCTGCTCCTCTGACACTCTGCTCCTCTGCTCCTCTGACCCTCTGGTCCTCTGACCCTCTGGTCCTCTGACCCTCTGACCCTCTGCTCCTCTGACACTCTGCTCCTCTGCTCCTCTGGTCCTCTGACCCTCTGGTCCTCTGACCCTCTGGTCCTCTGACCCTCTGCTCCTCTGACACTCTGGTCCTCTGCCCCTCTGACCCTCTGCTCCTCTGACTCTCTGACCCTCTGACCCTCTGCTCCTCTGACACTCTGCTCCTCTGCTCCTCTGGTCCTCTGACCCTCTGCTCCTCTGACCCTCTGCTCCTCTGACCCTCTGCTCCTCTGACGCTCTGCTCCTCTGACCCTCTGCTCCTCTGACCTCCTCTTTTCTGTGTTCTCCTCCTCCTGTGTTTCCTCTTCCGTCCATCACTCTCTCTGTGGTTAGTTGTCGTGTGTTTCCGTCGTCTTAAAGCGTGAGGAGCAGACAGACACACGAGGTCGTTCATGAAGTATTTATCCAGGTTCTACTGTAGGAAACCAGACCTGACACTTGTAATGCCTCAGTTTGCCCTTGTTTTACACCGGCCATTCACTCAGCTCCTGTATCGTCTGAAAACAAACCAAAAAACATTTACCTCACCGGGAATCTCAATATTATTTATTGATTTATTCATAACTGTGATTAATTCAGCGGACTGACAAAAACAAAACCTAAATGTAAAGTACTTTTATCTTTGCAGTTTTCTTTTTATGTCTGTTTATGTCACGTTAAAGGTGCACTGTGTAACTTTTCTGGAGGGGGTCCGCCCCCCGTCTCCATGGAGATGTAGATGCTTTGGTTTAAATTGTCCACAGTATGGCATTAAACTACAGTTATTTTTGCTCAAACATCTTAAGAAAAAACACCTGGTCTTACTGTGAGTGGGCTATAGACCTGGTTTAGATCTGGTTTAGACCTGGTTTAATCCTGGTTTTAGTCCTGCTTTTAGTCCTGCTTTTAGTCCTGCTTTTAGTCCTGCTTTTAGTCCTAGTTTTATTCCTGGTTGAGTCCTGGTTGAGTCCTGGTTGAGTCCTGGTTGAGTCCTGGTTGAGTCCTGGTTGAGTCCTGGTTTAGTCCTGTCTTAGTCCTGGTTTATGCTGCTCTTGTAGGTGTTCCTTGTTTGTTTGCTGTCAATGAGAAGTGCACTGTGTTCTGGTTTAGATCTTGGTCAGACCTGGTTTGAAGCTGGTTTAGTCCTGGGTTAGTGCGGGGTTAGTCCGGTTTAGACCTGGTTTTATCCTGACTTAGACCTAGTTCAGTCCTGGTTTTAGTCCTAGTTTTAATCCTGGTTTAGACTTTGTTTAGATCTGGTTTAAACCTGGTTTAGACTTGTTTCAGTCCTGTTTTAGACCTGGTTTCATCTTGGTTTAGACCTGGTCTCAGTCCTGGTTTTCGTCCTGGTTTTAGTCTTGGTTTAGTCCTGGTTTTCGTCCTGGTTTAGTCCTGGTTTAGACCTGGTTTAGTCTTTGTTTAGTTAAGTTTTAGAAGCCCTTTAGTCCTTTAGTCCTTTCGTCTGTCTCTTTTGCTCGTACTTGCACCGGGCTCATTTTAAAGTTTTACACACAGCTGTTATTTTTGCTCAAAACACGCGATCTTACTGAGCGGGCTTTTCTCTCCACAAATCTATCTGTAATTTGTCTCACACGTCTCCATGGAGATTCAGAGGTTTATGGCCATACTGTGGAACATTCTAGGAACCGCATTTCAGTTTATGGTCGTGAGCTAATAATCGCAGCATTTTCCTTTTTTAATTTTACATTTTTCAACATATTTTTTTACAGAAAACACAGGGAAACAGTGGTGAACCTGAGCCACTGTCCCTCCGCAACGGCACGAGGCCTTTTAAGGTAAACATCCCACAATTTCACAAAATATCTGTAAATAATTATCGGTCTAAACAATCACTAACGGCTCCAAACCAAACCTTCTCTCCCGACAGCCTTCTCTCATCCCAAATGTCCGTCCGCCTTCTCGGAGAGACGCCGCCACGCTCACAGAGGACACCAGGGGGCAGGAGAGAGCGCCCCCTGCTGCAGAGAGCGGCATCGACCTGGAGCCAGAAGAGGCTAAACGCACCGAAGGACACAAATATAACACTGTGAAGAGCGGGGACAATAAGACTGACTGGTAATGGACTGAAAGATTATGTTCCTCTGTGTCAGATGCCCTCCCACTGTCTCAAATGCCCTCCCTGTGTCTTAAATGCCCTCTCTTGTGTGTCAGATGCCCTCCCTGTGTCTTAAATGCCCTCTCTTGTGTCTTAAATGCCCTCTCTGTGCGTCAGATGCCCTCTCTTGTGTCTTAAATGCCCTCTCTTGTGTGTCAGATGCCCTCCCTGTGTCTTAAATGCCCTCTCTTGTGTGTCAGATGCCCTCCCTGTGTCTTAAATGCCCTCTCTTGTGTCTTAAATGCCCTCTCTTGTGTGTCAGATGCCCTCCCTGTGTCTTAAATGCCCTCTCTTGTGTCTTAAATGCCCTCTCTGTGCGTCAGATGCCCTCTCTTGTGTCTTAAATGCCCTCTCTGTGTGTCAGATGCCCTCCCTGTGTCTTAAATGCCCTCTCTTGTGTGTTAAATGCCCTCTCTTGTGTGTCAGATGCCCTCCCTGTGTCTTAAATGCCCTCTCTTGTGTCTTAGATGCCCTCTCTTGTGTGTTAAATGCTCTCTCTTGTGTGTTAAATGCCCTCTCTTGTGTGTCAGATGCCCTCCCTGTGTCTTAAATGCTCTCTCTTGTGTCTTAGATGCCTCTCTTGTGTGTCAGATGCCCTCCCTGTGTCTTAAATGCCCTCTCTTGTGTCTTAAATGCCCTCTCTTGTGTCTTAAATGCCCTCTCTTGTGTCTTAAATGCCCTCTCTTGTGTGTCAGATGCCCTCCCTGTGTCTTAAATGCCCTCTCTTGTGTCTTAAATGCCCTCTCTTGTGTGTCAGATGCCCTCCCTGTGTCTTAAATGCCCTCTCTTGTGTCTTAAATGCCCTCTCTTGTGTGTCAGATGCCCTCCCTGTGTCTTAAATGCCCTCCCTGTGTATCAGATGCCCTCTCTTGTATCTTGGTTACCCTCTCTTGTGTCTTAAATGCCCTCCTTATGTGTCAGATGCCCTCCTTGTGTCTTAGGAGGGCCCTTGTGTCTTAGTTACCCTCTCTTGTATCTTAGTTACCCTCTTGTATCTTAGTTACCCTCTTGTGTCTTAGATGCCCTCCTTGTGTCTTAGGAGGGCCCTTGTGTCTTAGATGCCCTCTCTTGTGCGTCAGATGCCCTCACTTGTATCTTAGTTACCCTCTTGTATCTTAGTTACCCTCTTGTATCTTAGTTACCCTCTTGTGTCTTAGATGCCCTCCTTGTGTCTTAGGAGGGCCCTTGTGTCTTAGATGCCCTCTCTTGTGCGTCAGATGCCCTCTCTTGTATCTTAGTTACCCTCTTGTATCTTAGTTACCCTCTTGTGTCTTAGATGCCCTCTGTTGTGTCTCAAATGCCCTCCCTGTGCATCAGATGCCCTCTCTTGTGTCTTAGTTACCCTCTTGTATCTTAGTTACCCTCTTGTGTCTTAGATGCCCTCTGTTGTGTCTCAAATGCCCTCCCCGTGTGTCAGATGCCTGCCTTATAACTTGGTTTGGCGGGGTCACCTCCTTGTCTCCATGGAGATGGTTGTGTTTAATGCTGTACAGTGGAACATTCCAGGTAAAGCAACAAAATCTCCATCCCCATGAATCCAAGGAGGTGATGCCACGAGACCAAGTACAGGATTTTTGAGCGATGAAACGCACGATTTAAGCAAGATGGATAAACCCCCCCCCCCAGCAGAAAAGTGACATAGTGCAGCTTTAAATATGCAACCAATTTCAACTGTGTGTGGTGTCCAGGGAGAAGAGGGACATCCAGTTCGGACGACGATCTAAAGCAGCGACACGGAGTGGAGACGAGGAGTTTGCCACCGGCCTCATCATCGGTACTTTGTCCAAACATTTTCCAATATATTCAAAATGAGAAAATCCAGAATTTATTTAGCTCATTCTTTTATTGACTTTTCAGGAGCGGCAAACACGGAGGAGGTTTTGCAGAAGAAGAAGGAACGCTACAGGAAAGAGCTTCAAGAGCAGATCGCAGAACAACTCAGGAACAAGAAAAGGTCCAGGAATTTTATTAGAAATTTATTGAGCAAAATATTCAATAAAAACTAAAAAGTGACAAAAAGAAACAAAATTTCATATTTTTTTCTTTTTTTTTACAGAGAGAAAGAACTGGAGATGAAAGTTGCCGCCACTGGAGCAAATGATCCAGAGAAACCGGTAAGTGATTTTTTGTTTGTTTGTTTATTCTTAGTTTATTAAATTTATTTCACTCTTAAAGGGCCATATGACGTTTTTCTGACGTCGTTTCCGCATCACAAACACACCTGGAGTTGTTTTGTTCACACATGTTTAACGCACAAACCTGCATATTTAGGCTGAGTTCTTTTCTCAAACAGAAAAAAAAAACAAAAAACATTGTGTTCCACCTTGTGATGTCATGTGGTAATCGTGCTCCACTGTGTTTTTAAACTCCACACACCTTCACTAGAATCACCTGGATAAAGCCCTGGAATTTCCAATTTCTGCTGAACTTGTATATATCACACTTTTATATACTGTATATATTGCACTTGTATATACTGTATATATCACACTTGTATATACTGTATATATCACACTTGTATATACTGTATACATCACACTTGTATATACTGTATATATCACACTTGTATATACTGTATATAACACACTTGTATATACTGTATACATCACACTTGTATATACTGTATATATCACACTTGTATATACTGTATATAACACACTTGTATATACTGTATACATCACACTTGTATATACTGTATATAACACACTTGTATATACTGTATACATCACACTTGTATATACTGTATATATCACACTTGTATATACTGTATATAACACACTTGTATATACTGTATACATCACACTTGTATATACTGTATACATCACACTTGTATATACTGTATATATCACACTTGTATATACTGTATATAACACACTTGTATATACTGTATATATCACACTTGTATATACTGTATACATCACACTTGTATATACTGTATATATCACACTTGTATATACTGTATATAACACACTTGTATATACTGTATACATCACACTTGTATATACTGTATACATCACACTTGTATATACTGTATATATCACACTTGTATATACTGTATATAACACACTTGTATATACTGTATATATCACACTTGTATATACTGTATACATCACACTTGTATATACTGTATACATCACACTTGTATATACTGTATATATCACACTTGTATATACTGTATATAACACACTTGTATATACTGTATATATCACACTTGTATATACTGTATACATCACACTTGTATATACTGTATATATCACACTTGTATATACTGTATATAACACACTTGTATATACTGTATACATCACACTTGTATATACTGTATATATCACACTTGTATATACTGTATATAACACACTTGTATATACTGTATATATCACACTTGTATATACTGTATACATCACACTTGTATATACTGTATATATCACACTTGTATATACTGTATATAACACACTTGTATATACTGTATATAACACACTTGTATATACTGTATACATCACACTTGTATATACTGTATACATCACACTTGTATATACTGTATATATCACACTTGTATATACTGTATATATCACACTTGTATATACTGTATACATCACACTTGTATATACTGTATATATCACACTTGTATATACTGTATATAACACACTTGTATATACTGTATATAACACACTTGTATATACTGTATACATCACACTTGTATATACTGTATATATCACACTTGTATATACTGTATATATCACACTTGTATATACTGTATACATCACACTTGTATATACTGTATATAACACACTTGTATATACTGTATATAACACACTTGTATATACTGTATATAACACACTTGTATATACTGTATATATCACACTTGTATATACTGTATATATCACACTTGTATATACTGTATATAACACACTTGTATATACTGTATATATCACACTTGTATATACTGTATATATTGTACTTGTATATACTGTATATATCGCACTTGTATATACTGTATATATCACACTTGTATATACTGTATATAACACACTTGTATATACTGTATATATCACACTTGTATATATCACACTTGTATATACTGTATATATCACACTTGTATATATCACACTTGTATATACTGTATATATTGCACTTGTATATACTGTATATATTGCACTTGTATATACTGTATATAACACACTTGTATATACTGTATATATCACACTTGTATATACTGTATATAACACACTTGTATATACTGTATATATCACACTTGTATATATCACACTTGTATATACTGTATATATCACACTTGTATATACTGTATATATCACACTTGTATATACTGTATATATCGCACTTGTATATACTGTATATATCACACTTGTATATACTGTATATAACACACTTGTATATACTGTATATAACACACTTGTATATACTGTATATATCACACTTGTATATACTGTATACATCACACTTGTATATACTGTATATATCACACTTGTATATATCACACTTGTATATACTGTATATATCACACTTGTATATATCACACTTGTATATACTGTATACATCACATTTGTAAATACTGTATATATCACACTTGTATATATCACACTTGTTTATACTGTATATATCACACTTGTATATATCACACTTGTATATACTGTATATAACACACTTGTATATACTGTATATAACACACTTGTATATACTGTATATAACACACTTGTATATACTGTATATAACACACTTGTATATACTGTATATATCACACTTGTATATACTGTATATAACACACTTGTATATACTGTATATATCGCACTTGTATATACTGTATATATCACACTTGTATATACTGTATATAACACACTTGTATATACTGTATATAACACACTTGTATATACTGTATACATCACACTTGTATATACTGTATATATCACACTTGTATATATCACACTTGTATATACTGTATATATCACACTTGTATATACTGTATACATCACACTTGTAAATACTGTATATATCACACTTGTATATATCACACTTGTATATACTGTATATATCACACTTGTATATACTGTATACATCACACTTGTATATACTGTATATATCACACTTGTATATATCACACTTGTATATACTGTATATAACACACTTGTATATACTGTATATAACACACTTGTATATACTGTATATATCACACTTGTATATATCACACTTGTATATACTGTATATAACACACTTGTATATACTGTATATAACACACTTGTATATACTGTATATAACACACTTGTATATACTGTATATATCACACTTGTATATATCACACTTGTATATACTGTATATATCACACTTGTATATACTGTATACATCACACTTGTAAATACTGTATATATCACACTTGTATATATCACACTTGTATATACTGTATATATCACACTTGTATATACTGTATACATCACACTTGTATATACTGTATATATCACACTTGTATATATCACACTTGTATATACTGTATATAACACACTTGTATATACTGTATATAACACACTTGTATATACTGTATATATCACACTTGTATATATCACACTTGTATATACTGTATATAACACACTTGTATATACTGTATATAACACACTTGTATATACTGTATATAACACACTTTTATATACTGTATATAACGGTATATAAAACTCAGGCCCCCTTTACACGTACATTGTGTTGTGTATTGCGCGTTCTATCAACAAAATAATCTAATACAGAGCTGTGGGTCCAGATTTCGACTACGTCAGACTTATCCAGCGCGTACAAAGACGTGATGCCCTTCCCCCTCAGACCCAGATCGATATACTCATGAATATTCAAATATGCAAAACGACCTGTGGCTCTGATTTCACTCGCTCCGTGTGGTACCTGCCCACACACATCCCAGAAGACTTTATATGCTCCATATAAAGTGTTCATTCAGATAATGCACACGTACATGTTTGTATGTTGTATGATATAGAAAATAGGGATGCACCGATGTGAAAATTTAAGCCGATACCGATATCCGATATTATTGTTGCTGCTATGGCCAATACCGATATTAGCCGATACCGATATTTATTTTTAATTCTGAGAAAACATTTTATACAGACTGAAAATCATGCAAAATGAATTTTTTTGAATGTCTTTTTTTATTTTCAAAACGTGTTTTGACTCTGGACTAAACCTGGACTAAACCTGGACTGAACATGTACTAAACCCGGAATAAACATAGACTGAACCTGGACCAAACCTGGACCAAACCTGGACCAAACCTGGACCAAACCTGGACCAAACCTGGACCAAACCTGGACTAAACCTGGACTAAACCTGGACTAAACCTGGACCAAACCTGGACCAAACCTGGACCAAACCTGGACCAAACCTGGACCAAACCTGGACCAAACCTGGACCAAACCTGGACCAAACCTGGACTAAACCTGGACTAAACCTGGACTCTTATGTTTAATCCAGGGACTAAACATAGACTGAACCTGGAATATGTCTTTGTGTTAAAAGACATCAATATTTCAAAAGATCAATAAGTTAGTTAAAGGGGTTCATTTCATATTTGTAAATTGTTAAAAAGAGTTCAGTAAAATCAGAGTGAGAAATCTTCACCTTTAAGGATGGTTCTGTTTGGAGTAAAGAGTGAGCGTTCCTGTGTTAAAGTCCGCTCTGTTTTATACGAATGAAGCCTGAAGACGCTCGTGTTCACGCTCAATATGTTTTATACGTTTGCACAGACCCGGGCATTTCAAGGCCCAGGGGCCAAATACGGCCCACGAGCCGACTCTGACCGGCCCGCGAAAGGTTGCTTGGAATTAAGAAAATAAAACCTACTTTCAAAATTGTACATAATACATTTGTCCTGATGCATTTGTCCTGATGATCATCTGTGGGACTTCACATCTCCACCTCAAACATGAACCTGACTCTGATGCACTTGTTAAAGCTCAACAGAGGCGACATTTCTCTCACTGATCAAGAACAAAAACACTAAACATGCAACTTTGACTTTTTTTCTACAGTTTGGCAGTTGGACAAAAAAATTTGACATTTCTTGTATTCTATTATTTGTCAAACAAAGACACTGTGGTGTCTTAATACAAAGTTAAGAAAGTTAAACATTGTGGGGTTAAAGCAGTGCTTCTCAAATAGTGGGACGGGCCCCCCTGGGGGGGTGTGGCGTGATGCCAGGGGGGGCGCGTATGACCCTGGGAAACATGTTTTTTTGCTGTACTGTACTAGAACTAAGTGTAATTGCACATCAACAACAGTAGTTGGCAGTAGCGTTCTCACATGCGATTTACGCACAGTCTCACCATTAACAGAACATCCTCTGTCACAGAAAAAACACGTATATTCCACTGAGTCGTGTCCTTTAGTCCGACAGAAGCTGACGCATCAGTGGAACAAGGAGAGAGCGTTTTTTTTTTTTTCAGTGCTTTTAGCTTATGCAAATGAGGTGGATTTAAGTTTCATTTCTGTAAAACGTAAACAAATGTGCGCAAAGCTGCATTAAAAACACATTAATATTTGAGTCCTCAGTGCAGTCTGTTGTAAGTTTCTTTCTTTTTTTTGTTTATAATGTTAATAAAAGGATACAATGGTGTTCTCATAACAATTTTCTAGACAAATAATACTATTTATAGTCGCGCGCAGGAAGGGGGGCGTGAAATATTTTCTTCTTCCTAGGGGGGGCGTCACAGAAAATAATTGAGAAGCACTGGGTTAATGTGACTGAAAAAGAGTCACAAATGTTTCACGTTTACCATTGTTTTGATTTTACTGAATGAATTCAGTTTTTGTAAAACCTCACTCTCTCATTACTTAATAACACAGAACTTACCAAAGATCAAACATCAAAGCTCAAACTCGGCTTTATTGTCAATTGTGCCATATGTGTTCCACATACAGTGAATCGAAATTTCGTTTCTCGATGGCCAGGTAGTACAAAAAGACCGTGTACAAAATACAATATAAAATACTTCAAACTTTTGGCCCTCCACAATATTTTCTGCTTCTCATTTGGCCCCTGGGGAAAAATAATTGCCCCCCCCTCAGGCGTTTGAACCTCGGCAAACTTTCGCCTTTGTGAGTATTTTATGTTAAAGGTCCCATGGCATGAAATTTTCACTTTCTGAGGTTTTTGAACGTTAATGTGAGCTTCCCTACCCTGTTTAGCCCCCCCAATGGCTAAAAGTTGCGTAATGTCTAAACTGAGCATTTGCGATCCTTTTCTGCGTTTGAAAAAAACACAGCTCAAATGGGCGATTCTGGACAAGGCACCTTATTGACGTCAGATCGAAAAAAGAAATGCAAATGCAGTTCCACCATCGTCTGGATCTCCACCCCCTGTCTCTGTAAATCACGCCCAGAGAGTTTGGACCGCGGAGGAGCTACGCAATGCGAAATGCGTTTTTTTATTTGCCTGGAGGCATGTGCGAGTGTTTCTAGGCTCGGAAGTCCTTTACCTGACCCTTTGGACCTCTGAAATAGCAGTGGTTTAATTTTATTTTCTGTACAAATGTGTTTTTTTTTCATTGAAAAGGCTGTCCTCTCCTCCTTCGCGCTTACACACGCAGAAGAGGGGCCAGCACACAGCGCACCGCTAACACAAGGAACCAGCGGCGCATTTGCCCCCCCCTCCCCCACCCCCTTCCTCTTACCAATCTGTGTTCTTCTCATTTGCATTCAAGCAACAAGGCCCAGAATGAGTCGTTCAGAGAGATTTTCTGACTCTGACTGTGTAGACTGTGTCTTTCTCATGCACTGAGTGTTGATTTTGAAGAAGGATTCATTTACCGTATTAGGGAACCATTAAGGAGCCATATAAAAGCATCAAGAAGTACCATGTCATGGGATCTTTAACAAGCACTTTGATTAAGGTGATGTAAATATTGCATTTGAACAGGTAAGACCTGAACTTGTGGTTTCACGGAGCTAACTGTTTAAGCTAGCTACTCATCACATGTTTACGACATTAGTAATGTGCCTTCTGTGTTCTATGATTCAGTTACTACATAAATATATAAGAGACCTCCAGAAAACAAGAAAAGTACGCCTTGTGTACGGAGTTTTTCTTTATTAGTTCTCTGGTGTCGAGCCTCAGTCACATGTCTTCAGGACGGCACATGGTGATTTATCATTGTGTTCTGTTTTTTTATCTCAACTTTCTCACAGGGGTTTTGTGAATAAAATAAGTTAAGCTTTATGGAGTCAAAACACGTTTCGAAAATAAAAGAAGACATTCAAAAATTCATTTTGCGTGATTTTCAGTCTCTATAAAATCTCAGAATTAAAAAAAATAAAATTAAATAGACTATACCTGGACCGAACCTGGACCAAATCTGGACTAAACCTGGACTGTACCTAGACTGAACCTGGACCGAAAAAAAAACCAAAAATGTATCGGCTAAAATGTTCACATGGGTGCATCCCTCGTCACTTTTGCGTAATAGAGGATCTTTAATTGTTGTCAGACTCCAAAACACAAACAAAAGGACGTTTATCACAAGACGGTGGCGTTACAATGTCAGATGGAACAATCCTTCACACTTTATTCATATTTACTGTTTGGACGTCTTTGGCCAGCATTTTTCAAACTTTTATCCAAGAAAACTATGTAAAAACTTAAAGGTACAGTGTGTAACCTTTCTGGTGTGTGGATCCGTTACATCCCTCAGAATTGTTTTCAGAAATCAACTCAAAGTATATTGCACATTTTTTGCATCTTCTGTTCCATTCTTATTCTCGACTCTGGTTTTTTCTTTTGTTTTCCAGCCGGACCGGATCAGGCAGTTCGGTCTCCAGCGAAGGAAAGAAGCGGCCGTGGAGACGGACTTCCCTCTCGTTCCTGGGAATATGAAGGCGGTGGTGGATAAGGCGACTCCAGCTCCAGAGCTCCCCCGTGTGGCCTTTCAGAGTCCTATCCTGGATTACGGTTCAGCTCTGGGACTGGGGGGAGGGGGGCTGTACTCGGAGAACCAGCCAAACGGACCTCTGTACCCCAGAACACTGGACACCCCCAGGTACAAAGTTAGAAATATAAGAATTCAAATTACATTACAGTGGTCCCTCGTTTAATCTCGGGGGTTAGGTTCCAGAAATAACCCATAATAAGTGAAATCCGCGAAGTAGGACAACTTTATATTTTACAATTATTATCCGTGTTTTAAGGCTGTAAACACCTCACCACACATATAATACACTTTTCTCAGACTGGAATTAACATTTTCTCACATTTCTTTCTTGTTTAAACACTCAAACATTCATAGATTTTCAACAAAATGTATTAATAGTGAACCGGGGGGGGGGGGGGCGACACTCCGAGCACCAGGGCTGCCATTCGCGGCGCCAACTTGGTTGCAGAGTAGAAAAAGATGCAGTACAATCAATGACAATTTAACAACATGTAATAACAGAAAAACAATTGGAGATATAACATAAGGTGATCTTTTTTGTTGGTTACATAAGGAAGGATGTGGGGGGGGTCAGATTGGAAATCGATTAAGTTGATTGAACCGAGAGCAGAGGTCAGACCTTCTAAAGACAGGGAATTTCTACTATTATTTCTGTTTTCAGTGACAGTGTAAGAGTGTGTGCCATGTTTATGTAGAGTCCAGATAACAGATGGCCTTGGAAGTGTTGATGCAGGGAGGCGAAGTCAAAACACAGATAACCATTGAAGCCAGATTTTCACAGGAGACATAATAATAATAATCCAAGGGGTTAATTTAGAAATACATTTTTAGAGACCCAGGTAAATAATTTAGACTGAGCTCGGGTGCCAGACCCCCATCTTCATATCGCCATGAAGATTCATGAGAGATCTCATTAGTTCCTCTTGGCGCACAGACTGCGCTGCGTTGGCTTTACACAGTTCTGTCATCATCCCCGTGATGATATCCAAACGTTGAGATGTTTCCTTCGGTTGAAATCCTTCCAAAAGGACCTCCACCTGTCCCACTTTCTGATGTACTCCTTTCACAAGATCTCCAACGGCTTCACAATGGCTCGAAATTTCGGCAGACAGCTTAGGGGACTCTTTAGAAGCTGCCAGTTTACAAACTATGCGATAGATCATGGACAATCCCAGGCCAATTAACAGATGTCCAGCTATCAGAAATCCAAATACGTAAATATCCTCCACATCCTCCAGGTACATTGGTGCCAAACATAGGACTTGCCACGCACGATACGAGTCCCTCGCATATCCAGCAGCAAAAGTACCATCCGGACACGCCGCTTCTCCCGGAGCGGCACTCCTCCGTGAAAAAAGAGTATCAATAGCGCTGAGGGTCCAGCTGATCACATCCATATTTTTGAAATTTGGAAAATCTGCTCCAAAAAGCGAGAAAAAGACGAAAACAAGAGAGGCACACAGACAACGGAGCAATAGATAAGAGAGGAAAAAGAGAGACGTCTGCTCGCTCTCAGGGTCAGAACAGAACAGTGCAGGTAGTGCAGGTAGTTGTACGAAGTAAAAGTGAGGGTCAGAATAAAGTAGTAAAGTAGTAGTAATCATAGGTGCTAACCAAACATTTTGATCGTAGGATTTCTCTGTATCCTCCTCCGTCGACTCTGGGAGACGTTTACAGAAGTCCTCCTTATGAATCTCCTCCTTATCATCATCATCATCACTACTACAGCAGGAACCTTCTGGAACCACAGACCCCGTACTGTGAGTGCTCCTGACGGCACCTGAGAGCACCCGACGACTGCACCTGACCATCCATCTGACCGTACATCTGATTCTGCACCTGACAGTACACCTGATAAACACACCTGAGAACACACCTGAGAATACACCTGAGAACACACCTGAGAATACACCTGAGAACACACCTGAGAATACACCTGATAACACACCTGACCACCACACCTGAGAATACACCTGAGAACACACCTGACCACCACACCTGAGAATACACCTGAGAACACACCTGACCACCACACCTGAGAATACACCTGAGAACACACCTGACCACCACACCTGAGAATACACCTGAGAATACACCTGAGAATACACCTGACAACACACCTGAGAATACACCTGAGAATACACCTGAGAACACACCTGAGAACACACCTGAGAACACACCTGACCACCACACCTGAGAATACACCTGAGAATACACCTGACAACACACCTGAGAATACACCTGACCACCACACCTGAGAATACACCTGAGAACACACCTGACCACCACACCTGAGAACACACCTGAGAATACACCTGACAACACACCTGAGAACACACCTGACAACACACCTGAGAATACACCTGACCACCACACCTGAGAACACACCTGAGAATACACCTGACAACACACCTGAGAATACACCTGACCACCACACCTGACAACACACACACCTGAGAACACACCTGACCACCACACCTGACAACACACCTGACAACACACCTGACAAATCACCTGAGAACACACCTGACCACCACACCTGAGAATACACCTGACAACACACCTGAGAATACACCTGAGAATACACCTGACAACACACCTGAGAACACACCTGACCACCACACCTGAGAATACACCTGACAACACACCTGAGAATACACCTGAGAATACACCTGACAACACACCTGAGAACACACCTGACCACCACACCTGACCACCACACCTGAGAAGACACCTGAGAATACACCTGACAACACACCTGACCACCACACCTGACCACCACACCTGAGAATACACCTGAGAACACACCTGACCACCACACCTGAGAACACACCTGAGAATACACCTGACAACACACCTGAGAATACACCTGATAACCACACCTGACCACCACACCTGAGAATACACCTGACCACCACACCTGAGAATACACCTGAGAACACACCTGACCACCACACCTGAGAATACACCTGACCACCACACCTGAGAACACACCTGACCACCACACCTGAGAACACACCTGACCACCACACCTGAGAACACACCTGAGAATACACCTGACCACCACACCTGACAATACACCTGAGAACACACCTGACCACCACACCTGAGAACACACCTGACCACCACACCTGAGAACACACCTGAGAATACACCTGACCACCACACCTGAGAATACACCTGACCACCACACCTGAGAATACACCTGACAACACACCTGACAACACACCTGACCACCACACCTGAGAATACACCTGAGAACACACCTGACCACCATCACCTGAGAATACACCTGAATACACCTGACCACCACACCTGAGAATCCACCTGACCACCACACCTGACAATACACCTGACAACACACCTGACACCACACCTGACAACACACCTGACAACACACCTGACAAATCACCTGAGAACACACCTGACCACCACACCTGAGAATACACCTGACAACACACCTGACAACACACCTGACAACACACCTGACAACACACCTGACCACCACACCTGAGAACACACCTGACAACACACCTGACCACCACACCTGAGAACACACCTGACAACACACCTGACAACACACCTGACCACCACACCTGAGAACACACCTGAGAATACACCTGAGAATACACCTGACAACACACCTGACAACACACCTGACCACCACACCTGAGAACACACCTGAGAACACACCTGACCACCGCACCTGAGAATACACGTGACCACCACACCTGACCACCACACCTGACGACTACACCTGACGATTACACCTGACGACCACACCTGACGACCACACCTGACGACCACACCTGACGACCCAGCCTGACCATACAGCTGACCACCACACCTGAGGGCTCTTCATACTAAACTGCGTTCCCGTCTTCTCTCCCAGATAACCATCTGTCCGTCCCTGGTGGGGTTCATGCGCCTTACTGGAACTTACCTCCTGGGGGCGCTGTCTCCAGTCACTATGGAAACCACAGTCCTCACAGCCAGCGCAGCGAGAGCAGCTTCCCAGAGCCTCCACCACAGTGAGTACAGAAGATATACAGGCGTCGTGTCATTATTCAATTATTTCAAAACAAAACTTCAAGATAAAGTTGTACGATTATACCAAAAATTATAATCACAGTACAGTGGTACCTCACCTTACGAAAGACCCAACAAACGAAAATTTCAAGTTACGAAACGCCTTCACGTTAAATTTTGGTCTCTAGATACGAAAGAAAATTCAAGTTACGAAACGCGAAATCTCAAAAATTCAAATAATGCACGCTCAGCCACACATTATACGCTTTTCTCAGACTCAATTTAAACTTTTCTCACATTTGTCTCTCGTTTAAACACTCAAACTTTCATAGATTTTCAACAAAATTATTAATAGTGAAGTGTGGGGGGAAGGGGGAGGGCGGAGAAAACTGCGCTCTGACACGTGTGATAGCGCAGCATGACCCGGCGCGGGGCTGCCAGCAGGTCTAGACCTGGACTAAACCAGGACTGGACCAGGACTAAACCTGGACTAAACCAGGACTAGACCAGGTGGATTAAAGCGCCGCGCGCGGGTCTATTTCCTGGTTTCGTTTCGAGTCACGGCTGAGGTGAGCAGCGAAGGGGACCGCACGCAGTCTGAGCGCATGAACGAACACATGCAAGAGCCGCGGTCTAGACCTGGTCTAGACCAGGTCTAATAATGCGCGCTCAGCCACACACCAGGTCCTCTAGACCAGGTCTAGAGGAGGTCTAGAGGAGGCACGGTTTGAGCACGGGTTTCGTTCATGCCCTCAGACTGCGTGCGGTCCTCCTCGCTGCTCGCCTCAGCCGTGACTCGAAACGAAACCAGGAAATAGACCCGCGCGCGGCGCTTTAATCCACCTGGTCTAGTCCTGGTTTAGTCCAGGTTTAGACCTTGATCTAGACCTGGTATAGTCCACGTTTAGTCCTGGGTCTACAGTCTCTACGCAGAACACAATGTTACACTATAAAAAAAGTTACACTATAAAAAAAAAACTTGGATCGGGGCCTTGGAACGAATCAGGCTTTTTCCATTGAAATAGCTACTCAACTTACGAAAAATTCACGTTACGAAACCACTTCTGGAACGAATTAATTTCGTAAGGTGAGGTACCACTGTATTATATTTCAAACAATTACTTCTACATTGTCAAAATAACAAATAACACGAATAGAAATGTAAAAAAGTATGATTTCTAGCAGAATATGTGAGTTATTTAACACATTTCCTGTTGTTTTTGCCCAGTGCTCCTCCTGAAGTGGCCACGGCGGACTCTCGTGTGGCTCCGTTTCCTTCAGACAAACCCAGAACCCGAGAGAGAAAACTGAACTACAGAGACGCCCTCAAACAGCAGGTATGAACACGCTCATGCACCCAGCGGGGATTTAAAGAGGCACCGCGGGACCTTCCTCATGGAAAGTCTGCAACCTGCTTGTCTTTATGGACATGTCATACCCTTGACTTGAATGTTCCACAGTATGGTTTGTGATATTTTGACAGGACGTTTCAAGTGAAGATCTGAACGCACTTTTGGACCAGGTATTCCCAGATGTTTCCAGATGTAGAGACAGTTTAGACGCGTCCCTCAGCCCTGTAGACCTGTGCTGCTTTTATCCCTGTTCTCCAAATAGTTCATGTGCTTTTACTTTGCTCCAGTCAAACCCTTTTTCCCATGTGAGATGTTTTTGTAGATTTATACAAATAATTACATTCTGTTGAAATCAAATGTTAGGATTGTGACAGCTCAGAGACTTGTGAACGAACACGAATAAATATAGATTTTTTTTTCCATCCATCCATCATGGAATTTTGAAATGTAGCACTATGTTTAGTCTTTATTTAGTCCTGGTTTAGTCCTGGTTTGGTCCTAGTTTGGTCCTAGTTTGGTCTTGGTTTAGTCCTGGTTTGGTCTTGGTTTGGTCCTGGTTTGGTCTTGGTTTGGTCCTGGTTTAGGCCTGGTTTGGTCTTGGTTTAGTCCTGGTTTGGTCTTGGTTTAGTCCTTGTTTGGTCTTGGTTTGGTCTTGGTTTAGTCCTGGTTTAGTCCTGGTTTGGTCCTAGTTTGGTCCTAGTTTGGTCTTGGTTTAGTCCTAGTTTGGTCTTGGTTTAGTCCTGGTTTGGTCTTGGTTTGGTCCTGGTTTGGTCTTGGTTTGGTCCTGGTTTAGTCCTGGTTTGGTCTTGGTTTAGTCCTGGTTTGGTCTTGGTTTAGTCCTGGTTTGGTCTTGGTTTAGTCCTAGTTTGGTCTTGGTTTAATCCTGGTTTGGTCCTAGTTTGGTCTTGGTTTAGTCCTAGTTTGGTCTTGGTTTAGCCCTGGTTTGGTCTTGGTTTAGTCCTGGTTTGGTCTTGGTTTGGTCTTGGTTTAGTCCTAGTTTGGTCTTGGTTTAATCCTGGTTTGGTCCTAGTTTGGTCTTGGTTTAGTCCTAGTTTGGTCTTGGTTTAGCCCTGGTTTGGTCTTGGTTTAGTCCTGGTTTGGTCTTGGTTTGGTCCTGGTTTGGGTCCTGGTTTGGGTCCTAGTTTGGTCCTGGTTTAGTCCCGGTTTGGTCCTAGCTTGGTCCTCGTTCAGTACTGGTTTAGTCCCTGTTAATACTACCAAAAATACTAATACTAATACTATCAAAATATACTAATACTAATACTACCAAAAATACTAATACTACCAAAAATACTAGTACTTAATACTACCAAAAATACTAGTACTTAATACTATCAAAAATACTAGTACTTAATACTACAGAGTTAGTCGCCAGCAGAACTCGTGGGAAGACGTCATCCGCACATTTCCTGACGTCTTCTGGCTTCGTAAGCGTGAACACGGCCCATGTTGAACGATGACTCAGTTTCGTGATTACCTCGACAGGCCCACTCAGATTATATATAGATTTTTAAAAAACTATTTCTGTGCCTGTTCTTGACGAAGGAGATTGGCGTTCTGTGTTTTTGTTGTGCCCGGAGCAGCAGACGAGAGATCTGTCTTTTTGTTTATTATTACTGTTTTTATAAATAATATGTTTGGCATCACGGTGATTTTCCATGACTCACTGACACATGGGGAGAGGGCAAAAATACAAAAGCGTGGGCAGTAACTGACATTAAAAATTCAGTGAAAACCGTCTCGTGAAATAGAAATAATATGAAATCAGTTGTTTATTTGCTGTGTTGTGTGCCCATGTGCAGTTGCAGGTTTTGTTGTAAATGTTTTGTTGAATGTTCGTTTCAGATCCAGGAGAAGCAGGAGCGCAGACGTGTGGAGCGGGAAGAGAAAGAACGACATGAAGCTCAACTGGAGGAAGAACTGAGGAGACACGAGCCCTGGGGCCGAGGAGGAGGAGGGGCCCCGCTCAGGGACAGTACTGGGAACGTTATAGGTAATACTTGTACTACAGATGTACTCATACTATTACTATACTCATACTCATACTTGTACTACAGATGTACTAACACTAATACTATACTCGTATACTCTGAGGGCCGAGGATGAGGGGCCCCGCTCAGGGACAGTACAGGGAGTCTTGGGTAACAACAATTAAACTGCCAGACTTGAGTTAATAGTCTGGCAGTCATAGCACTACAATAGTTGTAGTGCTATGATTAGTCTTTATTTAGACCTGGTTTGGGTCCTAGTTTGGTCTTGGTTTAGTCCTGGTTTGGTCCTACTTTGATCCTGGTTTAGTCTTGGTTTAGTCCTGGTTTGGTCCTCCTTTGGTCCTGGTTTAGGCCTGGTTTAGTCCTGGTTTAGGCCTGGTTTAGTCCTGGTTTGGTCCTACTTTTGTCCTGGTTTAGGCCTGGTTTAGTCCTGGCTTAGTCCTGGTTTAGGCCTGGTTTGGTCCTGGTTTAGTCCCTGTTTGGTCCTAGTTTGGGTCCTAGTTTGGTCTTGGTTTAGTCTTGGTTTGGTCCTAGTTTGATCCTGGTTTTGTCCTAGTTTTATCCTGGTTTAGGCCTGTTTTGGTCTTGGGTTTGTCCTGGTTTGGGTCCTAGTTTGGTCCTGGTTTAGTCTTTGTTTAGTCCTGGCTTCCACCATAGTGGCTTATTTTTTATAAGAACATGTGTTTAGTCTATGGAGCCAAAATGTCAACAACTTGTGGAACAAGTCTCACTGTTTGCTCCTCTGTCTCTGTCTCCTCTGTCTCTGTCTCCTCTGTCTCTGTCTCCTCTGTCTCTGTCTCCTCTGACTCTGTCTCCTCTGTGTCTGTTCCTCTGTCTCTCTGTCTCTGTCTCCTCTGTCTCTGTCTCCTCTGTCTCTGTCTCCTCTGTGTCTGTTCCTCTGTCTCTCTGTCTCTGTTCCTCTGTCTCTGTCTCCTCTGTCTCTGTCTCCTCTGACTCTGTCTCCTCTGTCTCCTCTGTCTCTGTCTCCTCTGTCTCCTCTGTCTCTGTCTCCTCTGTCTCCTCTGTCTCCTCTGTCTCTGTCTCCTCTGTCTCTGTCTCCTCTGTCTCCTCTGTCTCTGCTCCTATGTCTCCTCTGTCTCTTCTCCTCGGTCTCTTCTCCTCTGTCTCCTCTGTCTCTGTTCCTCTGTCTCCTCTGTCTCTGTCTCCTCTGTCTCTGTTCCTCTGTCTCTGTTCCTCTGTCTCGGTCTCTTCTGTCTCTGTCTCCTCTGTCTCTGTCTCCTCTGTCTCTGTCTCCTCTGTCTCCTCTGTCTCCTCTGTCTCTGTCTCCTCTGTCTCTGTCTCCTCTGTCTCTGTCTCCTCTGTCTCTGTTCCTCTGTCTCTGTTCCTCTGTCTCTGTTCCTCTGTCTCGGTCTCCTCTGTCTCTGTCTCCTCTGTCTCTGTCTCCTCTGTCTCCGTCTCCTCTGTCTCTTCTCCTCTGTCTGTCTCCTCTGTCTCCTCTGTCTCTGTTCCTCTGTCTCTTCTCCTCTGTCTCTGTTCCTCTGTCTCTGTCTCCTCTGTCTCTGTCTCCCGTCTCTGTCTCCTCCGTCTCTGTCTCCTCTGTCTCTGTCTCCTCTGTCTCCTCTGTCTCCTCTCTCTGTTCCTCTGTCTCTGTCTCCTCTGTCTCTGTCTCCTATGTCTCCTCTGTCTCTGCTCCTATGTCTCCTCTGTCTCTTCTCCTCTGTCTCTGTCTCCTCTGTCTCTGTTCCTCTGTCTCTGTCTCCTCTGTCTCTGTTCCTCTGTCTCCTCTGTCTCTTCTCCTCTGTCTCTGTTCCTCTGTCTCTGTCTCCTCTGTCTCTTCTCCTCTGTCTCTGTCTCCTCTGTCTCTGTCTCCTCTGTCTCTGTCTCCTCTGTCTCTGTCTCCTCTGCCTCTTCTCCTCTGCCTCTTCTCCTCTGTCTCTGTTCCTCTGTCTCTGTCTCCTCTGTCTCTGTTTCTCTGCCTCTTCTCTTCTGTCTCTGTCTCCTCTGTCTCTGTCTCCTCTGTCTCTGCTCCTCTGCCTCTTCTCCTCTGTCTCTGTCTCCTCTGTCTCTGTTCCTCTGTCTCCTCTGTCTCTGTCTCCTCTGTCTCTGTCTCCTCTGTCTCTGCTCCTCTGCCTCTTCTCCTCTGTCTTTGTCTCCTCTGTCTCTGTCTCCTCTGTCTCTGTTCCTCTGTCTCTGTTCCTCTGTCTCCGTCTCCTCTGTCTCTGTTCCTCTGTCTCCTCTGTCTCTGTTCCTCCGTCTCTGTCTCCTCTGTCTCTGTTTCTCTGCCTCTTCTCTTCTGTCTCTGTCTCCTCTGTCTCTGTCTCCTCTGTCTCTGTTCCTCTGTCTCCTCTGTCTTTGTCTCCTCTGTCTCTGTCTCCCGTCTCTGGTTTGGTTTGTCCAGCGGACCTGAAGCGGATGCGCAGACAGAAGGAGGAGGCGCACAGTCGCCCGGAGCAGAGGAGAGCCGCTCTGATCAGGCCCGAGTCCGACCCCAACGAGAGGGTCAATGGTACAGTCTCTGTGTGCAGTGAGCCAGACACTAGTGACAGGATCGACGGTACGACTACAGAACAACACTTGAATTATCCCCAACTAAGACACTTTAACTCACTCACTGAACTCATGGGCTTCAGCGTCCTGTTTATCCGCGCCATTTTGAGGACTTTTCACTGTTCAAAAGATGGAAAACTTAATGCTACTCTAATTTAATTGTTCATTTCTATGGTCATTATGCTACTTTTTCATGCGTGAAAAGTCCCTCAGTCGTCCAGGTAGAATCCATGATCAAAGGAGAAGTTCAATTTGTCAACTGGACTTGAAATACAAAGAGACAGATTAGCTGATGGTTTCAGAGTTGTTTCAGTGTAGTGAGCGGGCTGATAGATATGCTAATACAAGACGCCAGAGGAATTCGTAAAACAAAAGAGAGGAGCGGGGAGGGGTCAGAGCTTTGTTCAGGGTAGATAGCTCCTCCCTTGCAGCTAGATATAAACAGGGTCGAACCAGCATGAGGGCCAGAGCTGACGAAGCCTCTCGGATGACCGGCGAAACGTTTTCAACCAAACAAACTTTGTCCAGTTGACAAATTGAACTTCTCCTTTGATCTACTTTTTCATCATTCTGAAACTGTGGATAGTAGTTGTAGCAATTTATAGCAACCTTCCGTTTGGTTTTTGATCTGTTGTGGCGTTTTTTAATGATATCAGTAAGGTACAACAGCTAAATGCACTTTATGCCCTATCGCAAAGTAGAGAAGGTTTCATCAGTGGTCACCTGGACTCGAGATGTTTTCTGCTCCGTCCAGAACCCATTTTTAGTTTGATGGAACTGTCTTTGAGCACTGGGAATTTATCCTAAGTCCAGTTTTGGATTGAATGGATGGAAGCTGAAACATCTTGGTCACAAAAACAGAGTCCAGATTTCAGAGTTCTGCAGTCCTAAAATTCACTGAATAAAACAGTTAAAACAGCATCAAATCGTAATAAATAATGTCAAAAGTGAAAGGGAACCATGGACCCTTTTTTCAGGAAACTGTGCAGCCATTCCATCCAGTTACACTTGGATTAAATAAACACATGCCCCAACAAACCAAAGAAATGCTCGGACATAGAGCTGGGCGGTATGACCAAAAATTGATATCACAGTATTTTTCAAAATGATACCGGTGTCGCGGTATTTGGCGGCATTTTTTTTTTTTTTCATAACTCGGTGTCAGTCCCCTGAGCAAACGGCTCTTTGAGTGACGTCTGAGCGGCGTTTTGTGTCGCGGCGCCAAGTGAACGTTCCCTGCAGATGTGGAAGAGGATGCAAATTGACAGAAAACTGACCGAAATTGACAGAAAATTGACAAAACTTTACCGAAAATTGACCAAAAATTCAACAAAAAATTGACCAAAAATTGATAGAAAATTGAAAATTAACTGAAAATTGACAGAAAATTTACTGAAATTGACCGAAAATTTACCAAAAATTTGCCCAAAATTGACCAAAAATCGACCCAAAAAATTGACCAAAAAATTATAGAAAATTTACAAAAAATTGACAGAAAATTGACCCAAAAAATGATATTTTATCGGTGTCGCTGTACAGTAATCCCTCGTTTATCACGAGGGTTAGGCTTCAGAAATAGCCCGCAATAAGAGAAATCCGCGAAGTAGGACAACTTTATATTTTACAATTATTCTACATGTTTTAAGGCTCTAAACGCCTCACCACACACATTATACACATTTCACAGACTGGAATTAACATTTTCTCACATTTCTCTCTTGTTTAAACACTCAAACTTTCATAGATTTTCATCTAAATGTATTGATGGGGGGGTGGGGGGGGTGCGCTCGGACAAGTGCACCGTCACGAAACAAGGCAAAGATTTAATCCCGGTTTAGACCTGGCCTAGTCCTGGTTTAGACCTGGTCTAGACCTGGTTTAGTTCTGGTCTAGACCTGGTTTAGTCCAGGTTTAGACCTGGTCTAGACCTGGTTTAGTTCTGGTCTAGACCTGGTTTAGTCCATGTGTAGTCCTGGTCTAGTCTCTTAGCCAATCAGGACGCAGGACACAATGTTACACTGTAAAAAAACATTACACTATAAAAAAAATGGGAAAAAAAAAATCCGCGAAACAGCGAGGGCGCGAAAAGTGAACCGTGATAGAGCGAGGGTTCAGTGTATTTGTATTATTTTTCATGTACTAAGTGGTCCCATGTCTTTGGCGAAGTGGACAGTAACAGCTTTGGTAATATCGTTTCACCGTTTGCTGTTCTTGTCGTAGGCGGTCCCCTTAGCGAACGCGTCTTTGAGCGACGTCTTGAGTCGCTACAACTTTAACCCAACGTCATTTATAGAATACGGTTGTTTGATCGGCGACAGATTTTTTAAAGCTGAAGTTCTTCCACACACCTGACACGGCTCCTCTTTTCAGTATAAGTTCCTCTGTTTCTATCGACGACGTCCATGTTGTTCACCGCTCAACACACACTGTAGCCGTGTCCCAGAGTGAGGGTTATTGATTCGTGTGCGTAATTTGTGTGGTGCGTGTTGTTAGCATTAGCGTTAGCAGCGTGTCTGGGCGCTGCGAGCGGCTCCGTGGACCTGTCCCATGTCCCTTGCGGTCCGTGGAGGAGAGTTCGAGGGCTGCAGCTTTTGCAGCCTTCGGAGCCGCCGAAAAAGCAGCGGACGATGCAGCCCTCGAATTTGAACACAGTTTACGCTTCCACCGCTCTCGTGCTACTGCAAAACAGTTCCCCGATCTGTTTCCAACGTTTTGTACGCACACACTCATCGGTATTGCGGTAAATGAAAAATTCATATCATTTTTAAAAAAAAAAACACCGGTATTCAGTATGAACCGGTATCCGCCCAGCCCTCTAACAGTGGATAAGCCAGTGAATAATATTGTATTTTATATGATTTGCACTCAGCCCAAAAAAATGCCTTTCACCCTCTTGATCGTCTCATATATTTTGAGTCTAACCTTCTCTTCTGTTCTTTGTCAGGTTTCACTCATGTCCAGTCTCCTCAGTTCGCTCGAGGTTCTGTGTTTTCGGCTCCACCTTCACAGCAGCAGCTTCAGGAGCAGGACAAGTACAAGGCTTATCTCAAACTACAGGTGCTCACCGTAACTCCACCGTAACACTGGACTGAAACAATCCCAATAACCCTGACTTGTCATTAATCATATCCCTCATCAGATTTACAGTGGCTTGCGAAACTATTTGGCTCCCTTGAACTTTGTGACCTTTTGCCACATTTCAGGCTTCAAACATAAAGATATAAAACTGTAATTTCTTGTGAAGAATCAACAACAAGTGGGACACAATCATGAAGTGGAACACACTTTATAGGATATTTTAAACTTTTTTAACAAATAAAAAACGAAAAATTGGGCGTGCAAAATCATTCAGCCCCTTTACTTTCAGTGCAGCAAACTCTGTCCAGAAGTTCAGTGAGGATCTCTGAATGATTCAATGTTGACCTAAATGACTAACGATGATAAATGGAATCCACCCGTGTGTAATCAAGTCTCTGTATAAATGCACCTGCACTGTGATAGTCTCAGAGGTCTGTTTAAAGCGCAGAGAGCATCATGAAGAACAAGGAACACACCAGGCAGGTCCGAGATACTGTTGTGGAGAAGTTTAAAGCTGGATTTGGATACAAAAAGATTTCCCAAGCTTTAAACATCCCAAGGAGCACTGTGCAAGCAATAATATTGAAATGGAAGGAGTATCAGACCACTGCAAATCTACCAAGATCTGGCCGTCCCCCTAAACTTTCAGCTCATACAAGGAGAAGACTGATCAGAGATGCAGCCAAGAGGCCCATGATCACTCTGGATGAACTGCAGAGGTCTACAGCTGAGGTGGGAGAATCTGTCCATAGGACAACAATCAGTCGTATACTGCACAAATCTGGCCTTTATGGAAGAGTGGCAAGAAGGAAGCCATTTCTTAAAGATATCCATAAAAAGTGTTGTTTAAAGTTTGCCACAAGCCACCTGGGAGACACACCAAACATGTGGAAGAAGGTGCTCTGGTCAGATGAGACCAAAATCGAACTTTTTGGCAACGATGCAAGACGTTATGTTTGGCGTAAAAGCAGCACAGCTCATCACCCTCAACACACCATCCCCACTGTCAAACATGGTGGTGGCAGCATCATGGTTTGGGCCTGCTTTTCTTCAGCAGGGACAGGGAAGATGGTTAAAATTGATGGGAAGATGGATGGAGCCAAATACAGGACCATTCTGGAAGAAAACCTGATGGAGTCCGCAAAAGACCTGAGACTGGGACGGAGATTTGTCTTCCAACAAGACAATGATCCAAAACATAAAGCAAAAGCTACAATGGAATGGTTCACCAAAAAACATATCAAGGTGTTAGAATGGCCAAGTCAAAGTCCAGACCTCAATCCAATTGAGAATCTGTGGAAAGAACTGAAAACTGCTGTTCACAAACGCTCTCCATCCAACCTCACTGAGCTCGAGCTGTTTTGCAAGGAGGAATGGGCAAAAATATCAGTTTCTCGATGTGCAAAACTGATAGAGACATACCCCAAGCGACTTGCAGCTGTAATCGCAGCAAAAGGTGGCGCTACAAAGTATTAACTCAATGGGGCTGAATGATTTTGCACACCCAATTTTTCATTTTTTATTTGTTAAAAAAGTTAAAAATATCCAATAAAGTGTGTTCCACTTCATGATTGTGTCCCACTTGTTGTTGATTCTTCACAAGAAATTACAGTTTTATATCTTTATGTTTGAAGCCTGAAATGCGGCAAAAGGTCACAAAGTTCAAGGGAGCCAAATAGTTTCGCAAGCCACTGTAGATAAACTGGACTACACAGACTTTAAAACACATACCCTTTCGACTACTAAAATAATTGTTGTTGCCGCTCTGTTATGAATACAGTGTGGCTGTATTTACTTTTGGCGTTATTTTGATATAAAATGTTGTGTTCTGTGTTCTCCAGATTGATGAGAAGATGCGTAAGAAGGCGGAGGAGAGGGAACGAATGCGCCTGGAGGACGAGAAGGAGGAGAAGAGACTGGCCGAGCAGAGAGAGAGAATACAGAAGGAGTTTGCAGAGGAGCAGGAGAAGAAGAGACGCAAAGAACAAGAGGTACAACAAGTCTGATTATTATTATTATATCCTCGTGATTATTGGCTCCGAGTGGGTGGAGAGTCCTTGCCTCAGGTGGAGGAGTTCAAGTATCTCGGGGTCTTGTTCATGAGTGAGGGGAGGATGGAGTGCAGCGTCGGCAGTGATGCGGTCGTTGTACCGGACCGTTGTGGTGAAGAGGGAGCTGAGCCGAAAGGCGAAGCTCTCAATTTACCGGTCAATCTACGTTTCTACTCTCACCTATGGTCATGAGCTCTGGGTAATGACCGAAAGGACGAGATCGCGGATACAAGCGGCCGAAATGAGTTTCCTCCGTAGAGTGGCTGGGCGCTCCCTTAGAGATAGAGTGAGGAGCTGGCTCGGGCATCTGTTTCGGATGCCTCCTGGACGCCTCCCTCGGGAGGTGTTCCAGCATGTCCCATCGGGAGGAGGCCCCGGGGAAGACCCAGGACGCGCTGGCGGGACTATGTCTCCCGGCTGGCCTGGGAACGCCTTGGGGTCCCCCCGGAGGAGCTGGAGGAAGTGTCCGGGGTGAAGGAGGTCTGGGCGTCCCTGCTTAGACTGTTGCCCCCGCGACCCGGCCCCGGATAAGAGGAAGAAAATGGATGGATGGATGGATGTATTATTGGTTTAATTTAAAGGTCCGTTCTGGAACCTTTCTGGTTGAGGGGTGTTACTGTGGAGTGTTACTTGGAAAAACATGCATTCTTACACTGATCTGAGCTGTAACTTGGTCTAGTGGCGCTGCCTGCTGGTCTCCATGGTGATGATTATTCTAAATGACACTCATGGCAAAGAAATAACATCTCTCCACCAGAAATGTTGCACAGTACAGCTTTAAATTAAACAGTTTTAAGAGTACGTGACCAATGTTATGTCATGTTTTTGTACTGTTGCAGCAAAAAGCCAAAAATGAAGAGTTGATCCAGCAGGCGGAGGAGAGGAAAAGAGAAGCCGAGAGAAAGAAGAAAGAAGAGGAGGAGAGAGAGAGTGAAGCCCTGAGACGACGACAGGAGAGAGAGAGACAGGTCCAAGTTACAGCGGTGAGATCATGAATGATGTGGGGAATTCAGGTACACAAGGTCCTCTACAGTTCTGATGTCCTCCCAGACCCGACCCAGTCATTTGTGAAAAAATGTGTCAAAAATAAATAAAATAAAATAAATACGTAAATAAATACATAAATCAATAATAATAATACATAAACATAAAAATAAATACTGTACATGAATACATAAATATATACAGTGGTACCTCACCTTACGAATGACCCAACAAACGAAAATTTCAAGTTACGAAACGCCTTCACGGTAAATTTTGGTCTCTAGATACAAAAGAAAATTCAAGTTACGAAACGTGAAATCTCAAAAATTCAAATAATGCGCGCTCAGCCACACACATTATACGCTTTTCTCAGACTGGATTTAAACCCCTCTCACACCTGTCCCCCGTTCAAACCCCCAAACCCCCACAGATTCCCAACAAAACGTATCAATAGTGAAGTGTGGGGGGGGAGGGGGAGGGGGGAGAAGACTGCGCTCTGACACGTGTGTGATAGCGCAGCATGACCCGGCGCGGGGCTGCCAGCAGGTCCAGACCAAGGTCTAAACCTGGACCAAACCAGGACCAAACCAGGACCAAACCAGGACCAAACCAGGACTAGACCAGGTGGATTAAATTATTTCCTGGTTTCGTTTCGAGTCACAGCTGAGGGGAGCAGCGAGTTGGACTGCACGCAGTCTGAGTGCATGAACGCATGAACAAGACCCATGCAAGAGCCGCGGTGGTCTAGACCTCCTCTAGACCTGACCAGGTCTAGAGGAGGTCTAGAGGAGCCGCGGTGGTCTGGACTAAACAGGACTAAACCTGGACTAAACCTGGACTAAACCAGGACTAGACCAGGACTAGACCAGGTGGACCAAAGCACCGCGCGCTCGTCCACCCCCTGGCCTCCCGCCGCTCGCACGCAAGAGCCGCAGCGGTCCAGACCCGCTCTAGACCTGCCCGCGTAAGGTGCTAACAGAGCGGCCTGGATAGAACCGTGAGGTCGGCCTCTTCAAGACCTCCAGGCCGGTGACCGGGACAATCCCCGGACCCATGCCCACTTAGGGAGCTCTTAAGGCGGGCTGGCAGTGTCCCCCTGGGTCCAAGTTTGAGTGTCCAAACGAGAGACAAACGCGAGAAAAGTCCAAATCCAGTCTGAGAAACCAATCAGGACGCAGAACACAACGTTACACTATAAAAAAAGTTACACTATAAAAAAAAAAAAAAACTTGGATCGGGGCCTTGGAACGGATCAGGCTTTTTCCATTGAAATAGCTACTCAACTTAAGAATTTTTCACGTTACGAAACCACTTCTGGAACGAATTAATTTCGTAAGGTGAGGTACCACTGTACTTACATAAATAAATACATAAATATATAAATACATAAATAAATAAATAAAAGTTACAATAGGCCCTATGCTTTAGCACTCGGGCCTAAATAAATAAATAATAAAAATAAATAAACATGCATAAGTAAGTAAACAAATAAAAAATAATAAAAATAATAAAAATACATAAATGAGTAAATAAATAAGAAATGAAAAGGGAGTTTAAAAACTTTTTGAGGCAGCTGTAAAAGCTTGGCAGGGATTTTGTTTATCAAAAAAAAAACAAAAAAAAAATTGTTGTTCGGATTGACCAAATTCCAGTCCATTGCAGAGCACATGTTACAACATTATGAATAAAAATAAAATTAACATAAATGTAAATGCCAAGGTGTTCATTTACCTCCAAATAGAAAATTTAAATAATAATAATTTAAATACACTTTTTTGTCTTCGGGTACCAGGAGGATATATATTTTTTATTTTAATTTTGAGTCAGTTTGATTCACTTTCTAGTCCTTGTTTGAGTATGTGTGCAGGTAGAATCCACGGCAAAAGGACAAATTCAGTTTGTCAGCTGGACAGAGTTTATTTGGTTGAATATGTTTGGCTGCTCATCCGAGCTGCTTCTTCATAAACTTGGTCCAGTTGACAAACTGAATTTGTCCTTTTGCCTTGTTCGGGTGATTTCTTGATTAGAACTTCTATATGTGTGGTGCAGTTCAGTGTTACTCCTGGTTTATCCATCGTTTACAGCAGGGGTGTCAAACCCAGGACCACAATACCTGGATCGATCAGAATTAGTCCAACCCTTGCTTCTTTTAAAACACATCTTAAAATATGGCTGAAAAGGAATCAAAACTGTAATCATATAACACACACACACACAACACACACACACACACACACACACACACACACACACACACACACACACACACACACACTACAAAAATCCACATTGTAAATACAACAGGCGCCTTAATACACACACTGAGAAGTACCTTTTAATCCGCACTTTAGGCTCAGCCCATCAATTGTATTTTTACTGTAATTTACTGAATTATGCTACTATTGTACAGATACTAAATAGTTTTTATGTTTGTGATCATAACACATGTACTAAAGTGTCTAATGTCTGCAACTGCAACATATTTTCTGTTGTCTGCTGTATCTTTATGTCTGGAAATTAGCGCTGTGCTAAATCTGGCATATTTACGTCGGTTTGTGTGATCTTATACAAATTGTGCATTAATTAATATGCATTGTCCCTTCCAAATAAACAAAAAAAACAAAACCTCATTCTGGTCCAGGGGCCGTATCCAACCGACTCTGATCCCAAAGGGTCAGATCAGAAAACTCGTGGCAAATATACCCCAAAAATAACAATAAGTCCAAATATTTGTGCAGAGAAACACAAATCTATTACAGACTGCTGTGTCTTCAGTCGCAGCAATAATTTGTTTATCTTCTGTCTTCTCAATTCTCTGTTCAAGTTATTGTTTTGTTCAAAATGCTGTGTCTCGTAGTGGCGTTTAAGATTATACAGTGGTACCTCACCTTACGAATGACCCAACAAACGAAAATTTCAAGTTACGAAACGCCTTCACGGTAAATTTTGGTCTCTAGATACGAAAGAAAATTCAAGTTACGAAACGCGAAATCTCAAAAATTCAAATAATGCGCGCTCAGCCACACACATTATACGCTTTTCTCAGACTGGATTTAAACTTTTCTCACATTTGTCTCTCTTTTAAACACTCAACTGCGCTCTGATACGTGTGTGATAGCGGCATGTGTGACAGCTGACCCGGCGCTGTCAGCAGGTCTAGACCTGGACTAAACCTGGACTAAACCTGGACTAAACCTGGACTAAACCTGGACTAAATCTGGACTAAATCTGGACTAAATCTGGACTAAATCTGGACTAGACCTGGACTAGACCTGGACTAGACCTGGACATCCAGGGACCCAGGGGGACACTGCCAGCCCGCCTTAAGAGCTCCCTAAGCGGGCATGGGTCCGGGGATTGTCCCGGTCACCACCAACACCGGCTCTGTGAGCACCTTACGCGGGCAGGTCTAGAGCAGCGGCTCGCCTCAGCTGTGACTCGAAACAAAACCAGGAAATAGACCCACGCGCGGCGCTTTAATCCACCTGGTCCTGGTTTAGTCTTGGTATAGTCCTGGTCCAGTCCAGGTTTAGACTTTGGTCTAGACCTGCTGGCAGCCCCACGCCGGGTCATGCTGCGCTATCACACACGTGTCAGAGCGCAGTTTTCTCCCCCCTCCCCCTCCCCCCAAACTTCACTATTAATAATTTTGTTGAAAATCTATGAAAGTTTGAGTGTTTAAACGAGAGACAAATGTGAGAAAAGGACGCAGGACGCAGAACACATTGTTACACTATAAAAAAAGTTACACTATTTAAAAAAAAAACCTTGGATCAGGGCCTTGGAACGAATCAGGCTTTTTCCATTGAAATAGCTACTCAACTTACGAATTTTTCACATTACGAAACCACTTCTGGAACGAATTAATTTCGTAAGGTGAGGTACCACTGTATTCCTTGAGCACCTCCACTTGTTGCAAACACACCGAGCGTACAGGTTTCCCATTCACCTCTGTAAACAAATAGGAATTAGTCAATTTTTCTTGGAAAATCCTGCACTCGGCGTCCACTTTTCTCATTTTTGACATTTTGCTGATGAGGGTGTTTTGACCAACAGTCAAAATGATGGTTCTTTAAGAGCGTTTGGAAAGAGGCGAGTCTTCATTTGTGCTGCTCTGGTGGGAGGGGCCACGTACAGAGGCTCTGGAGACGCTGCTATACAAAGCTGCACAGAAAATTACCAATATTTTAATAGAAAATTAAAATATAATTCAAATATTTTAATAGAAAATCAGCCGAGGGCCAGATTAAAGGACTTGGAGGGCCACATGTTTGACACCCCTGGTTTAGGCCAAAATAGGACCATTTATAGACCTGGTTTAGATCTGGGAAATGTCTACTCTTTCCTTTGGTGGTACTTGGTGTGAAGGGTTTGAGAGATGCGCATCTATAAAATGACTGTTAACAAAAGTACTGGTGAAATCCTGAGACAAGCCTTTGACTTTTGACCAAAGAGATGGAGAAGCGCAGCGTAAATGTTCCTCCAGCTAAACTTTGAATTTCCCTCTGAATCAGTAAAGTATCTGTCTCTCGTTGTGTTCAGGTTCGCAGAGAGCCGTCTCCTCCGATTCCGACTCTTCAGAAGAAGCTGGGCGT
Source organism: Paratrypauchen microcephalus (assembly GCA_036785185.1). Classification (NCBI taxonomy): domain Eukaryota; kingdom Metazoa; phylum Chordata; class Actinopteri; order Gobiiformes; family Gobiidae; genus Paratrypauchen; species Paratrypauchen microcephalus. The sequence goes on along the minus strand of JAVJIX010000119.1, from coordinate 959,920 downwards.
GTCTGCGTCGAGCCCCCCCAGACCTCCCACAGTGGAGAGCCAGCAGTCCCTCCCCCCTCTCTCTGTAAGACTGTGCTCATATTTGTATTATTTCTAACCCCAGCCTGAGGGCTTTAACTGTTGTGTCCCACAGGAGAGGTCTCTGTCTGGGCTCCAGTCGCCCCCCGTCCCTGCCCGGAGGAACCAGCTCCGATCAGCAGGTACCGTTCTCATCTGTTTTTTAGTTATAATAAGTGGATGTACTGGATTATGACCTCACACGGCCTATAAACTCACTGTCGTTCTAAATAAAATACCTAATAAATACAAAACGTACAAAACGTGGGGAACACGGAGCGGTGGAACGTGGCGCCGCAGGACATTGTTTGAGAGGGGGACTGTTTTGCAGCGGCGTGAGAGCGGTGGAAGCTCAGAGTGTGTCGAGCGGTGAACAACTTGGACGGAGAAAATGTTACAGACACAGAGGAACTTATACCAAACACAGTCCTGGTTTAGTTCTAGTTTAGTCCTGGTTTATTCCCAGTTTAGTCCCGATTTAGTCCTGGTATAGTCCTAGTTTAGTCTTGGTTTAGTCCCGGTTTAGTGCTGGTTTATTCCTGGTTTAATCCCTATTTAGTCCCGCTTTAGACCTGGTTTAGTCCTGGTTTAGTCTTGGTTTTAATCCCTGTTTAGTCTTAGTTTAGTCTTAGTTTAGTCCTGGTTTAGTCCTAGTATAGTCCTGGTTTAGTCCTGGTTTAGTCTTGGTTTTAATCCTGGTTTAATCCCAGTTTAGTCCCGATTTAGTCCTGGTTTAGTCCTAGTTTAGTCCTAGTTTAGTCTTGGTTTAGTCCCAGTTTAGTCCTGGTTTAGTCCCGCTTTAGACCTGGTTTAGTCCTGGTTTAGTCTTGGTTTTAATCCCTGTTTAGTCTTAGTTTAGTCTTAGTTTAGTCCTGGTTTAGTCCTAGTATAGTCCTGGTTTAGTCCTGGTTTAGTCTTGGTTTTAATCCTGGTTTAATCCCAGTTTAGTCCCGCTTTAGTCCTGGTTTAGTCCTAGTATAGTCCTGGTTTAGTCCTAGTTTAGTCCTGGTTTAGTCCCGCTTTAGACCTGGTTTAGTCTTGGTTTAGTCCCGCTTTAGTCCTGGTTTAGTCCCGCTTTAGACCTGGTTTAGTCCTGGTTTAGTCTTGGTTTTAATCCTGGTTTAATCCCAGTTTAGTCCTAGTATAGTCCTGGCTTAGAAAAAGACAAGAGGAGCTGTGTCAGTCGTGTGGAAGAACTTCGGCTTTAAAAAAATCTGGCGCCGATCAAACAACCGTATCCTGTAAATGTCATCGGGCTAAAGTTGTAGCCGCGGGAGGCGACACGAGCGATCTGCTTCACCACCTCCGTCACAAACACGTCCTGGAATATGAAGAATGGACTAGACCAGGTCTAAACCAGGACTAAACCGGGACTAAACCTGTACTAAACCAGGACTAGACCAGGTCTAAACCGGGACTAAACCGGGTCTAAACCAGGACTAAACCATATTAGCAACGCTGTTACTGTCCACTTCGCCAAAGACATGGTACCACTTAATACATGAAAAAAAAAAAAATACCGTCAAATACCGTGACACCGATATAATTTAGAAAAATTCGGTGATATCAGTTTGTGGTCCGCCCAGCTCTACCTCTGTATGTTTGTATCCCGGTACGACTAAACGCCTTAACCAAAGCCGTATGTATCTCCAGGAGTGTTCAGTGAGCTGTCTGCTCTCCGGAGGCAGCTCAGGACGGAACAGAAGAGACTCCAGGGACGTCTGCAGCAGGACCGGGACTGGGACCTGGAGTCTCCTCTTAGCGACAGGTAAACACCAGCTGCACCCGTCACGTGTGGACTCGCCTGGGACAGTCACACCTCCTGCGCGCCTCACACCAGCTTCACCGGTGCCAAAACTCTCACTCTTTTTGTACCCGCGCAGACAGAGAGAGCGCCCCCAGGTGGACGTGTTCGACATGGCCAGGCTCAGACTCCAGGCTTCAGTCAGAAGATCGAGCCCCAGAAGCACCGAGCCCAAGAACCTGCAGCAGATACACGACTCCCTACAGCTCAAGTACAACGGTGAGACTGGACCTAGGACTGGAGCAGGACTGGACCAGGACGGGGACTGAACCAGGACTGGACCAGGACTGGACCAGGACTGGACCAGGACTGGACCTAGGGTTGGACCTAGGGCTGGACCTAGGACTGGACCTAGGGCTGGGACTGGACCAGGACTGGACCTAGGACTGGACCTAGGACTGGACCTAGGACTGGACCTAGGGTTGGACCTAGGGCTGGACCTAGGACTGGACCTAGGGCTGGGACTGGACCAGGACTGACCTAGGGCTGGACCTAGGGCTGGACCTAGGACTGGACCAGGACTGGAACTGGAACAGGACTGGACCTAGGACTGGACCAGGACTGGGACTGGACCCAGGACTGGACCTAGGGCTGGACCAGGATTAATTAAAGACGAAACCAGGGTTGAACCTAGGGCTGGGCGATATGGAGAAAAAAAATCATCTCAACATGTGTTTGCTATATCTCGATATACGATATATATCTCCATATCTATGCAGGGGAAAAAAGGAAGTAGTCGGAAGTAGGAAAAACCAAGGAAGTAGTATATTGCCTTATTTTAATTGTAAACATAAAACCTGAGGGTAGACAGTTCTTATGAAGTGCTTCTTTAACATTTAAGATAAAAGACAAAAAAAATCCCTCATTTCGTAGCCAAGTGAAAAAGCACATATTAAATTAATTGTTTTTAAATATAGATTAATAGATCCTCAATCCATGAATTCTCGTGTGTTTTGTGACTGTAGTACATTTTATATTTGTGTGTGTATTTGCTTTAACTTAGCACATTATTCTGCATCAATTTTTTTCAAATATTTCACTCACTGGCAACACACACACACACACACACACAGAGAGACACAGGCTGGACACAGGCTGCCAAATGCAGCCTGTGTCCAAAACACTGCATCCTCAGCCACTGCTTGCTCTGTACCTGTATCGCACTGACAATGTTGCTGAAGTTTCTGTCTCGCAAAAAAGTGGCGACTAGGTAGATTGTATCTAGGGTCAAGCGTTTTGAGCATTCGTATGAAGCCCGGTCGCTCAACAACCGCTATGGGCGTCATGTCTTTTGCGATATGGAAGGCAATGGACTCCGTAATGCTGACCCACCTTGCACTTGTTTTTTCATAGGGTAGACACCGGGGTAAAGATGTTTGGAGCGTTGTTTGTTGTGTCATCTTAGAAGTGGTGGTGGTGGAGCCGTTTGTTTTCTTTGGTATGAATTCTCTCGTGGACGCTTCTGTGGGCGCCGCCATGTTGGATAAGTTATCAACAAACACACGTGGCGTACACGCGAGGGGAGGGGGAGGGGAGGGGGAGGGGGAACCACGAGACGCAGTGAAACACAAACGCAAGAAGCAGGCGGGGCGGACAGCTCCACAACAGTTGAGGAAAATAAGCAGAGTGGCGAAATCTTATTCTCGAGTTTTTCGATATGCCAAAATTTTAATCGATTTCATAAAACATCTCGAGATATCACGAATCTCGATTAATCGCCCAGCCCTAGTTGAACTGGTGCCAAACCGAGGACTAAACCCAGGGACTAATAAATCTAGGGACTAAACCACTGGACTAGACCAGTGGACTAGACTAGTTTACTAGACCCAGTGGACTAGACCAGTGGACTGAATCAGGGGCTAGACCAGCGACTTGAGCCAAGATTGAACTGGTACTAAGCCAGAACTGAACCAGCACTGGGACTGAAGCAAACCCTTTGTAAAACTGGTCTAAACCAGGACTTGAACAGACTTTTTGTCTGTTTTAAAAGACTGAACCATGACTTGACTCTGACTCGACCAAGTAAGGACAAAGAAAATAATAAAAATTCACTGTTAAATACAGAAGCCGATAGCGGCCATATTTTTCTTCCTTGTTCTCCCGAGATAACGGGATAATTATTCCGTTATTTCGAGAAAACAAAACTGTTATCTCGAGATCTCGAAATAACAGTTGAGCTGACAGAGGCCATGTTCATTCTTTAGTTTCTTCCTTGTTATCCCGAGATAACGCGGTAATTATTCCGTTATCTCGAGAAAACAAAACTGAGATGTCGGCTTCCGTACAGAGGTCACGCCCCCTCGTAGGCCAGAAAACAAAGGCGGGAGACGACGCGAAGACGTCGCTACGGACAATGTGAAAGATAAAATGGCTTTTTATGATGCCTTGAGACAGAGGGGGGTCCCAGAGGAGAACATCACCCGGATGATGGAGGACAAGGTGAGACAAATGTATTAAACTTCATAAATGTTATAAAAGGTGTTGGCTAATCTGTGCATTTAACGAAAGCTCACCTGTTGCATCAAGCAGCGGAGACTAGTACAAGTGTTCACACCCAGCGCTAGACCAGTATTGTACTTGTGTGTTGGTACCTGATGTAGGAGGCTGGCGGTTTACTCTTTGCTGAAGTCAAGTGTAGTTTAACCATATGTCGAGCTGCTTACATATGCAGATAAGTTACATTTGCCACTAGATGGCAGCGGAGGACTGAGAATAACCCTCTGTAATGCCACATGAATCACTGCGTGCACATGGACGAGTGTAATCCGACTGCAAACGGATTGGGATCGTAACGACTTCATGTGCACAGGCTAAGGATCGTATAGGGATTGGTTTCCTGAATCCGATTGGAACCCCTGGCTTAGGCCGATAGTAATCCGCTCGGTGCCGCCTCGTGCACGGTATCTTATCGGATTGGCGTACTGCACATGCGTGGGAATTTTCGCCAGGGATTTCACCCGGAAGTGGCAGGAGGCGCCGACGCCGTCATAAGTAGCGAAATCATGGCTGTGAAGAAAGAACCCATAACACGTACACCAACGCTGCTCCGTCAAACTCCTCGAGCGCCATCTTTGTATTCCGCCACGTAGTTTGTTGTGTTTTTATTGAGTAGCCATCACCCGGAAGTAGTTGGACTACAGCGCCACATAGCGTAGCGGAGCCGGCCAGGTCGCTGACCATTATCCCATTACACGAGTTTCATGTGCACTTGGATCTAAGGACAGACCACCCACCGAGTAACGGGATCGGATTTGGAGAAATCCAATCCGATCGTACCATGTGACCACAGTGAATGTACTGAGGGCTGTATGAGCATGAGACCAATGACCGGGCAATGACCACAGATGTATGCCTAGTAGTAACGAAGTAGAACCACTTAAGTACTCTTGTTGGAGTATTATTTGTCCTCTACTTCCACTTTTACTTTTATATGAATTTAATACTTTTACTCCAATACATTTTTCATGTGCTGAACTAAGTAGTTGATGAAAAGACCTGAGGAAGTTCACCTAGAGGCAGTGGTTAACCTGTTGATGCCAAAGCCCTTTGCCTTCATGAGAATGATGCATCTGGGCTGTTGTGTTATAAACATTACCTTTAGGCTTAACTTACCCAGCATGACTTGTACTTTTACTTTCAGTACTTGAGTAGTATTTTTTTTAAATACACCTACTTGCAGTACTAAACTACAAAACATTTGAATACTTTATTACTTCCACTCAAGTATGGTGTTCTTCTACTCAGGTCTGTTTTTTGATATTGTACTTGTAGTTCTACTCCAGGACCTGACCGTGTGGTTCAGTATAAGCGCTGTGTGGTGGTATGTGTATGATATCAGCCTAGTGCAAGTAGCCAAGGTGGTGCAGGGATAAAGTTAAAGGTCCAGTATGTAATTTTAGTACGTTATTTCCAAAATGTATGCTGCTCATTCACAAATTTGATCTTTTCATGAATATTTACTGGTCTGAACAGAGTAGGTTTTGCAGCCAAAGATGTCATTGATTTGTAATTCAAAATGGCGGATTTACATGGAGTGTCCACGTATTCATGTATGAAAAGTGTACATTTTCAAGCCATAATGAATACTTAGAAATTGATGATGGTAGTAAATATTCATGAAAAAACAACAAGACAAATTGAACTTCTCCTTTGATCATGAAAAAATGACATTTGTGAATGGGCAGCATAAATTCTGGAAATAAACTGCTAAAAAAAATGACATACTGGACCTTTAAGAGACCAGCATTAAGTATGAACAATAAGCAGAGACAATCATTTAATAATAATGAAAATATTTTTACACTTTCAGGTGGACCAAGACCTGACTGCAACAGATGAAGACACCTTGTCGAGGTACATTCCTCATCAGGGTGACCGAGTGTTTGCCAGGAACTGGACCAGTGGTGAACGCTATGAAAAGAGGAAGAGAACCTTTGTGGATCGACTTTGGTCCAAAATTAGGCTTCCCGGCACCAGTGACCCAGCACCAACCCCCACTCAAACCAGTGTTGGCGTGGGGAACAAAAATGCAGAGAGAGGCACAAGGAAGGTTGAAGTAGGTTGGATGAACTTTCACAATGGTGTTATGAAAGAGGTTAGACGTCCAACTGGAGGTGGAACGAGGGAAATTATAGTCAGGAAAAGTGACACCATGAAAAAAATCCTTGAGGATGGAAAGAAGATGTTTTTCCCTGATGGGGAATCCTCAAAAGGGCATCTGGACAAATTTGAATTCACACTCTGTGTTATGGGCTCAGATGAGCCTTTAGAAGACACACTGTCTGTTGCAAGTCTCTATGACATGACTCGGCATAAAAATCTTCGATTATATGTCTGCTCTAAGAGAAAAGACGCTGAAACTTCAACTAATTTGAATGCCACACCTCACCAAGACCGCTCACGAGCAGAGCATACTTACACTACAGCAAGCATGACTTCTACTCCAGACAGCCTTCCTCCACGGACTTCTTCTACCGTGTCTCAACTCAGACCTATAATGCCTGTTCCTGTGTCTGAAAAAGGACAACTTGTATCTACCTCCAGCTCTGCCAAACCTGCGCCTGTGATTCCACATTCAGATGAGGATGAGGAGGTAGTAATGTCATGTGACGACACTAGTGACAATTTGGTTGATGCGATGTCCTCACTATTTGTGCAGCCCACTGCTTGTCAGATATGATTAGTACCTTCTCTGACCCCAACATCCTGGATTCTTGGTCCATAAGGAAAATATCCTTATGGACTTGAAGCCAAAGGCAAGAAATCTGACCAAATGCATCCACTTCCCACATAACATGTCCCAATCAGAGAGAACAACCTCTGTGCATCTTCTGAGATTTGTCAGAGAAATGGATGCCTCAAAATGGGAATGTTTCTGAGGTTCTGCACTGGCTCCGTTTCCTTTCCAAGACCATTCAGGTGACATTTGCGAATATGTCAGACTTTGAAAGGCGCCCCGTTGCACACACCTGCTCATGCACCCTGGAGTTAGCCTCTACCTTTACGAGTTTTGGAGAATTTCAAACCGAATTTATGTAAGTCTATTGAAGAGTAGAATATGGGCCATGGATATGGCCTAACATGATTTTAGGGTTATATCTATAAGCCATATTTCACTTTTCATTTCTTATTCCTTTTTCTTTCTGCCTTTTGTCGTGTTATCATTATTTTTGAATAATGTTTGAACTGTAAGGACAGTATACTTGTTGACAGAATTGAAATCAATATGTAATAACCCCAAAATGTTCTTCTGATTTCATTTTCTGAATGTTGCCTAACTCAACTTGTAATAAGTCAAAGTTCTTCCTGATGCAGTATTTTCAGAATTACAACTTGTTCTGTCTTTTGTTGCTGACGTTTTAAATGTCTGAAATGTGATGACCGTGTGATTATGCCATGTCATCTTAAAATAACTGTTCTATGATCTTCCTGCTGCAGTATTTTCTGAACTTGTCATTACACACATTGTGGATTGTGCAATATTGTGATAGTTGTTGAATGACATGCTGCATCTCCGCTTGAGAAAACCCGAAATGGTGCGAACATGCATTTATCCCGGTTGTGAAAACAAAATGACATCTTGGACGAAGTTGAGTTTTCACAGGCTTCCTCGTCACAATCCAGAGTTATTGAAGCTGTGGCTCGTTGCCTTGAGAATGAACCCAGACATGAAAGGCAAAGCTGTAAGACGTTTGGACCATCGTGTTTGCAGTACCCACTTCAGTCCGGACAATTTTTTACCAGCAAAGGAAAAGAAAGAAGGCCAGTGGATTCAGCGTAAATAAGTCCTGTTCATTCTCGAAGTCCGAATCTTCAGCCATGTCTCACTCGCAACAGAAAAGTTCTGAGCGTCTTCTAAGCAAAGTAGCGGAATGAATGTGCGCATGCACGCTGTCCTCGTCATCCAATCGAAAACATGGCTGGATATCGGATTACAGGCCATTTTGGACTCCAGTGAAAGTGCAGACTAACATTGAGCTTTTGTCATCTGAAAAGTGCTAAAGTTTGTGTCATTTGGTGACCGCAATCGTATGCACTAAGCACTCACGTTAAACGGATATCGCTAAACTACAAAATCTCCGGAAATGCTCCAAATGACACCAAAGTACAATGGGTGAGTAAATGACGTTTTATACCTAAATAAGGTTCAGATTGTAAAAACGTTACTATTCCTTTAAAGAGGAAACTGAATGTTTTTGGGTACTGCAAGGAAGGGCAGCATATCATTCAACAACTATCACAGTATTGCACAATCCACAATGTGTGTAATGACAAGTTCAGAAAATACTGCAGCAGGAAGATCACAGAACCGTTATTTTAAGATAACATGGCATAATCACACGGTCATCACATTTCAGACATTTAAAACGTTATGTCAGCAACAAAAGACAGAACACTTAATTCTGAAAATACTGCATCAGGAAGAACTTTGACTTATTACAAGTTGAGTTACGCAACATTCAGAAAATGAAATCGGGAAGAACATTTTGGGGTTATTACATATTGATTTCAATTCTGTCAAGTATACTGTCCTTACAGTTCAAACATTATTCAAAGATAATGATAACACGACAAAGGCCCCAAGAATTACATGGGAGGAGCTGGTCAATGACCTGAAAAGAGCTGGGACCACCGTTTCCAAGGTTACTGTTGGTAATGCACTAAGACGTCATGGTTTAAAATCATGCATGGCACGGAAGGTTCTCCTGCTTAAACCAACACATGTCCAGGCCCGTCTTAAATTTGCCAATGACCATTTGGATGACCAGAGGAGTCATGGGAGAAAGGCATGTGGTCAGAAGAGACCAAAATAGAACTTCTTGGTCTTAATTCCACTGGCCATGTTTGGAGGAAGAGGAATGATGAGTACCATCCCAAGAGCACCATCCCTCCTGTGAAGCATGGGGGTGGTAGCATCATGCTTTGGGGGTGTTTTTCTGCACATGGGACTGGACGACTGCACTGTATTAAGGAGAGGATGACCGGGGCCATGTATTGCAAGATTTTGGGGAACAATCTCCTTCCCCCAGTTAGAGCATTGAAGATGGGTCGTGGCTGAGTCTTCCAACATGACAAGGACCCGAAGCACACAGCCAGGATAACCAAGGAGTGGCTCCGAAAGAAGCCTATCAAGGTTCTGGAGTGACCTAGCCAGTCTCCAGACCTAAACCCAATAGAAAATCTTTGGAGGGAGCTCAAACTCTGTGTTTCTCAGCGACAGCCCAGAAACCTGACCTGATCAAGAGAAGATCTTAGGCAGACTTGGGCAGAGGAAATCCGCAGGACCTGACGGTATCTGCCCCAGGCTGCTGAGAACCTGTGCAGACCAGCTCTGTGAGGTTCTCTGCTACATGTTCAACCTGAGCCTCAGCCTGGAGAAGGTCCCCGTCCTGTGGAAGACCTCCTGTGTGGTCCCGGTTCCCAAAACAACAAACGCCAGGGAACCAGCCCACTACAGACCTCCCACCTCAAGACCATGGAGAGGGTGATCCTCAGCCACCTCCGCTCTGTGGTGAGCCCCACCCTGGACCCGCTGCAGTTTGCCTACAAGCCAAATGTAGGAGTAGAGAACGCCATCATCTACTTGTTGCAGCGGGTGCTCACCCACCTTGAGACCGCCAGGAGTGCTGTGAGAGTCACATTCTTTGACTTCTCCAGCGCCTTCAACACCATCAGGCCGGCGCTGCTGTGGGGAAAGCTGGAGGACGCGGGAGTGGATGGACATCTCGCTGCCTGGACCATCGACTACCTCACTGACCGTCCACAGTACGTGCGGCTGCGCAGCTGTGAGTCAGAGGTGGTAGTCTGCAGCACCGGGGCTCCCCAGGGAACTGTCCTCTCACCCTTCCTCTTCACCATATACACCTCGGACTTCATATACAACACAGACAGCTGCCATCTCCAGAAGTTCTCTGATGACTCGGCCATTGTGGGCTGTGTGTCAGAGGGGAACGAGCTGGAGTACCGCTCGGTCATCAGTGACTTTGTGGACTGGTGTGGGCGAAACCACCTGAGCCTTAACACCAGTAAGACAAAGGAGCTGGTGATGGACTTCAGGAGGAGAGCACTACCTCACTCACCGGTGAACATCCAGGGGCAGGACATAGAGACTGTGGACAGTTTCAAGTACCTGGGTGTTCACCTCAACAATAAACTGGACTGGTCCCACAACACTGACGCCCTGTACAAGAAGGGCCAAAGTCGCCTCCACCTCCTGAGGAGACTGAGGTCCTTTGGAGTGTGCAGGCCTCTGCTCAAGACTTTTTATGACTCTGTGGTGGCCTCTGCTCTCCTCTACGCTGTCGTCTGCTGGGCCCCGAGCAGCACAGAACGGGACAGGAAGAGACTTAATAAGCTGGTCAGGAGGGCCAGCTCTGTCCTGGGCTGTCCTCTGGACTCTGTAGAGGAGGTGGCTGAGAGGAGGGTGCTGGACAAACTCACATCCATCATGGACGACACCTCTCACCCTCTGCACCGGACTATAGAGGAGCTGAGCAGCTCCTTCAGCAGCCGACTGTGGCACCCCCAGTGCAAGAAGGAGCGCTACAGCAGATCCTTCATCCCCACCACCATCAGACTGTACAACTCCACTGTAGAGTCCAGACGTGAAATATCCTTTTTCCATGCTCTCCTTGTTAATGTTTTTTATTATTACTTATTTCATCAGAGTGTATAACTCCACTATATAGTCCAAATGTCCAATATCTTATTTTTTTCCATTCTCTCCTAGTTACTGTTTGTATTTTTATTATTACTTAATTTATTCCATTCTTGCTGCATGCACTTTTTCTTTCTTGTTCAAACTGTCCCTGCCTAGAGCTACTGTGGCAAGTAAATTTCTCCTGTGTGAGATCAATAAAGTGTTATCTTTTCTATGTGGAGGAGTGGGCCAGAATCCCTCCTGCAGCGTGTGCAAACCTGGTGAAAAACTACAGGACATGTTTGACCTCTGTAATTGCAAACAAAGGCGACTGTACCAAATATTAACACTGATTTTCTCAGGTGTTCAAATACTTATTTGCAGCAGTATCATACAAATAATTTGTTTAAAAACCATACACTGTGATTTCTGAATTTTCTTTTTAGATTATGTCTCTCACAGTGGACATGCACCTACGATGACAATTTCAGACCCCTCCATGATTTTAAGTGGGTGAACTTGCAAAATCGCAGGTTTTTCAAATATTTATTTTCCTCACTGTATACAAGAGAAACAACTGTATGATATCACTCATCATACAGAATACTGTTCTGACCGTGAGAGCGAGCAGACGTCTCTTTTTCCTCTCTTATCTATTGCTCCTGTTGTCTGTGTGCCACTCTTGTTTTCGTCATTTTCTCGCTTTTTGGAGCAGATTTTCCAAATTCTAAAAAGATGGATGTGATCAGCTGGACCCTCAGCGCTATTGATACTCTTTTTTTCACGGAGGAGTGCCGCTCCGGGAGAAGCGGTGTGTCCGGATGGTACTTTTGCTGCTGGATATGCGAGGGACTCGTATCGTGCGTGGCAAGTCGTATGTTTGGCCCCAATGTACCTGGAGGATGTGGAGGATATTTACGTATTCAGATTTCTGATAGCTGGACATCTGTTAATTGGCCTGGGATTGTCCATGATCTATCGCAAAATTTGTAAGCTGGCAGCAAGTAAAGAATCCCCTAAGCTGTCTGCAGCAATTTCGAGCCATTGTGAAGGGGTTGGAGATCTTGTGAAAGGATTACATCAGAAAGTGGGACAGGTGGAGGTCCTTTTGGAAGGATTTCAACCGAAGGAAACATCTCGACGTTTGGATATCATCACGGGGATGGTGACAGAACTGTGTAAAGGCAACGCAGCGCAGTCTGTGCGCCAAGAGGAACTAATGAGATCTCTCATGAATCTTCATGGCGATATGAAGATGGGGGTCTGGCACAACTCGAGCCCAGTCTAAATTATTTACCTGGGTCTCTACAAATGTATTTCATCATGCTAAATTAACCCCCCTGGATTATTCTCTCCTGTGAAAATCTGGCTCCAATGGTTATCTGTGTTTTGACTTCGCCTCCCTGCATCAACACTTCCAAGGCCACAGATGTGGTTTGTTATCTGGACTCTACATAAACATGGCACACACTCTTACACTGTCACTGAAAACAGAAATAATAGTAGAAATTCCCTGTCTTTAGAAAGGTCTGACCTCTGCTCTTGGTTCAATCAATTTAATCGATTTCCAATCTGACCCCCCCCCCCCCCCCCACACACACACACACACATCCTTCCTTATGTTACCAACAAAAAAGATCACCTTATGTTATATCTCCAATTGTTTTTCTGTCATTACATGTTGTTAAATTGTCACTGATTGTACTGCATCTTTTTCTACTCTGCAACCAAGTTGGCGCCGCGAATGGCCGCCCTGGTGCTCGGAGTGTCTGTCCGCTCTAGGTATCGAAGCAAGTTCCTAATGTTGTGAACCTGTTCACTCATATGGCAATAAAAACCTTCCTGATTCTGATTCTGATCAGGTTCAGATATCACTCATCAGGTTCTTCTACGTGTGCCTTTATCAATGGCCTCAGGTCTTTGTAGAGTTTAATAGCTCCTTCAGCGTCATGGCGGCGAGTCAAGTTGTGTTGTTCAATCACCGGCAAGCACAAGTCATGTCAATGTCACATGGAATATCTGTTTTCCACTGGCAGATGTCTTCACCTAGGACTGTATTAATTCTGTCCATTTCAACTGGATGCAGATAATTCTGTGCATGATACAGCTCAGGTGCATTGTACATTATCACTGGCTTTCTATGGTAGAGATCACGCCCATTCCTCCTCGGACGAATGCCATGGTTGTCCCACATGTGCACCACTGTGTCCAGCTCCTCCTGTAAGGCCCTCACAGTGAGATGTGTGATATTAGGGCTGCAACGATTACTCAAGGAACTCGGGTAATCCCAGTACAAAAAATAATCGAGGCAAATTATTTTCCTCGAGGCTCCGTTTAATTATCATCACGTGGCGATATATTTCAATTCATGCATCATCGCGGCATTGTCAGACTACTGCGCTGTTCGGATAACCTGGGAAATCCCAGGCTGCTTTAGTTCGTTCCGATCTGAAAGACAGCCTGGCGACTATGGCAAGCAAGCTCGCCCGATTCTGGGAGCCAATCAGAGAGCGGGGAGGGGTGGAATGACACGTGCTACGCGACTTGTAGTTTGAACTGACAACTGACATGATTGGCTCTGGGCTACTTATACGCCAAATGATAGACATTCGTAACGCCAAATAAACGGCCGTTGGCGATCGTAAACCACACCTCCACTACGAGATATTCAGAAGGTGCTCCCAGACCATATATCACTGTGATATGTCAGGTGTAAACCAGGCAACTGTTGGGATAGACTGCATCACTGTTTCCATGAACATATAAACTATTTAAACATTTATAAAATATGTATTGCAAAATCTGTGGCCTACAGTATGTCTGTACACTACAGTATGTCTGTACACTACAGTATGACTACGTTTCACCCGGACTGTTGTTACTGACGGATATTTCAAAGCAGCCGTGAGCGGTTTGCTTTTGTCGTGAGGAGGAGGAAAAGGATGAAAACGTCCCAAGTGTGGGACCGTTCACCCTCACAAAAACAGAACGCAGTGCAGTGTGTGTACTGTAAACAGACCTCGCATACAATCACAGCGCAGCACTTAAAGCGGAAACATCCCCACTTCACCTCTCAAAGAGCTTCTGCGAGGTATGCCATATTTAAGATTTCTGATTGATCACTTGATCATTGACCACTTGAGTCTGTTAAAATATAAGGTATGTAAAGCCTATAAAATGAGTCAGCAGTGACGAGGCAAGTCCCTCATCTGTCTCTACGGTAACACGCAAAGCTCAAGCACATTTTAGGCAGCGTTTGACGGACTAAAGTCTTGCTGCTGAATAGCATTTCATTTTTTATTTACACTCCAAAGATTTGGTTTTATTCTTCTATTGTTTTATTGGCTTACTTCCTAAGCCAGTAATGGTTTAAACTTTGAAAGTTGTGAAATAAAAGTTTTTTTCTGAGGAAAAACAACAGTTGTTTGCTCATTTTTAATAAACCCTTCATGTTGCATTGCACACAGTTGTTTTAATTGTTTAACAGAAAAAGTATGATTCGTTAGGGTAAATAATGGACAGATTACCCGATTCCAAAAGTACTCGATAGTTGCAGCTCTACATGATATACAAGGTGCCACAAAAAATGTAAACAAACTTTGAATCATTGTAACGTGTTTATTGGGGCCAAGCAGCGGTAGCTGCAAGGCACCTATAGTGTTTCTAGTGATTCTTATACATTATTCTTCCGCCTCTGGGAGTCTATGGCAACCCCTAGAACCGTCTGGTAAAAAGTTGTGAAATTTGGCATGCACATTCCAGCCAGTCTCCTCATTACCCACAGCAATTTATAGGCCCCCACCCCCAACCCTCTAGCGCCACCAGCAGGTCAAAGTTGCAGGAATTTTCAGGTACATTTCTGCGTGTAACTTTTGAACCGTATGTCCAATATTCAAAACCTTGGTATCCCTGGACTCCTTGGGCCAAGCCGAATCCAACGCACCATATGACGTCATTTTCCGTCAGGGTAGATTTTCCGCCATTTTGAATTTTATGAAAAACACTCAAAATGCTTCTCCTCACTCAATTTTGGACCAATTTTGCTCTAATTTGGTACAGAGCATCTTTGGACTGAGCCTCATCACAAACTTGCCTGGAGTTTTGATATCTCTTATCGTTTTGTCGTGACAGCCAATCAAACGCGTCCTAAAAGTCGCCAAACAGGAAGTGAGCTCATATCTCGGGATCCCTTCATAGGATTATTTTCAAACTCGTCAGAGGTATTCTAGTCTGTCCCAGGATTCCCCACAACATATTACAGGCCCCCACCTCAAACTCTCTAGCGCCATCAACAGGTCAAAATTTGAGGGACATTTCTGCTTGTAACTTTTGAACCGTAAGTCCGATTTTGAAAAACTTGGTATCCCTGGGATCCTCGGGCGAAGACTGATCTAACGCATGTCATCAAATTAGGCTGGGTCGCTGCTTGGCCCCACATTGCTGCTTGCAGCTATATTTAATCATGTGATTTCCAAAGTGTAATAATACAGACATCACAAATTGTTTTGTCATCTCCTTTCTATTGTTAAACTGATGTCTGAGTTCTGAGGACCCGTCCATACGACAGCGTTTTTGGTGGAAACTGAGAAGTTTGTATTCGTCTTGGCCTTTCGTCCACACAACGCCGGCGGTTTGGGGAGCGGAGGCGTCATCATCTGCTTTGGCAGGACTCCCAGTCGACGTTCTGCTGATACTGGCGTGTTTTGTAATCCAACGTAACTCATAGAAGTAACTCCACTTCGTCGTCGGTCCAAACGAGAGTCGGCTTTCGTGCGCGTGTTCGCCATCATTATTATCTTGTGTTTGTTTGTGGAAGAGAAAGGACTTTATGCGCTTGCGCTCTTTGTAGTATTGCATTTCACATATGGGTGTGGCATATGTATTACATTGTTTTCACTCAGCGCTCCGTTTTCATCTGGACGCGAATATTTACTGACCCGACATGTGGACGCGACGTGTGTGGACTGCAACAGTCACTGAAAGTTGTCGGCATTGCCTGGACCAGAATGGATGTCAGTTTGAGAACAGGTGGTGACAAAACAATATATGATGTCTGTAAATTTTATTTCACTTTGAAAATTACATGAGTTTTAATAAACATCTACTTTACAATGACTTAAAGGAATAGTAACATTTTTACAATCTGAACCTTATTTCGGAAATTAAAAAAAACATCATTTACTCACCCATTGTACTTTGGTGTCATTTGGAGTATTTCTGGAGATTTTGTAGTTTAGCGATATCCATTTAACGTGAGTGGTCGGGGCAGACTGTTGCATTCACCAAATAACACAAACTTTAGCACTTTTCAAATGACAAAAGCTCAATGTGAGTCTACACTTTTGTTTGAGTCAAAAGTGGCCTGTAACCAGAGATCCAGTCATGGTTCCGATTGGATGATGAGGACCTCGCGCATTCACAACTGATTTGCAGATAACAGGACGCTCTCAGCTCTCTGTTACAGTCATAATGAAGCAAAGGAATAATAATGAGAAAACATCTCCGCTTGAGAAAACCCGAACATTTAGGTCAACAGAAGTTGCAGACACAGACAGGACGACGGGTAGTGACAGGCAACATTTATTATGCCCCTACGATACCTTGATATGCACATAACAGACGGAGCAGCAATCTAAAATCCTAAATCATTTTAATTGGAGATTTAAAAAAAAAAAAACAGTTCTCTACCTTAGTGGGACTTCTGGCACTGGGAGGAGGCAGTGTCTCGTAGTCCTTGGACGTAATTATTTTCATGTGTGAAAAGGCAGACTCACACAAGTATGTTGATCCAAAAAGGGCAGTCAAATTCCGTGCACATTGTCTGAGGTTTGGATACTTCTCTTCCAGCAGCAGATTCCAGAATTCGCCAGTCTTGCCAGGTGTTGCTCGGGATTTGATTTCAATGTCATTTTGCAGTGTGAGAATTTCATGCTCAACAGCAGAGCCATCCAGCTTGAAGAGTGACACTAGTTTGGATTTAATGCAGTAATGCATTTAAGGCAACTTTACGACGACTTCCTTAAACACTGAGCAAGCTCGCTGTGTCCTCCGGGGGGCATGCGCAAAAAATCGGATTTCACAAAAAAAAAAACAACGAATTGAGCATCAAGCCCTGGCGATCGACTGACACATGGCCCACGATCGACTCGTCGATGGCGATCGACCTGTTGGGCACCCCTGCTTTAAAGTGTTTTGGGGCCGCCTATAAGTAGGATTAAATACACACACGGGCTTCACTGATTGCAAACTAGCCTGGCTGCGTACTGGCCACGCTTTTACACACACAATTGGGCACTTACCCATCACTTTTTTCGAACAGTTTTTTACTCTCAAATCATGTGTTGATGTCAAACCGTCTCAGACCATATTTGTTGATGACTTACCTGTATAATCTTTAGGAAACACAACTGAATGAGACTCTTGTCGATAAAATCGCCTGGCTCTTTCATAAGTTTGGAGATCAATTCTACGACCTCAGCTGGATCACTGTATCTCTGTCGGTAAAGACGAAGCCGGGCCAGTCTTCTGCGGAGGAGCTGCAGACTAATCTTGAAATTATGCCAAATTAAAAGATGTAATGCAATCTCCCCCTGTGTCCACCCCTTATCAAAATATTGCCTTATCACAGGGGGGGGGGCAATTATTTTTCCACAGAGGCCAAATGAGAAGCAGAAAATATTGTGGAGGGCCAAACGTTTGAAGTCTGCTCTGGTTATTAATTTTAATTCTACGTTGAAATCCGTAAATGTCATTGTTTACAGAAGCTGTAAGTTCTGTGTGATTATTAAGTCATGAGACAGAGGTTTTAAAAAACTGAATTTATCCAGTAAAATAATTCATAACAATGATAAACGTGACTCTTTGTCACATTTTGTGACTCTTTTTTAGTCACATTAACCCCACAATGTTTTCTGAGTTTAACTTTCTTAACTTTGTATTAAGACACCACAGTGTCTTTGTTTGACAAATAATAGAATACAAGAAATGTCACAGCATTTTTTTTGTCCAACTGCCAAAACTGTGTAGAAAAAAGTCAAAGTTAGCATGGTAAAAGGAGAAATTCAATTTGTCAACTGGACAAAGTTTATTTGGTCGAAGACGTTTCGCAGCTCATCCGAGAGGCTTCTTCAGTTCTGAACTGACGAACTGAAGAAGCAGCTTGGATGAGCTGCGAAACGTCTTTGACCAAATAAACTTTGTCCAGTTGACAAATTGAATTTCTCCTTTTACCATGGATTCTACCTGGACGACTGAGGGATTCTTCACACATCAGAGTTGCATGTTTAGTGTTTTTATTCTTGATCAGTGAGAGAAATGTCGCCTCTGTTGAGCTTTAACAAGTGCATCAGAGTCAGGTTCATGTTTGAGGTGGAGATGTGAAGTCCCACAGATGATCATCAGGACAAATGCAGCAGTACAAATGTATTATGTACAATTTTGAAAGTAGGTTTTATTTTCTTAATTCCAAGCAACCTTCAAAGTCGGCTCGCGGGCCCGTATTTGGCCCCTGGGCCTTGAAATACCCAGGTCTGCCTTATCAGTCTATCGATTATTATTGCAGACATTCTAATGACCAAAAACCTGTCTTTTCAGAATGAGAATTGGCCCTGAAGTCAGCCTGTCTTTTACATTATCCGTGGCTACGTCTTCGTGTCGTCTCCCGCCTTTGTTGTCTGGCCTACAAGGGGGCGTGGCCTCTGTCATCTCAGTTTTGTTTTTTCAAGATACAGTGGTACCTCACCTTACGAAAGACCCAACAAACGAACATTCCAAGTTACAAAACACCTTCACGTTAAATTTTGGTCTCTAGATACGAAAGACAAGTTACGAAACGCGAAATCTCAAAAATTCAAATAATGCGCGCTCAGCCACACACATTATACGCTTTTCTCAGACTGAATTTAAACTTTTCTCACATTTGTCTCTCGTTTAAACACTCAAACTTTCATAGATTTTCAACAAAATGTATTAATAGTGAAGTGTAGGGGGAGGGGGGAGAAGACTGCACTCTGACACGTGTGATAGCGCAGCATGACCCGGCGCGAGGCTGTGAGGACGAGACCCGTGCTCACACCGTGCCTCCTCTAGACCAGGTCTGAACCAGGTCTAAACCAGGTCTAGACCACCGCGGCTCTTGCATGCGTTCGTTCATGCGCTCAGACTGCGTGCGGTCCCCCTCGCTGCTCGCCTCAGCCGTGACTCGAAACGAAACCAGGAAATAGACCCGCACGTGGCGCTTTAATCCACCTGGTTTAGACCTGGTCCAGTCCTGGTTTAGTCCAGGTCTAGACCTGGCATAGTCCACGTTTAGTCCTGGGTCTACAATCTCTACGCAGGACACAGTGTTACACTATAAAAAAATGTTACACTATAAAATCAGGCCTTTTCCATTGCAATAGCTACTTAACTTACGAAAAATTCACGTTATGAAACCACTTCTGGAACGAATTAATTTCGTAAGGTGAGGTACCACTGTAACGGAATAATTATCTTGTTATCTCGGGATAACAAGGAAGAAAAAATATTGCTTATGAATATGGCCTCTGTCAAGTTCCGCAGTTAAAGGAGAATTAACGTTTTTTCCAATCTGAACCTTATTTCTGTAATAAAACAAGTTGTTTTACTCACCCATAGCACTTTGGTGTCATATGGAGCAGTTTCGTAGATGTTGTAGTTTAGTGATATCCATTAACGTGAGTGCTTGGGGCAGGCGATTGCAGTCACCAAATAACACAAACTTTATCACTTTTCAAATGACAGAAGCTCGATGGCTTAGTCTACACTTTAGTTTGAGTCAAAAGTGCCTCTAATCTGAGATTTATCCATAGTTTGGAGTAGATGAGGAGGACAGTCACATGTGCTCAGTCACAGCTGATTTGCAGATAAGAAGACGCTCAGAACTTTTCTGTTGGAGCGACACATGGCAGAAGATTGGGACTTTGAGGCTGAAGAGGACTTATGGAGGACTGAGGACTGAAGAGGAGTATACGGATGAGGAGACAGAATGGATACGGAAAGAATGAAGCGGAGACAGTTTTAGGAGCACCAGAGAACAGCCATCGGTTTCACATTACTTCTCAGAATCGTGCGCTGAATCCGCTGGCCTTCTTTCTTTTCCTTTGCTGGTAAAAAATGGTCCTGACTGAAGTGGGTACTGCAAACACGATGGTCCAAACGTCTTACAGCTTTGCCTTTCATGTTTGGGTCCCGAGAGCTGAGAGCGAAATCAGCTGTGACTGAGCACATGCGACTGTCCTCCTCATCTACTCCAAACTATGGATAAAACTCAGATTAGAGGCACTTTTGACTCAAACTAAAGTGTAGACTAAGACATTGAGCTTCTGTGATTTGAAAAGTGATAAAGTTTGTGTTATTTGGAGACTGAAACGTCGTGCCCCAAGAACTCACGTTACGGATATCGCTAAACTACAACATCTACGAAACTGCTCCAAATGACACCAAAGTGCTATGGGTGAGTAAAACAACTTGTTTTATTACCGAAATAAGGCTCAAATTGTAAACAAAACAAAAAAAAAAAAAACGTCAATATTCCTTTAAATATAATAAATTAGAAGTGTTTTAGCTCCTGATCATTTGAACCTTTATCTCTGCAGATGTAGAGTCCAGGTCGGGTTCTGGTGAAGACCCTAAACTCGTCTACAGAGATCCTTTCCACAGCCAGAGGTCCACAGTACAGGGAGGTAAGAGCCCGTCTCCTCCCCCTCACCAGGAGCTTGTGGGTTAAGTTGAGTGTTTAGCCCTTACCCAAACTTCCATCTTGTTTTTCAGACTATTTTGACTTTTCTCCAACTCATCACAACGATTATTTGGTGAGCTGAAGCAAGTTCTCCATATTTTTTATTTATTTTTGTGCTTAATTTGAAGATGTGTTTTGTTGTTTTCACAGCGGAGTGCTCTGGGAGGGCCCTCGAGATGCTCCCTGCTGGAATCTGAAAGTGCTTTTATCGGTAAGAAATAAACAACGCGAACGGCTCCCGTCATGTGGAACATTTAAATGGAATCTGTAAACACTGTTGTAAACTAAAACTGCTGCCGGTGTTGTATTCGTTTATTTATTTTTATTCCCTCTCTTCCTGCAGAGCCTCTCGGTGAAGCGTTCTCTGCTCTTCCCTCGCCCGAGCAGAAGAGGGCGCCACTGACCGCCAGAGAGAGGAGGAGGCTGGCCAACGCGCCGCCACAGGTCAGAGGTGTGGGAGGAGCTAGAGGGATGTGGGAGGAGCTAGAGAGGATGTGGGAGGAGCTAGAGGGGATGTGGGAGGAGCTAGAGAGGATGTGGGAGGAGCTGGAGGGATGTGGGAGGAGCCAGAGGGATGTGGGAGTGGCCAGTGTGATGTGGGAGTGGCCAGAGGGATGTGGGAGGAGCTAGAGGGGATGCGGGAGGAGCTGGAGAGGATGTAGAAGGAGCTAGAGGGGGGATGTGGGAGGAGCTAGAGGGGATGTGGGAGGAGCTAGAGGGGATGTGGGAGGAGCCTGAGAGGTGTGGGTGGGGCCTGAGAGGTGTGGGTGGGGCCTGAGGGGATGTCGGAGGGACTAAAGGGATGTGGGAGGAGCTAGAGTGGATATGGGAGGGGCCAGAGAGCTGTGGGAGGAGCCAGTGTGATGTGGGTGTGGCCTGAGAGATGTGGGAGGGACTAAAGGGATGTGGGAGGAGCTAGAGTGGATATGGGAGGGGCCAGAGAGCTGTGGGAGGAGCCAGTGTGATGTGGGAGGGGCCAGAGGGATGTGGGAGGAGCTACAGAAAAGTGGGCCGGGTTAGGTTTGTCATTACAGTGTCCCTTGATTTCGACACCGTTTTGATTACTGCTTTAATAATTTTTTGGTTCGTTCAAAAACATTTAGATTTACGCCGAACTAATTCTCCTGCATATTTAGAGAAAATAAACATTTCTATGGACGGCGACACAGGGAGGGCATCTGGCACACCGGGGCTTTTTAACGAGCCGTAATGTTTTCCAGATGGGACTTTCTTCAGCCCCTAAAGCGGACCTTCCTCCTCCTCACGCCGACAGCAGAAGAACCCACCGGAGCAGGGCGGGCGCCGGTCGCCATGGTAACGCAGGTATTGATTATATGACGATTAAACAGGCGGCGTAGTTTGGACTCACGGAGTTTAACCTGAGCTGGAGGCAGAAGTTTGTTCACCTGGTTCTGGTTCAAATCTCCATAATTATTGGGGGGAAAAACTGAAGTTTAATTATTTTTTTCACCGAAATTTCACAAAATGGAGCCAGAATTCAACCCCAAAGACGAGAAAAGAATTTAAACCAAAAGATGAAAACGACGAGTTTGTGGAGACGATCTCAAAGAACGAGAAGAAGAAAAGATAGATCGATGGATGGATAGAAAAAGGATAGAAAGAAAGATAGAAAGAAAAAGGTGGAACAATAGAAAGAGGTAGAAAGAAAGAGGGAAGGGAGAAAGAAAGAAAAAATAACAATAGAAAGGTAGAAAGATCGAAAAAGAAAGATGGAGGTAGATTGATAGAAAGAGGGATAGAAAGAAAGAGGGAGAAAGAAAGGTAGAAAGAAAGGAAGAAAAGAGGTAGAAAGAAAGGGAGAAAGAGGGAGAAAGAAAGGAAGAAAAGAGGTAGAAAGATAGATGTAGAAAGAAAGAAATGGAAAGAAAAAGAAAAAGGTAGAACAATAGAAAGGTAGAAAGATCGAAAAAGAAAGATGATAGAGGTAGATTGATAGAAAGAAAGAGATAGAAAGATGTAAAGAGGCAGAAAGAAAGAAAAAAGGGAGAAAGAAAGAGATGGAAAGAAAGAGGTAGAAAGAAAGAGAGAGAGAGGGAAAAAGGAAGAAAGGAGGGAGGGAGAAAGAGGGAGAAAGAAAGGTAGAAAAGAGGTAGAAAGAAAGAGATAGAAAGAAAGAAGGAAAGGAAGAAAGAAAAAGGTAGAACAATAGAAAGAAAGATATAAAGAGGTAGAAAGAGAAATAAAGAAAGGTAGAAAGAAAGAAAGAGGGAGAAAGAAAGAAAGCGGCAGAATGATTTTAGAACCTGAACCTCCCCTTCAGATGGTTCAGGATGGTGAAACTGTTGCCATGGCGATTAATAACTGAAGTGTTTTTGTTGTAGACTCAGACGACTCTCCTCCTCCTCCTGATCCGGAGACGCTCCAGAGAAACACCTGGAGACGCACGGGGACCTCCCACACTCCACACGGACCAATCAGGAGCGAGCGTCCGGTCACGTGACCGACCGACCAATCAGAGGAGAGGCTTCAGTCACATGACGTTTCCTCAGGTCCACACGTCCGGTCGCGCCTCACGAAAACGCGCAGGAATGACTTTGGATTTTAAAGCCGCACGGTGGAACTTTTGACACGCGCTCGTCTCCATGGAGATGTCATCGCTTTACCTGGAATATTCCACAGTACGGCTTTATTCAGTCGTTTTTACTGCTCAGAAAAACACGCGTTCTTCCTGTGAGCGACTTCCCGAGTTTGTTTTTAATGCCAGTGTGCGGAACATTCCAGGCAAACGCAACAACATCTCCATGGAGACGAGCAGGTAGCAGATGCCAGAAAAGTTCCGCAGTGTACCTTTTAACTGCATGGACAGTTCAAATCCGTGCTTTTCCTCACAGAGTTCATCTTCGGCAACTTGTAACGTTTTGTAACTTTTGTTTCCATGGATACGCCGTTCCTCTACCTGGAATGTCCCGCAGTGTGGCTTTAAACAGC
This sequence comes from Paratrypauchen microcephalus, assembly GCA_036785185.1. Taxonomy (NCBI): domain Eukaryota; kingdom Metazoa; phylum Chordata; class Actinopteri; order Gobiiformes; family Gobiidae; genus Paratrypauchen; species Paratrypauchen microcephalus. The sequence continues at coordinate 936,214 of JAVJIX010000119.1, read as the reverse complement.
TCTGCTTTACATTTATTCAACTACAGCTGGTTTTAAAGCTCAAAAACACCGAGAAAAACCGGCGTTCTGACTGCGAGCGGGGTCGACTCTCCGCAGATCTGACCTGGAACCTGGTCTGGTTTGGTCTCCACGGAGATGAAACGGTTTAATGCCACACTGTGGAACATTCCAGACAAAGCAAAAACATCTTCAAAGGAAAAAAAGCATTCGACGGAGCCAAATTTACATTAAAACTAAAGAGTTCCGCATGAGAAATGTGAAGAACTCTGATCGTCACGGCAACGGATTATTTAAAGTTTCATATTATTTATTTGCGCACGAGTCCGAACCGCTGCGCTTAATTTAATTTACATTTTTCATCATTGTTCGTTATCGTTATTTAAAAGCATTAATATTTACATTTTCTGGACTTTTACGCTTCAGCTCGACAAAATGTTTACATCGTTTCCCGTCAAATTTAATTTAATTAAATTAAATTAAAGCCATTAAATTAATTTTGTTTTTAGTTTATTATGATTTTTTTTTACATGATTTGATTTAGCAGAAACCTGGAGCGAACTGAAGACTCCTGAAGACGTCTGTGAAATATGTTTGAGCTGGAACGAAAAATGTTGAACTAAATGATGTTTTTAATAAAATAAAATGTATTTTTACTACGGAGCTGCTGGAATGTGTGAAAAACTGTGAAAGGTGATTAAAACTATCATGTGGTTAATTAACAGAATTTGTAATTAATGAATCTCATTTAGAGAGAGAGAGAGAGGGATGAAGAGAGAGAGAAGGAAACGGGAATCGAGCGGCGTCCCATTTCTGAGGGGAACGTTCGTACCTCGAGTCCTCAGCTCGGTATCGAGGGGCGAGACACAGACGTAGATAAAGGGGAAGGGGTAATGGGAGGGTTAGAGCACAGAGAACAGCGGCTGATCATCGCCCCTAGTGGCTGTATTTGTAATTACAGTGGTACCTCACCTTACGAAATTAATTTGTTCCAGAAGTGGTTTCGTAACGTGAATTTTTCGTAAGTTGAGTAGCTATTTCAATGGAAAAAGCCTGATTCGTTCCAAGGCCCCGATCCAAGTTTTTTTTTTATAGTGTAACTTTTTTTATAGTGTAACATTGTGTTCTGTGTAGAGACTGTAGACCCAGGACTAAACGTGGACTATACCAGGTCTAGACCAAGGTCTAAACCTGGACTAGACCAGGACTAGACCAGGACTAGACCAGGTGGATTAAAGCGCCGCGCGCGGGTCTATTTCCTGGTTTAGTTTCGAGTCACAGCTGAGGCGAGCAGCGAGGAGGACCGCACGCAGTCTGAGCGCATGAACGAGACCCATGTTCAAACCAAGCCTCCTCTAGACCTCCTCTAGACCTGGTCTAGGGCAGGTCTAGACCACCGCGGCTCTTGCATGCGTTCGTTCATGCGCTCAAACTGCGTGCGGTCCCCCTCGCTGCTCGCCTCAGCCGTGACTCGAAACTAAACCAGGAAATAGACCCGCGCGCGGCGCTTTAATCCACCTGGTCTAGTCCTGGTTTAGTCCTGGTTTAGTCCTGCTGACAGCCCCGCGTCGGGTCATGCTGCGCTATCACACGTGTCAGAGCGCAGTTTTCTCCCCCCTCCCCCTTCCCCCCACACTTCACTATTAATAATTTTGTTGAAAATCTATGAAAGTTTGAGTGTTTAAACGAGAGACAAATGTGAGAAAAGTTTGAATCCAGTCTGAGAAAAGCGTATAATGTGTGTGGCTGAGCGCGCATTATTTGAATTTTTGAGATTTCGCGTTTCGTAACTTGAATTTTCTTTCGTATCTAGAGATAGAGAATTTAACGTGAAGGCGTTTCGTAACTTGAGGCGTTTCGTAACTTGAGATGTTCGTTTGTTGGGTCTTTCGTAAGGTGAGGTACCACTGTACATTTAAAATGACATACAGACGCTCCTCGACATACGAACATTCGATTTACGAACATTCAGAGTTACAAACAAGGTCGAAAATTTTTTGTATTTAGCGCCTATTCCCACTTCCGGGTACAGTACGTAGTGCGTATTTCCGCCGCTGACACACAGGCAGGGGCTGCGCAGCATCCCCCAAGCGTCACGCCCACTCAGTAGAAGTGTTCAGAACTTCAACTGAGTGGGCGTACTACGGTGTTACTACGGTGTTACTACGGTGTTACTACGGTGTTACTACGGTGTTACTACGGTGTTACTACGGTGCGGTGTTATGAACTTTGTTGTTTTTCTTGCATGCGTACAGTAATCCAATATGGTTGGTGAAAAGCGAAAAGCTTCTAGTGAAGCGTCTGTGAAAAAGCGGCAGCCATCTCATTTGAAAAGAAGGTGGCGATAATAAAGAAACTTGATGCTGGTGAGAAGATGGTGAATGTGGCACACGCGTACAACGTGAACCGTTCGACAATTGGTACGATATATAAACAAAAGGAGCGCATTATGGAGCATGTGAAAAGTGCAGCGGGTATGCAACCCACCATCATAAGCAAGAAGAGAGGGAAACTCATGGAAGAGATGGAGAAACTTCTTGGTATTTGGCTCGGAAATCAGCGGCAGCGGCGTGTTCCTTTGAGCCTTTACCAAGAGCTCAAGGAAAATAGGCGATAAATACAAACACACACACATTCACACACACACACACACACATGCGCGCTCGCTCTCTCAGCTGACTGCGTTTGCCTCTGTGTCCCTTTTTATCTCATCAGTTTTCCATATTTTTAAAAAGCATATTAGTATTATTTAGTGTTATTTATTAGTGTTATTGTGTTATTAGTGACATTAGTGTTATTTAAATGCAGTACAAATCCATATAGATAACTTATACAAGCCTTAAACATATAATAACGACTTACGAACAAATTCAACTAACGAACGGGTGTCCGGAACGTAACTCGTTCGTAAGTTGAGGAGCGTCTGTAAGTCGAGTAACTCGCTCCTCCATAACTGTATCGCCCGCTCTGATTGGACAGAGCTCAGAGAATGCTTCTAAAACTGGCAAAAGGAGAAATTCAGTTTGTCAACTGGACAAAAGTTTATTTTGTCAAATACATTTCTCCTTTTGCCGCGGATTCTACCTGGACGACTGAGGGATTCTTCACACATCTAAAACTGGGTTAAAAGTGCGCCTGATTAGTACTTTGAGCAGTATTTTCCTCGTGCAGAACTTGTACTTGTATTTGAGAACATTTTAACCATGTTTCTTTACTTTTCCTCGAGTACAAAAATATTCTTTTCACTCCAGATAAAAACGAAGCTGTTGTTCTCTTTTCAACCACCAGGAGGCAGTGTTGCATCAGCAATAGTGAGGGACAGTGAAGAAGTAAGATTTATACAAAAACTGCTCATCTGGTTTAGACCTGGTTTAGACCTGGTTTAGTCCTGGTTTAGACCTGGTTTAGACCTGGTTTAGTCCTGGTTTATACCTGATTTAGTCCTGATTTAGACCTGGTTTAGACCTGATTTAGTCCTGATTTAGACCTGGTTTAGACCTGGTTTAGTCCTGATTTAGACCTGGTTTAATCCTGGTTTAGTCCTGGTTTAAACCTGGTTTAGTCCTGGTTTAGTCCTGATTTAGTCCTGGTTTAGACCTGGTTTAGTCCTGATTTAGACCTGATTTAGATCTGGTTTAGTCCTGATTTAGACCTGGTTTAGTCCTGATTTAAACCTGGTTTAGTCCTGGTTTAGTCCTGATTTAGTCCTGGTTTAGACCTGGTTTAGTCCTGATTTAGACCTGGTTTAGACCTGGTTTAGTCCTGATTTAGACCTGGTTTAGTCCTGATTTAAACCTGATTTAGTCCTGGTTTAGTCCTGGTTTAAACCTGGTTTAGTCCTGGTTTAGTCCTGATTTAGTCCTGGTTTAGACCTGGTTTAGACCTGGTTTAGTCCTGATTTAGACCTGGTTTAAACCTGGTTTAGACCTGGTTTAGTCCTGGTTTAAACCTGGTTTAGTCCTGGTTTAGTCCTGATTTAGTCCTGGTTTAGACCTGGTTTAGTCCTGGTTTAGTCCTGATTTAGACCTGGTTTAAACCTGGTTTAGACCTGGTTTAGACCTGGTTTAGTCCTGGTTTAGACCTGGTTTAGTCCTGGTTTAGACCTGGTTTAGTCCTGATTTAAACCTGGTTTAGTCCTGGTTTAGTCCTGATTAAGTCCTGGTTTAGTCCTGGTTTAAACCTGGTTTAGTCCTGGTTTAGTCCTGATTTAAACCTGGTTTAGACCTGGTTTAGTCCTGGTTTAGTCCTGATTTAGACCTGGTTTAGTCCTGGTTTAGTCCTGGTTTAGTCCTGGTTTAGTCCTGGTTCAGTCCTTGTTTGTCGTCATGGAGATCGATACGTTAAATGCCGTTAAAGAGCCCATGTTCCACCGTTTTCTGATCGTTAATGTCGTTTCCTCATCACAAAAACACCTGGAGTTGTGTTTTTTGTTTCAAACCCTGCACATTTACGCTGCTGAAAACGCTCCGTTCCACCTTGTGATGTCACGCGGTAACACAGGAAGTGCTCCACTGTGTTTTTAAACTCCATTTGGACCATTTTCAGCCCTGGAATTTATTCACAACGTGACTTAAAGTTCACATTTTCAGCACATTTTGCGTCATATTTACTGTAGGACCTTTAAATATTGTGGAATATTCCGAGCACGTCTCCATGGCGCCGATCAGATGTGATATTTATCCTCCACCAGGAAAGTTCCAGAGTGAGCCTTTAAGTGTCAGAAAAGTGCTAAGTAAGATGGATGAAATTTTATTACCAAATGCCACGAGGAAAAAATAAAAAGTTTAAATCCATCGAGAAGGTTTGGAACGAATCCTCGATAACCAGAGTTCTGCCTCATTTCTCTTCCTCTCCTCCTTCCTTCCCTCCTTCTCTCTCTCTCTTCTCACTCTCTTCTTCCTCTCTTCTGTCTCTCTCGTTCTCTTCTTCCCCTCTTTCTCTCTCTCCTCCTCTCTTTACCTCCTCCTCTCTCCTTCCTTCCTTCTCTCTCTCTCCCCTCTCCTCATTCTTACAGTCTCTCATTCTCTCCATCCCCTCTTTCTCTTACCACTCACTTGTCCCTCCTTCCTTCCCTCCTTCTCTCCTTCTGTCCTTCCTTCTCTCTCACTCTCTTCTCACTCTCTTCTGTCTCTCTCGTTTTCTCCGGCCCCACTTTCTCTTCCTCTCCTCCTCTCCTCACCGCCTTCTCTGTCTCTCTTCTCACTCACAGAAGAGGACAGGACTAAACCAGAACTAAACCAGGACTAAACTAAACCAGGACTAAAACAAAACTAAACCAGGACTGAACCAGGACTAAACCAGGACTGAACCAGGACTAAACCAGGACTAAACCAGGACTAAACCAGGACTAAACCAGGACTGAACCAGGACTGAACCAGGACTAAACCAGAACTAAACCAGGACTGAACCAGGACTAAACCAGGACTAAACCAGGACTGAACCAGGACTGAACCAGGACTAAACCAGGACTAAACCAGGACTAAACCAGAACTAAACCAGAACTAAACCAGAACTAAAACAAAACTAAACCAGGACTAAACCAGGACTAAACCAGGACTAAACCAGAACTGAACCAGGACTAAACCAGGACTAAACCAGGACTAAACCAGGACTGAACCAGGACTGAACCAGGACTGAACCAGGACTAAACCAGAACTAAACCAGGACTGAACCAGGACTAAACCAGGACTAAACCAGGACTAAACCAGGACTAAACCAGGACTGAACCAGGACTGAACCAGGACTGAACCAGGACTAAACCAGAACTAAACCAGGACTAAACCAGGACTGAACCAGGACTGAACCAGGACTAAACCAGGACTAAACCAGGACTAAACCAGGACTGAACCAGGACTGAACCAGGACTGAACCAGGACTAAACCAGGACTGAACCAGGACTGAACCAGGACTGAACCAGGACTAAACCAGGACTAAACCAGGACTAAAACAAAACTAAACCAGGACTGAACCAGGACTGAACCAGGACTAAACCAGGACTAAACCAGGACTAAACCAGGACTAAACCAGGACTGAACCAGGACTAAACCAGGACTAAACCAGGACTGAACCAGGACTGAACCAGGACTAAAACAAAACTAAACCAGGACTGAACCAGGACTGAACCAGGACTAAACCAGGACTAAACCAGGACTAAACCAGGACTAAACCAGGACTGAACCAGGACTAAACCAGGACTAAACCAGGACTAAACCAGGACTGAACCAGGACTAAAACAAAACTAAACCAGGACTGAACCAGGACTGATCTGGACTTCCTACAGATCCAGTGAGTCATGTCTGGGCTCCTCGTGCATCCAGCGGGACTCCCGGAGCCCCCCCGGAGCCCCCCCGGAGCCCTCCTCTATAACATCTGTATAAATGTGTCAAACTGAACACATTCTGTCCTGTACAGGAGACACGGAGGAGAAGACAATCAGGACACACAACACAATGTTCAGACACTAGAAAAAGAAAAAAAAAATCAGCGAAACAGCGAGGCCGCGAAAAGTGAACCGCGATAGAGCGAGGGACCAGTGAACTCAGCCTAAATCTGCAGGTTTGTGCGTTAAACATGTGTGAATGAAACAAACACAACTCCAGGTGTTTGTGACGTTATAAAATACTGGTAGATCCGAAAATACAGTAAGATTGGCCCTTTAATGCACTTTTGTAGTTAAGTGGGAGGAGTTTTTATTGATCCATGTGTAAAAAGGCCCTTTAAGTTGAGTATTCTTATCATGAAGCAGCAGTACCCCCCCCCCCCCCCCTCGGGCTGTGGACCCCGAATCTGTGCATTTAGTTGTTTTGTTTTTGGCGTTTGTATAATTTGGCCCCAAAATGAAAAAAGCAGTTTGAAAGTGTTTTATCTGGACTCTTTGTGAACGTTTGGTCTGTAAACGTTGGGAAAAGTCCAGTCCACACCTGGGAATATGACACTTTTCCGCTCACAAGTTTGGATCATTTAGTGTGTTTTTAACTGTTACAACAATAGACGTGTTTGGAAGAGATGGACACGCCGTTTTCTTTTGTGGTTTTTAAATTTAAAGCTGATGTTTTGGTTTTGGAAAAAGTGGAAATTGTGGAAAAGCGTCTCTGTAGTTTAAAGCCGTTTTCTGACTCTCTGTGGGTTAAATTCCCGGTCTCTGTGGGTTAAATTCCCAGCCTCTGTGGGTTAAATTCCCGGTCTCTCTGTGAGTTAAATTCCCGGTCTCTCTGTGAGTTAAATTCCCGGTCTCTCTGTGGGTTAAAATCCCAGTCTCTCTGTGGGTTAAATTCACGGTCTCTGTGGGTTAAATTCCCGGTCTCTCTGTGAGTTAAATTCCCGGTCTCTCTGTGGGTTAAATTCCCGGTCTCTGTGGGTTAAATTCCCGGTCTCTCTGTGGGTTAAAATCCCGGTCTCTCTGTGAGTTAAATTCCCGGTCTCTCTGTGGGTTAAATTCCCGGTCTCTCTGTGGGTTAAATTCCCGGTCTCTCTGTGGGTTAAATTCCCGGTCTCTCTGTGGGTTAAAATCCCGGTCTCTCTGTGAGTTAAATTCCCGGTCTCTCTGTGGGTTAAATTCCCGGTCTCTGTGGGTTAAATTCCCGGTCTCTCTGTGGGTTAAATTCCCGGTCTCTGTGGGTTAAATTCCCGGTCTCTCTGTGAGTTAAATTCCCGGTCTCTCTGTGGGTTAAATTCCCGGTCTCTCTGTGGGTTAAATTCCCATTTTCTCTGTGGGTTAAATTCCCAGTCTCTGTTGGTTAAATTCCCGGTCTCTGTGGGTTAAATTGCCGTTTTCTCTGTGGGTTAAAATCCCGGTCTCTGTGGGTTAAATTCCCGGTCTCTCTGTGGGTTAAATTCCCAATCTCTCTGTGGGTTAAATTCCCGGTCTCTCTGTGGGTGAAATTCCCGGTCTCTGTGGGGTAAATTCCCGGTCTCTCTGTGGGGTAAATTCCCGGTCTCTCTGTGGGTTAAATTCCCGGTCTCTGTGGGGTAAATTCCCGGTCTCTCTGTGGGGTAAATTCCCGGTCTCTCTGTGGGTTAAATTCCCGGTCTCTGTGGGGTAAATTCCCAGTCTCTGATCCACACCTGGGAATCTGACGCTTTTCCGCTCAGTAGCTCATTCAGTGTGTTTTTTAAGTGTTTGGAAGAGATGGACACACCGTTTTCTTTTGTGGTTTTTAAATTTAAAGCTGATGTTTTGGTTTCGGAAAAAGTGTAAATTGTGGAAAAGCGTCCCTGGAGTTTAAAGCCGTTTTCTGATGTTCTAATGTCGTTTCCTCGTCACAAACAGACCTGGAGTTGTGTTTGCTTCACTCCGAGTTCTCTCCTCAAGCAGAAAACACTCTGTTCCACCTTGTGATGTCATGCGGTGATAGAGGAAGTGCTCCGTTGTGTTTTTAAACTCCACGCACCTTCACTAGTAAGTATCATTTGGATCATTTCAGACTGAAAAGTAAAAAAAAAGGTAAATGTTCACTTGAAAACGACCTCTTCATGACATCACGAGGTGGAACAGAGCGTTTGGAGCTTTGGAGATTTAGACAGACGGATAATAAAGAGTTCCTCAGGGAAGTCCAGGTCTGTTTTTGAGGAGGAGGCGACATTAGAACATGATTCAAAGCTCAAAAGAGTCACTTTTGTGTCATATCTGAGCCTTTAAAATCATAAAAACTCTGAATCCAAATCATCCAAAAACTCGTTAAAAATCGTATTATTTGTTATTTAATTCGAGACAGAAACACAGAGGAGCCGCTGGGGTCTGGAGCAGGACCCTCCAGCCTCCAGCAGGGGGCGCTGTGACCAGGACAAATGTCACAGAGGAAAGTGGAGAGGGAGAGAGGGAGATGAGAGAGAAAAAGAGAGAGAGGGAGAGACGGATATGAGAAAGAGAGGGATATGAGAGAGAGGGATATGAGAGAAAGAGAGGGAGGGGAGAGACAGATATGAGAAAGAGAGGGATATGAGAGAGAGGGATATGAGAGAAAGAGAGAGAGGGATATGAGAGAGAAAGAGAGGGAGGGGAGGGAGAGAGGGAGATGAGAGAGAGAAAGAGAGAGAGGGAGAGACGGATATGAGAAAGAGAGGGGAGGAGAGAGGGATATGAGAGAGAAAGAGAGAGAGAGGGAGAGATGGATATGAGAGAGGGATATGAGAGAGAGAAAGAGGGAGAGAGGGATATGAGAGAGAGAAAGAGGGAGAGAGGGAGATGAGAGAGAGAAAGAGAGAGAGGGAGAGATGGATAGGAGAGAGAGTGGGGAGGAGAGAGGGATATGAGAGAGAAAGAGAGAGAGAGGGATATGAGAGAAAAAAAGAGAGAGAGGGAGAGAGGGATATGAGAAAGAGAGGGATATGAGAGAGAGAAAGAGGGAGAGAGGGATATGAGAAAGAAAAAGAGAGAGAGGGAGAGACAGATATGAGAAAGAGAGGGATATGAGAGAGAGAGAGGGGAGGAGAGAGGGATATGAGAGAGAAAGAGAGAGAGGGATATGAGAGAGAAAGAGAGAGATATGAGAGAGAGAAAGAGAGGGAGAGAAGGATATGAAAGAGAGAGAGATGGTGATCTAAACACAGAGTCCTCTGTGTTTAGAGAGGGAAAAGGGAGGGAGAAAGAGAGGGGAGGGAGAGAGGAATATGAGGGAGAGAAAGAGGGTGACCAAAGCACAAAGAGGAGAGGGGTAGTGAGAGAGGGATATGAGAGAGCGAGAGAGAGAGAGAAGGAGAGAGAAAGGGAGGGAGAGAAAGAGAGAGCGTGATCAAAGCATGGCGGGGAGAGGGGGGAGGGTAGAGAGACAAGGAGAAAAAAAGAGAGGCAGAGTGAGAGAGAGAGGGACAGGGGGACACAGAGAGAGAGAGAGAGGGGGGTATGAAAAAGAAATGTGGGAGTGAGGAGGAGAGGGAGAGAAAAGCAGAGAAGAGACAGAAGGAAAAGAGATAGAGTTTATGTGTTACTTAAAAATACACAGAGAGAAAGAAGAACAGAAGAAGAGAGAGAGAGGGTGATCAAAACAGTGAGGGATATGAGCGAGAGAGAGAGAGAGAGAGAGAGAGAGAGAAGCAAAATGAACAGAGAAAGTGAGGGAAAGAGAAGGTGATCAAAGCACAGAGGGAGGGAGGAAGGAGGGTTAGAGAGAGAGAGGGATAAGAGAGAGAGAGGGGGAGGTAGAAAGAGAGAGAAACACAAAGAGCAAAGAGGGAGAGAAAGAGAATCTCAGGAGAAGAAGGGAGAGAGAGAGGGTGATCAAAAAATGGAAGGAGGGAGGGAGAAAGAGACGCATATGAGAGAAAGAGAGAGGGAGGGAGAGAGAGGGCTATGAGAGAGAGAAAGAGGAGAGGGATAGAGGGATATGAGAGACAGAGAGAGGGTGATCTAAACACAAAGAGGAGAGAGGGAAGAGAAAGATGGGAAGGAGAGAGAGGGATATAAGAGAGACGAGAGCGAAAGACAGAGAGGGCGATCTAAGCACAGAGAGAAGAGGGGTAGAGAGAGGGATATGAGAGAGAGAAGGAGAGAGAAAGGGAGGGAGAGAAAGAGAGAGGGTGATCTATGCACGGTCAATGAGCAGAGAGAGGAGAGAATGAGAGGAATGGAGAGAGAAAGGGTGATCAAAGCATAGTGAGGGATGACGAGAGAGAGAGAGAGAAGCAAAATGAACAGAGAAAGGGAGGGAGAGAGAAGGTGATCAAAGCACAGAGGAGGGAGGGAGAAAGGAGGGGTAAATAGAGGGATAGGAGAGGGAGAAAGAGAGAGAGAAAGAGAGAATCTGAGGAGAAGAAGAAGGGAGAGAGTGATCAAAGCAGTGAGGGATGTGAGAGAGAGAAGAGGGAGGTATGGGTGCTCCAGAGGGACATTATCCTCATGAATATTCAGGACGTGTTAAACTAAACTCTACACGATTTTTTACACAAATTCACTTTAAACTCGACAAAACTGAACCGACATTTAACCGAAGACACTTTCACCGAACTCGTGCTCAACTTAAAGCAGCAGCGCGGAACTTTTCTGACCCGTGTGTCTCAGTGAAGCTTGGAATGTTCCGCAGTACGGCAATAAATCCCTGTATCCCTGTATTACAATACATTATGGATAGATACTTTTAAATGTGTAATATAGAGCAGATTTAACTGGCCTGGCTCCTCCCTCTCACCAGGAGGCTGTGGGTTAAATTCCCGGTCTCTCTGTGGGTGAAATTCCCGGTCTCTCTGTGGGTGAAATTCCCGGTCTCTCTGTGGGTGAAATTCCCGGTCTCTGTGGGTGAAATTCCCGGTCTCTGTGGGTGAAATTCCCGTTCTCTCTGTGGTTTAAATTCCCGGTCTCTCTGTGGGTTAAATTCCCTGTCTCTCTGTGGGTTAAATTCCCAGTCTCTGTGGGTTAAATTCCCGGTCCCTGTGGGTTAAATTCCCGGTCTCTCTGTGGGTTAAATTCCCGGTCTCTGTGGGTTAAATTCCCGGTCTCTGTGTGGTTTAAATTCCCGGTCTCTCTGTGGGTTAAATTCCCAGTCTCTCTGTGGGTTAAATTCCCGGTCTCTCTGTGGGTGAAATTCCCGGTCTCTCTGTGGGTGAAATTCCCGGTCTCTCTGTGGGTGAAATTCCCGTTCTCTCTGTGGGTGAAATTCCCGTTCTCTCTGTGGGTGAAATTCCCGGTCTCTGTGGGTGAAATTCCCGGTCTCTGTGGGTGAAATTCCCGTTCTCTCTGTGGTTTAAATTCCCGGTCTCTCTGTGGTTTAAATTCCCGGTCTCTCTGCGGGTTAAATTCCCGGTCTCTGTGGGTTAAATTCCCGGTCTCTGTGGGTTAAATTCCCAGTCTCTCTGTGGGTTAAATTCCCAGTCTCTCTGTGGGTTAAATTCCCGGTCTCTGTGGGTTAAATTCCCGGTCTCTGTGGGTTAAATTCCCGGTCTCTGTGGGTTAAATTCCCGGTCTCTCTGTGGGTTAAATTCCCAGTCTCTGTGGGTTAAATTCCCGGTCCCTGTGGGTTAAATTCCCGGTCTCTCTGTGGGTTAAATTCCCGGTCTCTGTGGGTTAAATTCCCGGTCTCTGTGTGGTTTAAATTCCCGGTCTCTCTGTGGGTTAAATTCCCGGTCTCTGTGGGTTAAATTCCCAGTCTCTCTGTGGGTTAAATTCCCGGTCTCTCTGTGGGTTAAATTCCCAGTCTCTCTGTGGGTTAAATTCCCGGTCTCTCTGTGGGTTAAATTCCCGGTCTCTCTGTGGGTTAAATTCCCGTTCTCTGTGGGTTAAATTCCCGTTCTCTGTGGTTTAAATTCCCGGTCTCTCTGTGGGTTAAATTCCCGGTCTCTGTGGTTTAAATTCCCGGTCTCTCTGTGGGTTAAATTCCCGGTCTCTCTGTGGGTTAAATTCCTGGTCTCTGTGGTTTAAATTCCCGGTCTCTCCGTGGGTTAAATTCCCGGTCTCTGTGGGTTGAATTTCCGGTCTCTCTGTGGGTTAAATTCCCGGTCTCTGTGGGTTAAATTCCCGGTCTCTCTGTGGGTTAAATTCCCAGTCTCTGTGGGTTAAATTCCCGGTCTCTCTGTGGGTTAAATTCCCGGTCTCTCTGTGGGTTAAATTCCCGGTCTCTCTGTGGGTTAAATTCCCGGTCTCTGTGGGTTAAATTCCCGGTCTCTCTGTGGGTTAAATTCCCAGTCTCTGTGGGTTAAATTCCCGGTCTCTCTGTGGGTTAAATTTCCGGTCTCTCTGTGGGTTAAATTCCCGGTCTGTCTGTGGGTTAAATTCCCGGTGTCTGTGGGTTAAATTCCCGGTCTTTGAGGTTTAAATTCCCGGTCTCTGTGGGTTAAATTCCCGGTCTCTGTGTGGTTTAAATTCCCAGTCTCTCTGTGGGTTAAATTCCCGGTCTCTGTGGGTTAAATTCCCAGTCTCTCTGTGGGTTAAATTCCCAGTCTCTCTGTGGGTTAAATTCCCGGTCTCTCTGTGGGTTAAATTCCCTGTCTCTCTGTGGGTTAAATTCCCAGTCTCTGTTGGTTAAATTCCCGGTCCCTGTGGGTTAAATTCCCGGTCTCTCTGTGGGTTAAATTCCCGGTCTCTGTGGGTTAAATTCCCGGTCTCTGTGTGGTTTAAATTCCCGGTCCCTGTGGGTTAAATTCCCGGTCTCTCTGTGGGTTAAATTCCCAGTCTCTGTGGGTTGAATTTCCGGTCTCTCTGTGGGTTAAATTCCCGGTCTCTGTGGGTTAAATTCCCAGTCTCTGTGGGTTAAATTCCCGGTCTCTCTGTGGGTTAAATTCCCAGTCTCTGTGGGTTAAATTCCCGGTCTCTCTGTGGGTTAAATTCCCGGTCTCTCTGTGGGTTAAATTCCCGGTCTCTCTGTGGGTTAAATTCCCGGTCTCTGTGGGTTAAATTCCCGGTCTCTCTGTGGGTTAAATTCCCAGTCTCTGTGGGTTAAATTCCCGGTCTCTCTGTGGGTTAAATTTCCGGTCTCTCTGTGGGTTAAATTCCCGGTCTGTCTGTGGGTTAAATTCCCGGTCTTTGAGGTTTAAATTCCCGGTCTCTGTGGGTTAAATTCCCGGTCTCTCCGTGTGGATGTGGCAGTATTTTCCCGGTGTCGTACAAATACAAATTCAGGTTCAGGTAAATCAGGTTTTCTCAGTCGACTGAACCTCAGGTCGAACTAAACCGACTTTTCTGACAAAAATCAATACGTTTGCGGTGAGGTTTACAGCTGCTGAGGCTCAGTATTGATCGGCACTAAACACTTATATTTTCTTTACAAACACCTTTACTAATAAAAGCATTTGGTTTATAAACAAAAGGGGGGAAAAAAAGAACCCAAGTTGTAAAAAGGCTCAGTTAAACAGTGAAATGTGATACTGTCTAGTTTAAACTTCTCAACCTGCTCAACCTTTTTTAACCGAGATCTACTTTTGAGGCTGATGGTAAAAAAAAATACCACTGCATTTTTTTCTGAAATCAGTATTACAGCCATTCCATTCCAGCGTCTGTGGAATTCCAACACAAACACAAAGCTGAGCTACTTCAGTTCTTGCACCAGGAGTGGAATAAAGTCACCCAAGAACAATGTGAAAGACTGGTGGAGTGAGATTATTTTTAAAGTCGCATTGGGGTGAAAAAATCAGATTTGGGTCACTTCAAGCTGCAGCGTGAACGTAGAGATATGTGCTCCTAAACCCGATACTTATCCGATCTTTTGACATGTGACTTCAGTCTGAACGTCCAGGTCGCGTTCATCCGACCTGAGCGTGTTTCCTCCAGTGAGAGTGGTACAAGTCGGCGCTCACAAATGTGCACAAACGTTCTTCTCGTCATGTGACAATAGTATATGAACTCTGTGTCAGTGAAGCGGCGAAGCACGTAGCAATCCCACCACTCTTGGCTGCGACTTCGCACCAACACGTTCATTTCTACGGACGTTGCTGCCGCTGCCCCACAAAACACCGTGGCTAAAAACCTTGTCCTTCTCCTTCTCCGTCTCCTCCTTAAAACAAATAAACTGTACATGTTCTGGCTCCGGTACGACAGCAACTTTAGGCGACTTCCGTAAACACTGAGCACGCTCACTGCACGTGACCTCGTCGTGTCCTCCAAGGCGCATGCGGGACACTTTTGGGGCGTTTAAAGTTCACACTGGAGATCACATACAAGTCGCATTTAATTGGAAATGTGAACGACCTCACAAAAAAATCTGATTTCACAAAAAAATCGAAATTGAGCTTTAAGCCCTGCAGTCTGGCATTGTGTGTACATCGTGTTGTCATGGTGTTGTGTACGTTGCGTTGTCATGGTGTTGTGTACGTCGTGTTGTCATGGTGTTGTGTACGTCGTGTTGTCATGGTGTTGTGTACGTTGCGTTGTCATGGCGTTGACCTCTACAGCAGAGTGCCCTCAGTCTGACTCAGTTTCGAAGATCAGGAGGAGGTTTACGCCAGATTTGTGTGTTCGATTGTATGGAAATCTTTTAAACTTCTATATAAAATGTTTATTTCTCATCTCTTTCTATCCTAAATGTCCCTCATCGTACGTATAACTCGTGCTTTCAGTCGTTTTCTGAGTACGTCTTTGTGTTTTGTTGAGATGATCCACAAGTGCTTCAGACCAGATACACCTTCATTTACACAAAGACATTTCATATTTGACATGTTTGTGAAATCCGCAGCTCTGTGTTTTGTCGTTTTTGTCACGTTGCAGCGTTATAACGTTGTGTTTTGTAACTGGAGCTTCGTGCTGACTCTAACTCTGCTCCGAACTGAAGAGAAACGGCCCTGCTGTGCCGAGGGCCCTGAGCCGCGGGGCTGTGGAGAGCTGAATTTAGAACTCGTACGGCTGATTATGACTTCATTCTGCCGTTTATTTGTTGCAGCTCAGAGCTTTTAATATCACTGCAGATATAAATACTTGTTTTCGTGTCATTGGTGTTAAAACGTTTCATTGGTATGGTTTTTTTGTTGTTGTGACGGACCTCCAACCTGCACCTGGACTATCAGAGGTTCATGGATAATGAGGTCTGTGCAGGCGTAAATAAACCTCTTTTGTTGGATAGTTTTTCTCTTCAACTGTCGGGTTACTCCAGTTTATTCCGCAGTCCCGATCCAACTGTTTTTGACCCTAATCCTAATCACAACTTTATTTATAATCCCGTTTCTTCTTTGAAACAACCGATGAGCGCCGACCGTGTGGACCCCGACCATTTAGAACCAACATAACAACAAACAGCTCATGTTCATGTTTAAATAAATGGACATAGCGAACCCACGAACTGCCGTATTCCAATAGGAAGTGAGCATGGGCACTCTTCTGGCTCCATCGACTCTGGCTTCAATTCACTTTGTATTGAAAAACTGCCTCTCTCTGTAACTGCTGCTGTCAGACTCCTCATTCTGGTCTTAAAATGTTCGTATTAACCCGCTCTACATGACCCTGGTGTTTTTATTTCGCTATTTTGACCTTAAATCATGATATGAACATTAATAACAGACAAATTAAGTCCCTTTTAAATATGTTTAAAGGTCCCATGGCATGAAATTTTCACTTTCTGAGGTTTTTGAACGTTAATGTGTGCTCCCCCATGGTTAAAAGTTGCGAAATGTCTAAACTGAGCATTTGCGATCCTTTTCTGCGTTACAAAAAATCGGAGCTCAAACGGGCGAGTTTGAACAAGGCACCTTATTGACGTCAGATTGAAAAAAGAAATGCAAATGCAGTTCCACCCCCGTCTGTCTGTACTCAGCGTCTCTGTAAATCACGCCCAGAGAGTTTGGACTGTGAATGCGCTAGGCAATGCGAAATGTGTTTTTTTATTTGCCTGGAGGCACGTCCGAGTGTTTCTAGGCTCGGAAGTCCTTTATCTGAGCCTCTGGACCTTTGAACAGCAGTGGTTTCATTTTATTTTCTGTGGAAATGTGTTTATTTTTCAATGGAAGGCTTCTCATCTCTCCCCCCTTGCAAAAACACGGAACTGGATCAGCTGAGAGCTCAGAGCTGAGAGTTTGGCCACATCCCCACCCTCTACTATAGGCCAGCTCTTTTCTCCTCATTTGCATTCAAGCAACAACGCCCATTATGGAGTGTTCAGAGAGAGAAAAATTACTCTTTCTCATCTTATCTCTGTTTCTCATGCACTGAGTGTTGATTTTGAAGAAGGATTCATTTACAGTATTAGGGAACCATTAAGGAGCCATATAAAAGCATCAAGAAGTACCATGTCATGGGACCTTTAAAGTGTCGAATGCGTGAACAAAGCCGCCGTCTTGGTACTGGGGTAACGCTGCTTTAAACGAACGAACATCAATCGGGGACAAGGCGATTTACATAAATTAAGTACCTTATTTTCTCGGTTCGTGTTTTTACAACCGAGCCGCAAATAAAATGGTAGAGAAGAGGTTTTTGTTCACATAGCCGACTTTTACTTTCAAAACTGTAATAATGCCATTTTTCACATTCGTCCATTCGAAATAATAATACATAAACAACATAAACGCAAACTACTCCCACTACACACACACACACATACAAATACAATAATAACAAGATACAGAAACCACAAAAGAGGCAATGTTCATTTAAAGACCCTGGCAAATGAATCAAACTGAAATGACTCAGTGTGTGCGTCACTTTCCCCTGATTGTGTCGACACGTATCACGCTGTGTTGGGATGTGTATGGGTTCCATCTAGTGGTTTAAAAATGTACTGCAGCTCTACTCCAAAAAAAAACAAAACAAAAAACCACACATTGTAATGAGTTTGCATAACTAAGTGTAACCAGTGAGACTAAAATGCGGGTTTCAGTCTTCGGTCTTTCTAAATTCCTTTTTTTTGGTGTGCCTGTGAACGCACCGGTTGATTACGGGAATTAGTTTAAGGTGTGCTCACCGGGGCTGGTTCATTCAGGGCTGTGGCTGAGATGGGTGCTACGTCGTGTAAGTGCTCTTTTGTTCATTTTCTTTTGTCTATAATGTTGTATGATGTGTAGCATAGTGGCAACATTATAGCTTGTGTTTTATATTTGCGCCAGGGAGCTGAAAGGGGTGTTTTGTGCTGTCCGCCTCCGTCTGGCTGTACCCAGGGCCCTGTTAGTGCCATAGGGATATTAAAGCACTAAGGTCACTTGACTACATCCTTCCACATTAAGCAGCCTTGGAGTGAAGCTGCTCTGGGGTCAGTCTGCTTATTTTTTTGTTGTTCAACAGCAGACCACGGTCGGACAAGTGTGCTCTCAATTGTTTTTTTTGTATAAGTTTTGTGTTCAACTGTGCTCCTTGTAGATAAAAATTAGAAGTGCTAGACAGTCCATTTGGGGTTACGCATGTGGAGTGAATTACTAACTGTGCTTGCTGTAATTGAGAATCTAACGCACCTTAACCCAGTGAAATGTGTGTGTAAATCTAACCAACGCACCTTAACCCAGTGGTTTCTGCCAGTGTCAAACTAACACACTTTATCCCATTGACTATAGCACTTTATTGTATTTTAGGAGTTTGCATTTTTAAACTGAAGTTGAATAAATAAAATTGTATCCATTTTTACACTATCCCTGCCTTTTATGAATGATTTCTATTCTGTCAGATTTACCTGTTATACTACTAAAAATATAAGCAGGAGCCTTAACCGCCCTCGGTTACATAAGTGCCGGATATGACCTTCTCCACATGTGAACATAACAACCAGGCCCATGATCAATAATCTCTCTGAGATTTTAAAGTTCTTTTACTGGTTTCTAAATGTCTTAATGGTCTTGGGCAGGGGGGGGGGGCAATTATTTTTCCCCAGGAGCCAAAGGAGAAGCAGGAAATATTGTGGAGGGCCAAAAGTTTGAAGTCGACTCTGGTTATTAATTTTATTTCTACGTTGAAATCAGTAAATGGGTCATTCCAGAATTTCAGGACATTTTGGCTTTAAAATTCTTGAAAAATAAACCTTCACTTTTCTGAGTTTCTGCTACATATTCATCAGTAATAGGTAATAAACTATTAAATCCTTGATTAGCTCAGCTGATGGATCAATGGTAAAATTTTTATTATATGATTTATTTGGTTTATTTATGTATTTCCTCTAATCACAGTAACAGGGTTGCAGGTAACAGGGTTGCAGATCCGCACTAATGTTCACTTTATCTCAGGAGGAGAAGCTGTTTAGCTGTTACTGCTAATCAAGAGGAAAAACTTATTTTTTAAATACGTAAAGGAAAATAATAATTGTCTTATTCTGATCATTTGCATAACAGGGTTGCATGAGGCAGAGTGAGACGTTCAGTCAAGGTTTTATAAAAATATGAAAAATAGAAGAGAAGATAAACCTTTGCTCTGCCCATTCTTTTGGAAAACTGTTTGATGACGTCAAGTGTAATTATTATTTGAAATATTATGTCTATTAAAACAAATGTTCCACAGTTACAAGAGATGGAAATGAAACAAATTATAGAAAAAACAAGAAATTTCAATTCAATTTTAACTGTTTTATTTGAGATTCAGTTTGGTCATTAGGGGGGTGGGACAAGAGGAAAATGACATTTGGGGGAACTCCAGATTTATTTGGTATTTTAAAAACTATTTTCAAACATTCTTTTTGCTTAGTTTTTTTAGATTTGGTCTCAGGACAAGTAAATTGTCTCAGAAACTGTATGTTTTAGTATTTTGTATGTGGATTATTTCATATTTGATGGGTATAAAACATAAAATGTTCTCCAATTCTGGAATGACCCAAATGTCATTGTTTACAGAAGCTGTAAGTTCTGTGTTATTATTAAGTAATGAGAGAGTGAAGGTTTTACAAACACTGAATTTATTCAGTAAAATCATTCAAAACAATGGTTTAAGTGAAACATTTGTGACTCTTTTTCAGTCACATTAACAATGTTTTCTGAGTTTAACTTTAAGTTTGTATTAAGACACCACAATGTGTTTGTTTGACAAATAATATAACACAAGACCAACTGCCAAACGGTGTAGAAAAAAGTCAAAGTTGCATATTTTCGTGTTTTTTTTCTTGATCAGTGAGAGAAATGTCGCCTCTGTTGAGCTTTAAAGGGATATGCCACCCCCAGGTCAAATTTGGGCATCTCCCCACAGTCCAGAGACTAAAATAAGTGATGGAAAGCGTTTTCCTGCTCACCCAGCCATTGTCCGAGTCTGTCAGCACTGACCGCTGCGGTATCTGCTGCTCCTCCGCCTTAGACTGGAGTCTAACGTCGCCAGAGAAAGATTTCGGCCAAAAGGAATTAATTTGCTCGATGCATTTCCCAATTACTTTGTGTGTAGTGCGCATTCATATCGAGTGCAAATAAATGTGCAAATCAACACGGAGAGCTTGACTTGGTCATTTTGGGTGGGAACTATTTTCCAGTGCGGAAGAATACAGCCGTATCACGCAGCACGCTGACAGGGGAATCCCAGTTACGCACCGGGAAGGGAGTTCCCCTGTTGCACAACGTGGTGCGTGATACGACTGTATTCTTACGCACTGGAAAATAGTTCCCACCCAAAATGACCAAGTCAAGCTCTCCGTGTTGATTTGCACATTTATTTGCACTCGATATGAATGCGCACTACACACAAAGTAATTGGGAAACGCATCGAGCAAATTAATTCCTTTTGGCCGAAATCTTTCTCTGGCGACGTTAGACTCCAGTCTAAGGCGGAGGAGCAGCAGATACCGCGGCGGTCAGTGCTGACAGACTCGGACAATGGCTGGGTGAGCAGGAAAACGCTTTCCACCACTTATTTTAGTCTCTGGACTGTGGGGAGATGCCCAAATTTTACCTGGGGGTGGCATATCCCTTTAACAAGTGCATCAGAGTCAGGTTCATGTTTGAGGTGGAGATGTGAAGTCCCACAGATGATCATCAGGACAAATGCATCAGGACAAATGTATTATGTACACTTTTGAAAGTAGCATTTATTTTCTTAATTCCAAGTAACCTTTCGCGGGCTGCTCAGAGTCAGCTTGCAGGCCATTTTTGGCCCCCGGGCCTTGAAATGCCCAGGTCTGGTCTTGGGCCTTCTTATCTTTCAGAACTGCTTTTTCCTTACGAACCTTCACGGGCCCTGAGCTTCTCCAGCAGCTCCTGGTCATTCCCAAAGTCAGGACACTCACGGAGAGGCGTCTTTTCAGGACTACGGCCCTCGACTATGGAACTGCCGGAGGAGCTCAGGGCCAAAGAGAACGTTCATGTTTTTAAGAGTGGCTCAAGACTCACCTGTTTATCTTGGCCTTTGATTGAATTTGGTTGTCCGTTTGTTTGTTTGTCTATTTGTTTGTTTGTTTGTTTTATTTTTATTTTTGTTGGCGGCACGGTGGCTGAGTGGTTAGCACTCATGTTTCACAGCAAGAAGGTTCAGGTCGCCCGGGCCTTTCTGTGTGGAGTTTGCATGTTCTCCCTGTGTCTGGGTGGGTTTCCTCCGGTTTCCCCCACCAACCCAAACATGCTCCAGGTAAAATCCTCCAGCTGAGGTCCTGACCAAGACTAAATAACAAAATCATGGACAAAATCAAATGCAGAAAACGATTTCTCCTGTATGGGATCAATAAAACTCAATCTTCTAATCCTTAATCCCTGTAAGGCGCTTTGTGTTACTTTTTTTTTTTATATTAAAAGCGCTTTAAAAATAATGTTTGATTGATAAAGTGAAATTAGAGTGAATATTCTTGTGATGATTAATGAAACACATTTTGCGTGTGTCATATAAGCGCGTTTTTACACCTGAGTGCAGGTGCTTAAAGGTTTTATTATATTTACAATGCATCAGTTCTTTTCTCGAAGCTTGAAGTGGAAAGGAAAAGTGTTGGGTTTAGATGAGCCTCCAGAATAATTAGTGAGTGATTACAGAATACTAATCCACCAGTGTCCTGGTGTACTTTCTTCTCTTTCATGGCGAGCTCTATCATGCCGTAGCGTTGATTTGGTGTTTTGGCGTTTCGGGTTGCATAGAGCACAAACGACATTTCACCTGTGGGTCATAAAAATAAATATAAAAGACTTTGTCTGCCGTGGAAACGGGAATGGAATACAAATGACCTGATCAGGCGTTATGATCTCAGAATGATCCACACAGAAGAATACTTTCTCTGTCTGGAGGCTCCATAGTGACGAACGGCGTCATAGCAACAAGCAAATCAATCTGTGATGGATCGATCTGTGTGGGATCGATCTGTGCTGGATCGATCTGTGCGGGATCGATCTGTGATGGATCGATCTGTGCTGGATCGATCTGTTCTGGACTTCCAGATGTAGAAGCGGCGCCTCAGTGACACGTGATAGGACGTGATCCAATACGACACAGTCCCTGTGTCGTCACGTGACTTTTCTTAGGGCCCGTCCACACGACAACGTTTTTTGGTGGAAACTGAGAAGTTTTTATTTGTTTTGGCCTTTCGTCCACACGGCGCCGGCGTTTTGGGGGGCGAAACGGTGTTTTTTGAAACCAGGTTCCAGAGTGGAGAAGTCTGAGAATGCTGGGGTCGCGTTGTCGTGTGGACGAGCAAAACGCAGCTTTTGGAAAACGATGACGTCATGATGTTTGTTTGCGGAAGAGAAAGGACGTTATGCTCATGCGCTCTTTGTAGTGTTGCGTTTCCGGTGGCTCTGGCTGTTTCCTGTTTACAGCGCCACATATCGGTGTGTCGTATGCATTACATCATTTTCATTCAGCGCTCCGTTATCGTCTGGATGCGAATATTTACTGATCCGACACGTGTGGATTTGAATTTTTTTCAACCCACATAAAAAAATCCAGGAGCGTCGTCGTGTGGACGTAGCCTTAAAGTGATCCGCTCAGTGACGCAGCTCGGCTGAGGCGTTGTTTTCAGTGCCTGATCCGTGTATCGTGCCTCAGCTCGTTTAGACCAACACTAGATTATACGATATATTCAGAAGTTTTGAGCCTGCGTGTACACATTTAGAAAAAGAACTATAGATAAAGGAACTAACAAGGCAGTAAATACAGAAGCTCTGTGTTTCCTGTGGGGTGGGGGCACCTGGAACACGCCTGCCCCCTGCTGGTATAAGTTTGGAAAAAGAACTATACACGACGTACGAACTATACAATAGACCGTATCCTGCATCTTCGCTCGCTGATGCTGTGAAAAAGTGCGGCCAGTGACGACTTTAGACCATGGAACCCCTATACCAAGATGGCGGCGATATTATCGCATAAAAAGAGGCTGAACACGAGATGTACCGTTCTATATCTGTGCTTCTAGGTATTTTATTCCGATTTAAATGTAAAATAATAATATTGGTGTGTTTCAAAGTGATTTTGGCCGCTCTCCTTTTCTCTCTCCTGAACAAACTTTTTTCCAGAGGGTGAACCGTAGCCGTCTCTGTCTTTGTCGTGCACGTGAGCGGTTCTTCCGGCGGACACAAGGTGGACGTGTCAGCGGCGTTTTGTCCCCGTCGCCTCCGTGACAGCGAGGGGTCAGGGGTGGCGGGGGCAGTGATGTCATCGGGAGGGGACAGATGGAGCGGAGACAGCATGAGCGGGGACACCTTCAGAGTGAGGGACAGTGACGAGACGCTAATGGTCCCGGGGGCCGGAGGTCACGCCAGACATTTATCACGCAGACAGCGCCCTCTACGGACACGTCAGCGCGACTCCGGTGTGTCTTTGTCAAGTGCACAGCTTAAAGGAGACGACACACACTCTATGATGTAAGAAAAGTCAAACTCTATCGAAAATCAGACACTCATTGATACCAAAACTAAACATTTTTCGCAGGTATCGATACTAAAAAAGTCCCACTGACAGGACAGAAATGGAACTTTCCTGAATCCTTGAGCTGCATCAGAACAAGTATAAGAGCACGTAAACCGAGTATAAGCCCATGGACCTGGTTTAGACCTGGTTTAGACCTGGTATAGACCTAGTTTAGACCTGGTTTAGACCTGGATTAGAATTGATTTAGACCTGGATTAGACATAGTTTAGACCTGGTTTAAACCTGGTTTAAACCTGGTTTAGACCTGGTTTAGACCTGGTTTAGACCTGGTTTAGGCCTGGTTTAGGCCTGGTTTAGACCTGGTTTAGACCTGGTTTAGACCTAGTTTAGATTTAGATTAGACCTGGTTTAGACCTGGATTGGACCTGGTTTAGACCTGGTTTAGACCTGGATTGGACCTGGATTAGATCTGGTTTAGACCTGGATTGGACCTGGATTAGATCTGGATTAGGCCTGGTTTAGACCTGGATTAGACCTGGTTTAGGCCTGGTTTAGACCTGGATTAGACCTGGTTTAGACCTGGATTAGACCTGGTTTAGACCTAGATTAGACCTGGTTTAGACCTGGATTGGACCTGGATTAGATCTGGATTAGGCCTGGTTTAGACCTGGATTAGACCTGGATTAGACCTGGTTTAGACCTGGATTGGACCTGGTTTAGACCTAGATCAGACCTGGATTAGAGCTGGTTTAGACCTGGATTGGACCTAGATTAGACCTGGTTTAGACCTGGATTGGACCTGGATTAGACCTGGATTGGACCTGATTAGACCTGGTTTAGACCTAGATTAGACCTGGTTTATACCTGGATTGGACCTGGATTAGACATGATTTAGACCTATATTAGACCTGGTTTAGACCTAGATTAGACCTGGATTAGACCTGGGTTGGACCTGGTTTAGACCTGGTTTAGACCTGGATTAGACCTAGATTAGACCTGGATTAGACCTGGTTTAGACCTGGATTGGACCTGGTTTAGACCTAGATTAGACCTGGTTTAGACCTGGATTGGACCTGGATTAGACCTGGTTTAGGCCTGGTTTAGACCTAGATTATACCTGGTTTAGACCTAGATTAGACCTAGATTAGACCTGGATTAGACCTGGTTTATACCTGGATTGGACCTGGATTGGACTTGATTTAGACCTATATTAGACCTGGTTTAGACCTAGATTAGACCTGGATTGGACCTGGTTTAGACCTGGTTTAGACCTAGATTAGACCTGGATTAGACCTAGTTTAGACCTAGTTTAGACCTAGATTAGACCTAGATTAGACCTGGATTAGACCTGGATTGGACCTAGATTAAACCTGGATTAGACCTGGTTTAGACCTGGTTTAGACCTGGATTGGACCCAGTTACAGCTTTTGTAGTTTATGTTTTAAAACTTGAAAACTTTGAATGATTTTGTTTGGAAAACTCAGTTTAACAGCAAAGCTCGACCTTGTACAGATAAAACTGATAAAATGAATATAGTTAAAAAGCAGATGTAAATACAGTTCTTGGGTCCAGGCACTAAAAGAAATGATCAGGTTCAGCATTTATGAATTAATTTTTGAATATTTCATGGTACTGTGTGATCGACAGGACAAACTGGACCTTACCTCCCTCTGAGACGACGACGACATCACACTCTAGAGTCTGAAAACCAACAATTTCCACGCCATTAGTCCCTGAAACGGCGAGAGTGAACAAAAACTAAAGTGCAGGTGTGTTTCTGAGCAGGGAGAGTTCTATTTTCAGTTGGGTGAGGTGGAGCGAGGACAGACTCAGAGGATCAGAGGTTGGAGCAGCAGACTGACCCGTGGTGCTCAGGCTCCTGCTGAATCACCACACAACTTTTCGCAGCTCATTCTGGAAAGTTCTGCACCGTAACTTTAAATAACAAACATTCTGATCTGATGGAGACTTCACATAAATGTTCCGTATTAAAGCCGAGGAGCTCAGTCAGACTTCTGTCAAACCAAACACTTTATTCTCCTGCATCTGTGGCTCTTCGCTCCGTAAATTCTGTGTTTCAGTATTTGGACTTTGGTGAAAAATCTTGAGCTTTGGGTAGTGAACAAAAGGACGAGATCGCGGATACGAGCGGCTGAAATGAGTTTCCTCCGCAGAGTGGCTGGACGCACCCTTAGAGATAGGGTGAGGAGCTCAGTCACACGGGAGGAGCTCGGAGTAGAGCCGCTGCTTCTCCACGTCGAGAGGAGCAGCTGAGGTGGCTCGGACGGCTGTTCCGGACGCCTCCTGGACTCCTCCCTCGGGCGTCTGTTCTGGGAACGTCCCACCGGGAGGAGGCCCCGGGGAAGACCTAGGACACACTGGAGACTAAACCAAGACTAAACCAGAACAAACCAGGACCAAACCAGAACAAACCAGGACCAAACCAGGACTAAACCAGAACAAACCAAAGTATATACCAGATATGAACTGATTCTGAAATAGATTTTAACCAGGACTGGTAACCGGGACTTAACAAAGGCCTAAACCAGGTCCAAAACAAGGACTAAACCAGGACTTAACAAAGGCCTAAACCAGGTCCAAACCAGGAGTAAACCAGGTCCAAACCAAGAACTAAACTAAGACGAAACTAGGTCC
Organism: Paratrypauchen microcephalus; assembly: GCA_036785185.1. Classification (NCBI taxonomy): domain Eukaryota; kingdom Metazoa; phylum Chordata; class Actinopteri; order Gobiiformes; family Gobiidae; genus Paratrypauchen; species Paratrypauchen microcephalus. Next base: position 910,473 of record JAVJIX010000119.1, on the reverse strand, counting down.
TAACCAAGGACTAAACCAAGGATTAAACCAAGACTAAACCAGGTCTAAACCAGCACTAAACCAAGACAAAACCAGGTCCAAAGCAAGGACCAAACCAGGACTAAACCAGGTCCAAACCAAAGTATATACCAGATATAAACTGATTCTGAAATAGATTTAAACCAGGACTGGTAATCGGAACTTAACAAAGGACTAAACCAGGTCCAAACCAGGACTAAACCAGGTCTAAACTAATTCTGAACTAGATCTAAACCAGGACCAAATCAAGGCCTAAACCAGGTCTAAACTAATTCTGAACTAGATCTAAACCAGGACCAAATCAAGGCCTAAACCAGGTCTAAATTAATTCTGCACCTGTACAAGAACTTTAATGTCGAGTTTTATCTGCAGACTGAACAAATCAAACATGGAATAATAATGACCCGGGAAAGACCCAGGACACGCTGGAGGGACTATGACTGTGGTCACATGGTACGATCGGATCGGATTTCTCCAAATCCGATCCCGTTACTCGGCGGGTGGTCTGTCCTGAGATCCCAGTGCACATGAAACTCGTGTAATCGGATAATGGTCAGCGACCTGGAGGCTCCGCTCCGCTGTGTGGAGCTGTCGTCCAACTACTTCTGGGTGATGTCTACTCAATAAAAACACAACAAACTATGTGGCGGAATACAAAGATGGCGCTCGAGGAGTTTGACAGACTAATATGAGACTAAACCTGGACTAAACCTGGACTAAACCTGGACTTAACCTGGACTAAACCTGGACTAGTTTGCCGGAGCAGCATTGGTGTAGGTGTTGTGCGTTCTTTCTTCGCAGCCATGATTTCGTCTGACTTTTCCGGCAACAATCGCTACTTATTCCTGCACATGCACAGTACGCCAATCCGATCCAATATCATGCACGAGGCGGCACAAGAGGATTACTATCGGCCTAAGCCAGGGGTTCCAATCAGATTTGGGAAACCAATCCCTGTACGATCCTTAGCCTGTGCACATGAATTTGATACGATCCCAATCCATTTGCAGTCGGATTACACTCGTCCACGTGCACGCAGTGACTGTCTCCTGGCTGGCCTGGGAACGCCCTGGGGTCCCCCTGAAGGAGCTGTAGGAAGTGTCCGAGGTGAAGGAAGTCTGGGAGTCCCTGTTTAGACTGTTGCCCCGGTGACCCGGCTCCGGATAAGAGGAAGAACATGGATGGATTTTGAAAAATTCTTTGCCCAACAATGAGAAGGCTGCCAGTTCAAACCCCACATAGACTTGGTGCTGCCTTTGTGTCCTTAAGCAAGACACTTCAGCAACCTAAACCTAAACTTACAAAGGAAACTTTTGAGAGACGTAGGAAAGCAGATATTAATGAAATGTTATTCAAAAGTTATAATATCCTCCTGAGACCCGCCCATTCATTTGTGTCTTTTATAGTGGACACGTTTTGAGACAGACTCTAGTTTGTGGCTGCACTAATTAAAAAAAATAAAAATAAAAATAATAATAATAATAAATAAATAGAAATATATTAATAAAACACATACATAAGTAAATAAATTAATAATACATAAAAAATAATAAATAAAAACATAAATAAATAAATAAATAAGAAATTAAAAGGGAGTCTAAAAACTTTTTGAGGCGACTCTAGAACCAACCGAAAAAATGTTTTTGTTAGGTTTAGGTTAGGTTAACTTGACCTGGATTTAACACTATTCCAGTCCATTACAGTTACATGTTATGACATTATGAATAAAAATAAAATTTAAAACAATGTAAATGCTAAGGTGTTAATTTACCTCCAAATAGAAAATTAAAATAATAATTTAGATACACTTTTTTTTCTCCAGGAGGATATATTATAAACCCAGGAGTATTTGTAATGTTTGTTTGTTGTTGTTGTTTTTTTTATGTCTAATTTATCTAATGTCAAATGTCTAAAGATACACTATGATGTACTGATCATGTAGATGAAATATTGTAAATATGCTTTTTCCTACTCTCTTTTTGTTCTCTTTATTTTGTTTGTTTCTTTCTTTGTTCAGTCTAAATCAGGTCATGTCAAACATGCGGCCCGGGGGCCAGATCTGGCCCTCCAAGACCTTTAATCTGGCCCTCGGCTGAATTTCTATAAAAATATTGTAATCATATTTAAATTTTCTATTAAAATATTGGTAATTTTCTGTGCAGTTTAGCATAGCAGCGTCTCCAGTGCCTCTGTACGTGGCCCCTCCCACCAGAGCAGCACAAATGAAGACTCGCCTCTTTCCAAACGCTCTTAAAGGACCATCATTTTGACTGTCGACCGTGACGCCCTCATCAGCAAAATGTCAAAAATGAGAAAAGTGGACACCGAGTGCAGGATTTTTGTTCACGGAGGTGAATGGGAAACCTGTACGCTTGTGTTGAAATTGCATTTTTCTTAAAGCCCCAGTGTGTAGGATTCGTGGCGCATAGGTGGATGGTGCTATTGCACTTTCTGTTTTAGCTACGGCAGACCTCGAGGGTCACCCGGGCGCGCACACGAGCCGTGCGCCGCTACTGTATAAATAAAACGCGGTCCCGTTTTTTTTTTCTTTTCTCATGAAAACACACATTCTCGATCATGTACCATGACACTCTACACATCAAATAAAACCTTACAGTCTCCTCTTTTTGACTATGCAATTCATTTCCCTGCACAACAATCACTCCCCGAGCACATGGGGCTTTTATACGGAAAAGCACAAAACGAGGTTAGCTTACCTTAGAATGCTTTGCACAGGTCAAACTCTGTATTTCACCATAAACTTGCTCTCAATTTGTCCGTAAGGATCCAGCGAATAAAATCCAGTAAAACAATTTAGTCCAAAACACGTGTTAGATCCATTACGACGTCTGATCCGGCAGCATGCTTGTGTTGTTTACCCAAAACCACAAGCCTTGCCGAAGGCGGAGCCCAAATGTCCTTCTGCGGCTCTCGTATTCAAAATGGCTGCCTCTGCATGGGGAAGATCCCCCTTTTATGTGACTATATCTAAGTCCAAAAGAATACTTTGATTTCATGATGGAAGTGAAAAGGCTTGGAAAACAATGTATTTTTGAATGGGTATCTTCAATTTCAGTAATTAATGGGGAAAAATCTTACACACTGTCCCTTTAAAGTTTCAGGTTGTTCAGAATATTAGAGTTCATCAAATAAAAAACGACTTCTGTAATAGATTTGTGTTTCTCTGCACAAATATTTGGACTTATTGTTATTTTTGGTGTATATTTGCCATGAGTTTTCTGATTCGAGTAGGTTGGATACGGCCCCCGGACCAGAATGAGTTTGACACTCCTGATGTAGATGAAATATTGTAAATTGTTGGGGTTGGATTAAAATAAGATATGCTTCTTCCTACTCTTTTTTTGTTCTCTTTATTTTGTTTGTTTCTTTCTTTGTTCAGTCTAAATGTTCTGAGAGTATGAAGTTTGTCTGTTGTGCCTTCGTACCTTAAAAAAGTTTAAATAAGTGAACTCTAATGAATGAATGTGCTGGTGCTGGTGTTTCTATTTTCAGTTTGGTGAGAGGAGCGGCTCGGAGGATCAGGTTGGACCAGGGAAACTGACCTGTGGCCCTCAGGCTGCTGCTGAATCACCCAAATCTCCAAAAGTAGAACTTTTTACAGCTAAGTTTGAAATATTCTGCTTTCACAACTTATTTATAACAAACAAAACATAATAACAAACGCTTCAATGTGATACAGACTTCACATAAATGTTCCAAGTGTGTGCTCAGTCAAATGTTTTGAAGGATTCTCTTTGTTGTTTTGTATCAGTGGCTCTTCACTCTGTTTTTTAAAATGTTTTAATGTTTTAATACAGACCTGGGGATTGTCCAGCTCCGGGGCCACACATGGTCCTTTGTTTGACTCTGACCAGCCTGTTTAAACTCATTTGGAATTACAAAATAAACGTATTTTATCATTTTACGTCCTGCATTGACTAAAGCTGCATTGTTTTTATTTGAGGTGTTTTGTTTTTATAAAATTTTTGTAAGGCAGCCTCACTTTTTCATTGCAGAGTCAGAACATAAACTCTTCTCAGTCTCACCAGTGTCCAAACTTTTTTTTTTTTTTAAATAAAGAAATAGAATTAATACTGCAGGTGTTCTACAATGAGGCTTTGCGGGACTTTTGAGGAGGCCACGATGGACAAGTGCGACTGACGTGTTTGTTCCTGCACGAGTGAACCAGGACTAAACCAGGACTAAACCAGGTCCAAACCAAAGTATATACCAGATATAAACTGATTCTGACATAGATTTAAACCAGGACTGGTAACCGGGAATTAACAAAGGACTTAACCAGGTCCAAACGACGACTTAACCAGGTCCAAACCAGGTCTAAACCAGGTCCAAACCAAGGACTTAACCAAGTCCAAACCAGGATTAAACCAGGTCCAAAACAAGGACTAAACCAAGACTAAATCAGGTCCAAACCAGGTCCAAACCAAGAACTAAACCAAGGACTAAACCAAGACAAAACCAGGTCTAAACCAAGGACTAAACGAAGACTAAACCTGGTCCAAACCAGGACTAAACCAAAGACTAAACCAAGGACTAAACCAAGACTAAACGTGGTCCAAACCAAGAACTAAACCAAGGACTAAACCAAGACTAAACCAGAACAAACCAGGACCAAACCAAAGCATATACCAGATATAAACTGATTCTGAAATAGATTTAAACCAGGACTGGTAACTGGGACTTAACAAAGGACAAACCAGGTCCAAACCACGACTTAACCAGGACTAAACCAGGTCTAAACCAGGTCCAAACCAGGTCTAAACCAGGTCCAAACCAAGGACTTAACCAAGTCCAAACCAGGATTAAACCAGGTCCAAAACAAGGACTAAACCAAGACTAAACCAGGTCCAAACCAAGGACTAAACGAAGACTAAACCTGGTCCAAACCAGGACTAAACCAAAGACTAAACCAAGGACTAAACCAAGACTAAACCAGGTCCAAACCAAGGACTTAACCAAGTCCAAACCAGGATTAAACCAGGTCCAAACCAAGGACTAAACAAAGACTAAACCTGGTCCAAACCAGGACTAAACCAAAGACTAAACCAAGGACTAAACCAAGACTAAACGTGGTCCAAACCAAGAACTAAACCAAGGACTAAACCAAGACTAAACCAGAACAAACCAGGACCAAACCAAAGTATATACCAGATATAAACTGATTCTGAAATAGATTTAAACCAGGACTGGTAACTGGGACTTAACAAAGGACTAAACCAGGTCCAAACCACGACTTAACCAGGACTAAACCAGGTCTAAACCAGGTCCAAACCAGGTCTAAACCAGGTCCAAACCAAGGACTTAACCAAGTCCAAACCAGGATTAAACCAGGTCCAAAACAAGGACTAAACCAAGACTAAACCAGGTCCAAACCAAGGACTAAACGAAGACTAAACCTGGTCCAAACCAGGACTAAACCAAAGACTAAACCAAGGACTAAACCAAGACTAAACCAGGTCTAAACCAAGGACTAAACGAAGACAAAACCAGGTCCAAAGCAAGAACTAAACCAAGACTAAACCAGAACAAACCAGGAACAAACCAGAACTAAACCAAGTCCAAAACAAGAACTAAACCATGACTAAACCAGGTCCAAACCAAGGACTAAACCAAGACTAAACATGGTCCAAACCAAGGACTAAACCAAGGACTAAACCAAGGCCTAAACCAAGACTAAACCAGAACAAACCAGGACCAAACCAAAGTATATACCAGATATAAACTGATTCTGAAATAGATTTAAACCAGGACTGGTAACCGGGACTTAACCAGGACTAAACCAGGTCTAAACCAATTCTACAGCTGTACAAGAACTTTAATGTAGAGTTTTATCTGCAGACTGAACAAACTAAACATGGAATAATAATAATGACACTCAGAGACTCCAGTATGTGGAGACACTGGTGTGGCTCTTTTAAAAACATGTTTATTGTTTTGTATTGTCGCTGTCCTTGTCTGTTTTTAAAAAATGAACCATGACTCCGGAATAAAGATGAACTGAATATTATACAAAATTGAGTTAAGCATTTTGGCTCGGCCCTCCGCAATATTTAGTTTCTCGTGCGGTGGTGTTTGAAGGTTTGAATTGTCTTTATGGCTTCGAAAAAGTCCAACACAAAAATAGTTTATTAAAAATACAAAAAGGAAGTGCTGCTGAGGAGAGGTTCTGTTCGTCATGTCAGGTCAGGACCAAACCAAGGTCTAAACCAGGTCTAAACCAGGACTAAACCAGGTCCAAACCAGGACTAAACCATGGACTAAACCAGGACCAAACCAAGGACTAAACCATGCCTAAAACCAGGTCCAAACCAGGACTAAACCAGGACTAAACCAGGTCCAAACCAAGGACTAAACCAGGTCCAAACCAAGGACTAAACCAGGACTAAACCAGGTCCAAACCAAGGACTAAACCAGGACTAAACCAGGACAAAACCAAGGACTAAACCAGGTCTTAACTAATTCTGAACTAGATCTAAACAGGACTAAACTAGGACCAAACCAAGGACTAAACCAAGACTAAACCAGGTCCAAACCAAGGACTAAACCAGGACTAAACCAGGACAAAACCAAGGACTAAACCAGGTCTTAACTAATTCTGAACTAGATCTAAACAGGACTAAACTAGGACCAAACCAAGGACTAAACCAAGACTAAACCAGGTCCAAACCAAGGACTAAACCAGGACTAAACCAGGTCCAAACCAAGGACTAAACCAGGACTAAACCAGGACTAAACCAGGTCCAAACCAAGGACTAAACCATGACTAAACCAGGTCCAAACCAGGTCCAAACCAGGTCCAAACCAGGTCTAAACCAGGACCAAAGCAGGTCCAAACCAGTTCCAAACCAAGGACTTAATCAGGTCCAAACCAGGATTAAACCAGGTCCAAACCAGGACTAAACCAGGTCCAAACCAAGGACTAAACCAAGACTAAACCAGGTCTAAACCAGGTCCAAACCAAGGTCTAAACCAAGACTAAACCAGGTCTAAACCAGGTCCAAACCAAGGACTAAACCAAGACTAAACCAGGTTCAAACCAAGGACTTAATCAGGTCCAAACCAGGACTAAACCAGGTCCAAACCAAGGACTTAATCAGGTCCAAACCAAGGACTAAACCAAGACTAAACCAAGACTAAACCAGGTTCAAACCAGGAATAAACCAGGTCCAAACCAGGTCCAAATCAAGGACTAAACCAGGACTAAACCAGGTCCAAACCAAAGACTAAACCAGGACTAAACCAGGTCCAAACCAAGGACTAAACCAAGACATGGCTTCGAAAAAGTCCAACACAAAAATAGTTTCTTAAAATACAAAAAGGAAGTGCTGCTGAGGAGAGCTTCTGTTGGGTCATGTGATTCAGGACTTACTGAATGTCTCCCTCGCTCTTCACCCACTGCCCATAAAGCTGCATGATTAAAAAAAAAGTAAAAACAAACAAAAGCGGTGAGAGATTTGTTTCTAAAAGTGTTTAATGACTTCACAGTGTAATCTAATATTGTTTTAGTGATGTTTATGTTGGACTTAAAAAATGAACCATGACTCCGGAATAAAGATGAACTGAATATTAAACATAAATTGAGTTAAAGTGAAAGCCCTCCGCAATATTTAGTTTCTCGTGCGGTGGTGTTTGAAGGTTTGAATTGTCTTTATGGCTTTGAAAAAGTCCAACACAAAACATAGTTTATTAAAAATACAAAAAGGAAGTGCTGCTGACGTGAGTTTAATCAGGTTCTGTTTGTCATGTCAGGTCAGGACCAAACCAAGGTCTAAACCAGGACTAAACTAGGACTAAACCAGGACCAAACCAGGACTAAACCAGGACCAAACCAGGACCAAACCAGGACTAAACCAAGACTAAACCAGGTCCAAACTAGGACTAAACCAGGACCAAACCAGGACTAAACCAGGACCAAACCAGGACCAAACCAGGACTAAACCAAGACTAAACCAGGTCCAAACTAGGACTAAACCAGGACCAAACCAGGACTAAACCAGGACCAAACCAGGACTAAACCAGGACTAAACCAGGACCAAACCAAGGACTAAACCAAGACTAAACCAGGTCCAAACTAAGGACCAAACCAGGACTAAACTAGGATCAAACCATGGACTAAACCAGGTTCAAACCAAGGACTAATCCAAGACTAAACCAGGTCCAAACCAAGGACCAAACCAGGTCTAAACCAGGTTCAAACCAGGGACTACACCAGGACCAAACCAAGGACTAAACCATGGACTAAACCAGGACCAAACCAAGGACTAAACTAAGACTAAACCAGGTCCAAACCAGGATTAAACCATGACTAAACCAGGACCAAACCAAGGTCTAAACCAGGTCTAAACCAGGACTAAACCAGATCCAAACCAGGACTAAACCAAGACTAAACCAGGTCCAAACCAAGGACTAAACCAGGTCCAAACCAGGATTAAACCAGGTCCAAACCAAGGACTAAACCAAGACTAAACCATGCCTAAAACCAGGTCCAAACCAGGACTAAACCAAAGACTAAACCAGGTCCAAACCAAGGATTAAACCAGGACCAAACTAGGACTAAACCAGGACCAAACCAGGACTAAACCAGGTCTAAACTAGATCTAAATTAGTACTAAACCGGGACCAAATCAAGGCCTAAACCAGGGCTAAACCAGGTCCAAACTAGGACTAAACCAGGTCCAAACTAGGACTAAACCAGGACCAAACCAGGACTAAACCAGGACCAAACCAGGACTAAACCAGGACTAAACCAGGTCCAAACTAGGACTAAACCAGGACTAAACCAGGACTAAACCAGGTCCAAACTAGGACTAAACCAGGTCCAAACTAGGACTAAACCAGGTCTAAACTAGGACTAAACCAGGTCTAAACCAGGACCAAACCAGGACTAAACCAAGACTAAACCAGGTCCAAACTAGGACTAAACCAGGACCAAACTAGGACTAAACCAGGACCAAACCAGGACTAAACCAGGTCCAAACCAGGACTAAACCAAGGACTAAACCAGGACTAAACCAAGACTAAACCAAGACTAAATCAGGTCCAAACCAAGGACTAAACCAGGTCCAAACCAGGACTAAACCAGGTCCAAACCAAGGACTAAACCAGGTCCAAACCAAGGACTAAACCAGGTTCAAACCAGGACTAAACCAGGTCCAAACCAAGGCCTAAACCAGGTCTAAACTAGATCTAAACCAGGACTAAACCAGGACCAAACAAGGTATATACCAGATATAAACTGTTTCTGCAATAGATCTAAACCAAGACCAAACCAGAGCCTAAACCAGGTCTAAACTAGATCTAAATTAGTACTAAACCGGGACCAAATCAAGGCCTAAACCAGGGCTAAACTAGATCTAAACCAGGACTAAACCAGGACCAAATCAAGGTCTAAACCAGGTCCAAACAAGATCTAATCCAGGACTAAACTGGGACCAAATGAAGGCCTAAACCAGGTCTAAACTGATTGTGAACTAGATCTAAACCAGGACTAAACCGGGACCAAACCAAGGTCTAAACCAGGTCTAAACTGATTGTGAACTAGATCTAAACCAGGACTAAACCGGGACCAAACCAAGGTCTAAACCAGGTCTAAACTGATTGTGAACTAGATCTAAACCAGGACTAAACTGGGACCAAACCAAGGTCTAAACCAGGTCTAAACTAAATATGAACTAGATCTAAACCAGGACTAAACCAGGACCAAAGCAAGGCCTAAACCAGGTCTAAACTAGATCTAAACCAGTACTAAACTGGGACCAAATCAAGGCCTAAACCAGGGCTAAACTAGATCTAATCCAGGACTAAACTGGGACCAAATCAAGGCCTAAACCAGGTCTAAACTGATTGTGAACTAGATCCAAACCAGGACTAAACCAGGACCAAACCAAGGTCTAAACCAGGTCTAAACTAAATATGACCTAGATCTAAACCAGGACTAAACCAGGACCAAAGCAAGGCCTAAACCAGGTCTAAACTAAATATGAACTAGATCTAAACCGGGACTAAACTGGGACCATATCAAGGCCTAAACCAGGTCTAAATTAATTCTAAACTAGATCTAAACCAGGACCAAACGAGCCTTCTGCATCATGTTTGAATCCAGGAGGGTCCGTAAACCCGCAGCCGCTGTGTTCCAAACAGGAAGTGAACATGGATGCACTTCCTGCTCCATTTACTCTGGGTCCAAATCACTTTATATTAAAAACTGTCCCCCTTCTCTGTAACTGCTGCTGTAAGACTCGTCATTTTGGTCTTAAAACGTTCATATTAACCCACTCTACTTTTATGAGGGATGTAACGGCATCCAAATATTTTAATACAATATTCTATGCTACTTTTCCGTCATAATCCAAATAATTAAGACTTAAAAGTGCTTAATAACAGTTATTCCAGCATGTAGAATGGACACAAACAGAGCAAAGGATCATGGTCTATGAAGTTCTCTTTGTTTTTGCGCCATAATGATGAATTTAAGTGAAGAAAATTGCAATTAAATATATTGTGACAGCCTGTGGTATTATTATTGTGTACTGAATATTATTTCAGTTCGAGAGGAAAACTGCCTAAATATGCACAATCCTGAAAAATTGATGAATGGGGAATTTTATAACCTGACATTAAAAGAGAGAAAAATAAGATGAGCAGATTTTTAGTTTTTTTTTTTCTAAAGAAATACAATTAATACTGCAGGTGATTACGCTAATTCTGAACTAGATCTAAACCAAGACTAAACCAGGCCCAAACCAAGGACCAAACCAGGACTAAACTAGGATCAAACCAGGGACTAAACCAGGTCCAAACCAAGGACTAAACCAAGACTAAACCAGGCCCAAACCAAGGACTAAACCAGGTCCAAACCAAGGACTAAACCAAGACTAAACCAGGTCCAAACCAAGGACCAAACCAGGACTAAACTAGGATCAAACCAAGGACTAAACCAAGACTAAACCAGGCCCAAACCAAGGACTAAACCAGGTCCAAACCAAGGACTAAACCAAGACTAAATCAGGTCCAAACCAAGGACCAAACCAGGACTAAACCAGGCCCAAACCAAGGACTAAACCAGGTCCAAACCAAGGACTAAACCAAGACTAAACCAGGCCCAAACCAAGGACTAAACCAGGTCCAAACCAAGGACTAAACCAAGACTAAACCAGGCCCAAACCAAGGACTAAACCAAGACTAAACCAGGTCCAAACCAAGGACCAAACCAGGACTAAACCAGGCCCAAACCAAGGACTAAACCAGGTCCAAACCAAGGACTAAACCAAGACTAAACCAGGCCCAAACCAAGGACTAAACCAGGTCCAAACCAAGGACTAAACCAAGACTAAACCAGGCCCAAACCAAGGACTTAACCAGGTCCAAACCAAGGACTAAACTAGGATTAAACCATGGACTAAACCAAGACTAAACCAGGTCCAAACCAAGGACCAAACCAGGTCTAAACCAGGGACTATACCAGGACCAAACCAAGGACTAAACTAGGATTAAACCATGGACTAAACCAAGACTAAACGAGGGCCAAACCAAGGACTAAACCATGACTAAACCAGGTCCAAACCAAAGACTAAACAAGACTAAACCAGGCCCAAACCAAGGACTAAACCAGGTCCAAACCAAGGACTAAACCAGGTCCAAACCAAGGACTAAACCAGGTCCAAACCAAGGACTAAACCAAGACTAAACCAGGTCCAAACCAAGGACTAAACCAAGACTAAACCAGGTCCAAACCAAGGACTAAACCAGGTCCAAACCAAGGACTAAACCAGGTCCAAACCAAGGACTAAACCAAGACTAAACCAGGCCCAAACCAAGGACTAAACCAGGTCCAAACCAAGGACTAAACCAAGACTAAACTAGGTCCAAACCAAGGACTAAACCAGGTCCAAACCAAGGACTAAACTAGGATTAAACCATGGACTAAACCAAGACTAAACCAGGTCCAAAACAAGGACTAAACCAGGTCCAAACCAAGGACTAAACCAGGTCCAAACCAAGGACTAAACCAAGACTAAACCAGGGCCAAACCAAGGACTAAACCATGACTAAACCAGGTCCAAACCAAAGACTAAACCAAGGACTAAACCAAGACTAAACCATGTCCAAACCAGGTCTAAACCAGGTTCAAACCAGGGACTTCACCAGGACCAAACCAAGGACTAAACCAAGACTAAACCAGGTCCAAACCAAGGACCAAACCAGGTCTAAACCAAGGACTAAACTAGGATTAAACCATGGACTAAACCAAGACTAAACCAGGTCCAAACCAAGGACTAAACCAAGACTAAACCAGGCCCAAACCAAGGACTAAACCAGGACTAAACCAAGGACTAAACCAGGTCCAAACCAAGGATTAAACCATGACTAAACCAGGTCCAAACCAAGGACTAAACCAAGACTAAACCAGGTCCAAACCAAGGACTAAACCAGGTCCAAACCAGGATTAAACCAGGTCCAAACCAAGGACTAAACCAAGACTAAACCAGGCCCAAACCAAGGACTAAACCAGGTCCAAACCAAGGACTAAACCAAGACTAAACTAGGTCCAAACCAAGGACTAAACCAGGTCCAAACCAAGGACTAAACCAAGACTAAACCAGGTCCAAACCAAGGACTAAACCAGGTCCAAACCAAGGACTAAACCAAGACTAAACCAGGCCCAAACCAAGGACTAAACCAGGTCCAAACCAAGGACTAAACCAAGACTAAACTAGGTCCAAACCAAGGACTAAACCAGGTCCAAACCAAGGACTAAACTAGGATTAAACCATGGACTAAACCAAGACTAAACCAGGTCCAAAACAAGGACTAAACCAGGTCCAAACCAAGGACTAAACCAGGTCCAAACCAAGGACTAAACCAAGACTAAACCAGGTCAAAACCAAGGACTAAACCAGGCCCAAACCAAGGACTAAACCAGGTCCAAACCAAGACTAAACCAGGTCCAAACCAAGGACTAAACCAAGACTAAACCAGGTCCAAACCAAGGACTAAACCAGGTCCAAACCAAGGACTAAACTAGGATTAAACCATGGACTAAACCAAGACTAAACCAGGTCCAAACCAAAGACTAAACCAAGGACTAAACCAGGTCCAAACCAGGGACTACACCAGGACCAAACCAAGGACTAAACCAAGGACCAAACCAGGACTAAACTAGGATCAAACAATGGACCAAACCATGACTAAACCAGGTCTAAACCAGGACTACACCAGGACTAAAAAATTGATCCTGAAAAATTGATGAATGGGGAATTTTATAACCTGACATTAAAAGAATGTTCGATCTCCGGGGGAAAGTCCAACCTGAGTGCCTTTGGTTGCCAGGTAAACAAACTGGTTTCCTTCCGTAAAAGTACAGTATAAACATGGATCTGTGGTGAATATTGAACATGATTTGACTGCATTTGCATGTCCTGTTCCTTGGTGGTGGTTTTCATCAGAGAGAAGCAGAGTTACATCAGTCTAATGTATGCACTGAGGGTTCATACATTTTTAATATACGCACAACCTCGCTTCTCCACACTCAACCAAGATTTGACCCTTTTAGTAACTTCCAGAGCTCTGTCAATGTTTAATATGGAAAAGTCAATAAGGAACAGCAGATTAAGACTTCTATTGCTTTAAATAAATTCATAAATAGATAGAATATAACCTGACGTCACATTCTGTGGGTATTTGAAGTGAATATAAGAGTGTATGTCGAGCGTCCGCACATAAAGGAAACATTTTTGTCACACAATAGGTTCAGACCACCAATATTTTTCCAATTTTAAGAATGGAGACAACAGTAAACCAAGACTAAACCAAGACTAAACCAGGTCCAAACCAAGGACTAAACCAAGACTAAACCAGGTCCAAACCAAGGACTAAACCAAGACTAAACCAGGTCCAAACCAAGACTAAACCAAGACTAAACCAGGTCCAAACCAAGACTAAACCAAGACTAAACCAGGTCCAAACCAGGATTAAACCAGGTCCAAACCAAGGACTTAACCAGGTCCAAACCAGGATTAAACCAGGTCCAAACCAAGGACTTAACCAGGTCCAAACCAGGATTAAACCAGGTCCAAACCAGGATTAAACCAGGTCCAAACCAAGGACTTAACCAGGTCCAAACCAGGATTAAACCAGGTCCAAACCAAGGACTAAACTAGGATCAAACCAGGACCAAACCAGATCCAAACCAAGGACTAAACCAGATCCAAACCAAGGACTTAACCAGATCCAAACCAAGGACTTAACCAGGTCCAAACCAAGGACTTAACCAGGTCCAAACCAAGGACTAAACCAAGACTAAACCAGGTCCAAACCAAGGACTAAACCAGGTCCAAACCAAGGACTAAACCAAGACTAAACCAGGTCCAAACCAAGGACTAAACCAGATCCAAACCAAGGACTAAACCAGATCCAAACCAAGGACTTAACCAGGTCCAAACCAAGGACTTAACCAGGTCCAAACCAAGGACTAAACCAAGACTAAACCAGGTCCAAACCAAGGACTAAACCAGGTCCAAACCAAGGACTAAACCAAGACTAAACCAGGTCCAAACCAAGGACTAAACCAGGTCCAAACCAAGGACTAAACCAAGACTAAACCAGGTCCAAACCAGGATTAAACCAGGTCCAAACCAAGGACTTAACCAGGTCCAAACCAGGATTAAACCAGGTCCAAACCAAGGACTAAACTAGGATCAAACCAGGACCAAACCAGATCCAAACCAAGGACTTAACCAGATCCAAACCAAGGACTTAACCAGGTCCAAACCAAGGACTTAACCAGGTCCAAACCAAGGACTAAACCAAGACTAAACCAGGTCCAAACCAAGGACTTAACCAGATCCAAACCAAGGACTTAACCAGGTCCAAACCAAGGACTTAACCAGGTCCAAACCAAGGACTAAACCAAGACTAAACCAGGTCCAAACCAAGGACTAAACCAGGTCCAAACCAAGGACTAAACCAAGACTAAACCAGGTCCAAACCAAGGACTAAACCAGATCCAAACCAAGGACTAAACCAGATCCAAACCAAGGACTTAACCAGGTCCAAACCAAGGACTTAACCAGGTCCAAACCAAGGACTAAACCAAGACTAAACCAGGTCCAAACCAAGGACTAAACCAGGTCCAAACCAAGGACTAAACCAGGTCCAAACCAAGGACTAAACCAGGTCCAAAGCAAGGACTAAACCAAGACTAAACCAAGACTAAACCAAGGACTTAACCAGGTCCAAACCAAGGACTAAACCAAGACTAAACCAGGTCCAAACCACGACTTAACCAGGTCCAAACCAAGGACTAAACCAGGTCCAAACCAAGGACTAAACTAGGATCAAACCAGGACCAAACCAGATCCAAACCAAGGACTAAACCAGATCCAAACCAAGGACTAAACCAGATCCAAACCAAGGACTTAACCAGGTCCAAACCAAGGACTAAACCAAGACAATTTTAAGAATGGAGACAACAGTGAATTTTAGGGTCTTTACTGGGTATAAAAAGTTCTCGTAAAGTGAGTCCCAAAATATAAAAGATCATTCCTCAAGGGGCGGCAGTAGCTCAGTTGGTAGAGCGTTTTTCTGCCGATCCAGCGGTTCGAATCCCGCTCTCGACTATGCATTGTTGGTTGAGCGGTCAGATCCACTGACCCGCAGGTTGGCGGTGTGATCCCAACTCCCACAGATGAGCGCTGCCGTTGGCGAATTAACGTTTTTTTTTACAATCTGAGCCTTATTTTGGTAATAAAACAAGTTGTTTTACTCACCCATAGCACTTTGGTGTCATTTGGAGCACTTCTGGAGATGTTTTAGATTAGCGATAGCCGTTAACGTGAGTGATCGGGGCACGACGTTGCAGTCACCAAAATAACACAAACTTTAGCACTTTTCAAATTACAGAAGCTCAATGTCTTAGTCTACACTTTAGTTTGAGTCAAAAGTGGCTCTAATCCAGTGCTTCTCAAATAGTGGGGCGGGCCCCCCTGGGGGGGCCCGGTGTGATGCCAGGGGGGGGCGCGTGTGACCCTGGGAGACATGCTTTTTTGCCGTACTGTACTAGATAACAGGAGAAGTTCAATTTGTCAACTGGACCAAGTTTGTTTGGTTGAAAACGTTTCGCCGCTCATCCGAGAGGCTTCGTCAGCTCTAAAAGTCTTTTAGAGCTGACGAAGCCTCTCGGATGAGCGGCGAAACGTTTTCAACCAAACAAACTTGGTCCAGTTGACAAATTGAACTTCTCCTGTTATCATGGATTCTACCTGGACGACTGAGGGACTTTTCACGTACTGTACTAGAACTAAGTGTAATTGCACATCAACAACAGTAGTTGGCAGTAGCGCTCTCGTTGTCGCTCTGGGGCAGGGTTCGGCAACCTTAAATACGCGATATACGCACAGAACAGACTCACCATCAGCAGAACATCCTCTGTCACAGAAAAAACACGTATATTCCACTGAGTCGTGTTCTTTTGTCCGACAGAAGCTGACGCATCAGTGGCACAAGGAGAGAGCTTTTTTTGTTAAGCGCTTTTAGTTTATGCAGTGTAGTTTTATGTTTCGTTTCTGTAAAATGTAAACAAATGTGCATAAAGCTGCGTTAAAAACACGGCAATATTTGAGTCCTCAGTGCAAAAAGTCAGTGCAGAGTGCAGTCTTTGTTAATGTTAATAAAAGGATACAATGTTATGCAGAGGTGTACTAATAACATTTTTGTAGACAAATAATACTATTTATAGTCGCGCACAGGGAGGGGGGCATCAAATGTTTTCTTCTTCTTAGGGGGGGCGTCGCAGAAAATAATTGAGAAGCACTGCTCTAATCTGAGATTTATCCATAGTTTGGAGTAGATGAGGAGGACAGTCGCATGTGCTCAGTCACAGCTGATTTCGCTCTCAGCTCTCGGGACCCAAACATGAAAGGCAAAGCTGTAAGACGTTTGGACCATCGTGTTTGCAGTACCCACTTCAGTCAGGACCATTTTTTACCAGCAAAGGAAAAGAAAGAAGGCCAGCGGATTCTGCGCACGATTCTGAGAAGTAATGTGAAACCGATGGCTGTTCTCTGCTGCTCCTAAAACTGTCTCCGCTTCATTCTTTCTGTATCCATTCTGTCTCCTCATCCGTATCCTCCTCTTCAGTCCTCAGTCCTCCATAAGTCCTCTTCAGCCTCAAAGTCACAATCTTCTGCCATGAATCAGCTGTGACTGAGCACATGCGCACTGTCCTCCTCATCTACTCCAATGTCCTATTTTTGGTCCAAATATGAAAAGAAAAAACGTTCTGCTCTAGTTTGATGTGCAGCGATCCACAGGAGGCACTAACAACTTCACGACTCTGTGTTGAGACGACGTTTACGGCAACAACACCTCCTCCTTCTCTCTCTCTTATCTTTACCTCTATCTCTCCCGCTGTCTCTCTATTCCCTCTCTCTTCATTTTCTTCTCTCTCTCTCTTTTCTCTTCTTTTTCTCCTCTCTCTTTCTCTTGGTGTGGTGCAGTGGCATGTGTCTCTCTCTCTCTCTCCCTCGCTTCTCTTTCTCTCTTCCTTCTCTCTCTCTCTCTCTCTCTTCCTTCTCTCTCTCTCCTCCCTCTCTTCTCTGTCCTCCCTCTTTCTCTTGGTGTGGTCCCATGGCATGTCTCTCTCTCTCTCTCTCTCCCTCGCTTTCCTTTCTCTCTCCACCCTCTTTGCTCTCTCTCTTCTCTTTCTCTTTGTGTGGTCTCGTGGCATATGTCTCTCTCGCTCTTCTCTCTCTCCTCTCTCCCTCTCTTCTCTCTTTCTCCTCCCTCTCTTTCTCTTTGTGTGGTCTCTGTCGCATGTCTCTCTCCTCTCTCTCTCCTCCCTCTCTTCTCTCTCTCCTCCCTCTTTTCTCCCTCTCCTCCCTCTTTTCTCTCTCTCTTCTCTTTCTCCTCCCTCTTTCTCTTGGTGTGGTCTCTTGGCATGTCTCTCTCTCCTCCCTCTCTTCTCTCTCTCTCCCTCTTTTCTCCCTCTCCTCCCTCTTTCTCTCTCTCTTCTCTTTCTCCTCTCTTTCTCTTTGTGTGGTCTCTTGGCATATCTCTCTCTCTCTCTCCCTCTCTTCTCTCTCTCCTCCCTCTTTTCTCCCTCTCCTCCCTCTTTTCTCTCTCCTCTCTTTCTCCTCCCTCTTTCTCTTTGTGTGGTCCTGTGGCATATGTCTCTCTCGCTCTTCTCTCTCTCCTCTCTCCCTCTCTCTCCTCCCTCTTTCTCTTGTGTGGTCTCTTGGCATGTCTCTCTCTCCTCCCTCTCTTCTCTCTCTCCTCCCTGTCCTCCCTCTTTCTCTTGGTATGGTCCTGTGGCATGTTTCTCTCTCCTCTCTCCCTCCCTCTCTTCTCTCTCTCCTCCCTGTCCTCCCTCTTTTCTCTCTCTCTTCTCTTTCTCCTCCCTCTTTTCTCCCTCTCTTCTCTTTCTCCTCCCTCTTTCTCTTGTGGTCCTGTGGCATATGTCTCTCTCTCTTCCCTCTCCTCCCTCTTTCTCTGGGTGTGTCAGTGATGGATGAGCTGCAGATGGATCTCATTACAGCAGGACACAGGACAGTCCCACTCAAGAGGTCACCACGGACAGAGGGATGAAAGAGAGAGAGAGAGAGAGAGACCCACTCAAGAGGTCACCACGGACAGAGGGATGAAAGAGAGAGAGAGAGAGAGAGACCCACTCAAGAGGTCACCACGGACAGAGGGATGAAAGAGAGAGAGAGAGAGAGAGAGAGAGAGAGAGACCCACTCAAGAGGTCACCACGGACAGAGGGATGAAAAAGAGAGAGAGAGAGAGAGACCCACTCAAGAGGTCACCACGGACAGAGGGATGAAAGAGAAGAGTGGAGGATGGATGGAGGTCACACAGGAGAATAAAGAGAGTGACTGAAAAGAGGAGAGGGAGAGAGAAAGTCAGAGAGAGGGAGCATTAGCCAGGACCTCAGAGAGAAGGAAGAGAGAAACTACACAGTGTGGGTGAATTAGTTTAAATCAGGGGAGTCCAAACTTTTTTCATCCAGGGCCACATACGTAAACACAGATGAAGCAGAGGGCCGATCGAGGGCCACAGACTGGTGCTCAGGACAGTCAATAATTAAAATATCTGCATGTTTAACACGTTAGAATGAGCTTCAGTCCTTTATTCATGCTAAGATCCTCAAAATGACAAAATAAATATGAATTATTGTCTTATCAAGGTAGATTTTCAAAAAATTTGCAGTCAAAACTTCTGCTCAAGGTAATTTGGGCCAATTCACCTTGAGGCCTGAGGGCCAAACATTTTTTGTCTGAGGCCCGCATTTGGCCCACGGGCCATAGTTTGGACATGCCTGGTTTAAGTTTTAAGATTTTATTGTCCTCTGCATTTGACCCGTCCAGCAGTGAGTCCGGGTTAAACGTATGTTTGATAATCATATAGTTCTGGTCTAGACCTGGTTCAGCCCTGGTTTAGTTCTGATCTAGACCTGGTTCAGCCCTGGTTTAGTTCAGTCCTGGTTTAGTTCTGATCTAGACCTGGTTCAGTCCTGGTTTAAACCTAGTCTAAACCTGGTTCAGCCCTGGTTTAGTTCTGGTCTAGACCTCATTCAGTCCTGGTTCAGTCCTGGATCAGTCCTGGTTTAGTCTTGCCTGGTTTCCACCAGACCACATCACAGTGAGATCTGGTCTGGAGCACCTCCTGAATATCTCGTAGTGGAGGTGTGGTTTACCATCGTTTATTGGGCGTTATGAATGTCTATCATTTGGCGTATACGTAGCCCAGAGCCTCATGTCAGTCGTCAGTTCAAACTACAAGTTTCCGTTTGTCCCGTAGTACGAGTCACCGTCTGTCCACCCCTCCCCGCTCTCTGATTGGCTCCCAGAATCAGGAGAGCTCACTTAGCCTCGTTGCCAGACTGTCTTTCAGATCAGAATGAACGAAAGCAGCCTGGGATTTTCCAGGTTAGTTTAGACCTGGTTCAGTCCTGGTTCAGTTCTGGTTTAGTCCTGGTTTGGTTCAGTCCTGGTTTAGTCCTGCTTTAGACCTGGTTTAGTCCTGGTTCAGTCCTGTTTCGGCCCTGGTTCGGTCATGATTAGGTCCTGGTTTAGTCCTGGTTTAGACCTAGTTCAGTCCTGGTTTAGCCCTAGTTTAGTCCTGGTTTAGTCCTGGTATAGTCCTGGTTCAGTCCTGGTTTATTCCTGGTTTAGTCCTGGTATAGTCCTGGTTCAGTCCTGGTTTATTCCTGGTTTAGTCTTGGTATAGTCCTGGTTTAGTCCTGGTTAGGTCCTGGTTTATTCCTGGTTTATTCCTGGTTTAGTCCTGGTATAGTCCTGGTTTATTCCTGGTTTAGTCCTGGTATAGTCCTGGTTTAGTCCTGGTTTATTCCTGGTTTATTCCTGGTTTATTCCTGGTTAGGTCCTGGTTTAGTCCTGGTTCAGTCCTGGTTTAGTCCTGGTTTATTCCTGGTTTAGTCCTGGTATAGTCCTGGTTCAGTCCTGGTTTATTCCTGGTTTAGTCTTGGTATAGTCCTGGTTTAGTCCTGGTTAGGTCCTGGTTTATTCCTGGTTTAGTCCTGGTTTAGTCCTGGTATAGTCCTGGTTTAGTCCTGGTTAGGTCCTGGTTTATTCCTGGTTTAGTCCTGGTTTAGTCCTGGTATAGTCCTGGTTTAGTCCTGGTTAGGTCCTGGTTTATTCCTGGTTTAGTCCTGGTATAGTCCTGGTTTAGTTCTGGTTTAGTCCTGGTTCAGTCCTGGTTTATTCCTGGTTTAGTCCTGGTTTATTCCCTCTCATTTTAAGATAAAACACATTGGAGACTGTGTGTGATTAATTACAGCTTCTTGGTTCATTCTTTTTAAACATTTGCATTTGACCTGATCCTCACCTCCTCTCCACCTCCTCCTCCCTCGTTCCTCTCTCATTTCGCACAATCTCTCCATTCAAAGTGATAAATTATTTCGGCCCTGCGCTTCGTTCTCTAATAATTCTCTAAAAATCATTATGTTATCTTTTATTAAGGCGTTTGAGCCATTCTGCAGGAGGCGTTAAGAGACTGGAGCTGTTCAGAAACAGGCCGACTGCTCTGCAGGCGACACTTCAGAACCACCGAGGGTCAAGAGAAGGTCCGTCAGGTGAACTTTAACTCCACACGGGGAGGTATATACGGACAAAACGGTTAAATTACAGACAAAACGGTTAAATATATGGACAAAACAGTTAAATATACAGACAAAACGGTTAAATATACAGACGAAACTGTTAAATATACAGACGGAACAGTTAAATATACAGACGGAACAGTTAAATATACAGACGGAATGGTTAAATATAGAGAAACGGTTAATATACAGAAACTAGGGGTGTAAAGATTAACCGATTTGGATCGGTTATCGGTCTGTGACCTCTGCGATCTGAGTGTACTGGTCAGCGGAGCCCGGATCGGTCCAAATTCACTACGAAAGGTCCGATGCACCGGATTTACAGCCAAGAATGGGTTTGCTAGCTCCTGAGCGGTCTCTGTCATGGTGCAGAAGCCGCCTGTGTGTGTCTGCGTTCTTTAGCGAACGGTGGGTGGTTCACTTACCTGGGGTTGAAGCTTATTGGCTGGTTAACTGCCAATCATGTGAGCGGCGCGGGCTGTATGCGGAAGCGAGCACAAAATGTTTGCACTGTATAGCCGTGTCCCAATTCGCATTGTGCGGAGGGCGGGTTTCCCGCCGCCTCGTCTCGTCAGGAGATCTACTCTATGGGTAAGCTAAGCTAAGTTTCCTTTTATTGAGCTGTTGTTTAAGTTAATTTGGTGCGCTACCGCTATTTATGGACATGGTTCCTATACGTGGTTAACTTTTGTGCCAGTGTTGTGTCGCGGTGATTAAACTTTCACTGTCGGTCTGATGTTTCACTATCGGCTCAGTAGTCTGCAGTAGACCATAACAATTGTATGACACTAGCGTTTTTATTGTCACGGTTAGTGGATTGGGTGATTTATTTACACAACATTCATGTATTGGCAATGTATATTTGATTTGGGCTAAAACTAACTTGGCTAATTTACTTTTGTGTGGAAAATACAATGTATAATCAGAATTGGTGCATTTCTGTATTAAATACGTATGATTTGTGTGTATAGAAATGTACTTCACACACACACAGATGATTTTTGTCTCAAAGGAGACTGAGGTAATGTTATGAGATGGAGAGAAAGTATTATTCAGTGTTAAGAGCTCTCTCTGATTTTCATTTTTTTGTTAAGAAAAGTTAATTACAGGCATAAAAAGACATGTTGGATTTAACATGCTAATGTTTTCTATAACTGCCTAGTAATATCTATCTTCTTGTCAGTGATATGTTGCACTTTTATACAGTTACTGAAACTGTGACTGAAGCACTTATTCTGATTCATTCAGATTTTTGCCTTTAATAGGCAACTTGCTTGTTTTATAACTACTTTTTTATTTTTGATATCTACCTTATCTACCTTTGTACTGAATCGAAATTAACCGAACCGGATCGTATCGAATCGTATCGAATCGAATCGTACCGGATCGTTTACTAATTTTATGAATCGTCCCTGAATCGAGATTTGAATCGAACCGTTTTGTGAGTGAAAGATTCACACCCCTAACAGAAACGGTTAAATATACGGACGGAACGGTTAAATATACAGATGAAACGGTTAAATATACAGACAAAACGGTTAAATATACAGATGAAATGGTTAAATATACAGATGAAACATGGAGCAGACCTGAAAGTCGAGATGAGAATGTGTGAATTAAAAATGAGTTTTCCATGACTGAAGTCTAGACAGAAAGTCTAGACTTAAACATTGTCAAGTATTTGTAATATCTCCTTTCTCTTTCTCTCTCTTTTCCTCTGCATACTCTCTCTGTTTCCTTTCCCACCCCTCTATCTCTCTCATTTCCTCTCTCTCGCTCTCTTTCTCTCTGCCCACCCTCTCTCCCTCTCTTCCCTTCTCTTTCTCTCTCTTTTCCTCTCCCTCTCTCTGTTCCCCCTCTCTCCCTCTGTTTTCCATCCTGATTCTTCATGGACCAGGACTCTCTCTCCCTCTCTCCCTCCCCCCCTCTTCTTTCTCTCTCTCTTCCATCCTGATTCTTCATGAACAGGACTCTCTCTTCCCTCTCTTCTCTCTCTCTCTTCCGTCCTGATTCTTTATGAACAGGTTTCTCTCTCTCTTTTCTATTCCGATCCTTCATGGACCCGGACTCTCTTTCTCCCTCTCTTTTCTCTCTCTTTTGCATCCTGATTCTTCATCAACAGGTCTCTCTCTCTTCTCTCTCTCTTTTCCATCCTGATTCTTCATGAACAGGTCTCTCTCTCTTCTCTCTCTCTTTTCCATCCTGATTCTTCATGGACCAGGACTCTCTTTCTCTCTCTCTCTTCTCCCATCTCTCCCTCTCTCTCTCCCTCTCTTCCATCCTGATTCTTCATGAACAGGACTCTCTCTTCCCTCTCTTCTCTCTCTCTTTTCCCTCCTGATTCTTCATGAACAGGACTCTCTTCTCTTCCCTCCTCTCTCTCTCTTCCATCCTGATTCTTTATGAACAAGTTTCTCTCTTTTCTATTCCGATTCTTCATGGACCAGGACTCTCTCTTCTTCTCTTCTCTCCCTCTCTTCTCTCTCCCTCTCTTCCATCCTGATTCTTCATGGACCAGGACTCTCTCCCTCTCTTCTCTCCCTCTCTTCTCTCTCTCTCTCTTCCATCCCGATTCTTCATGGACCAGGACTCTCTCTCCCTCCCCTCTCTCCCTCTCTCTCTCTCCCTCTCTTCCATCCTGATTCTTCATGAACAGGACTCTCTCTTCCCTCTCTTCTCTCTCTCTTTTCCCTCCTGATTCTTCATGAACAGGACTCTCTCTTCCCTCTCTTCTCTCTCTCTTTTGCCTCCTGATTCTTCATGGATCAGGACTCTCTCTTCTCTCTCTCTTTTCCCTCCTGATTCTTCATGAACAGGACTCTCTTTCTCTCTCTCTCTCTTCTCCCATCTTTCCCTCTCTCTCTCTCTTCCATCCTGATTCTTCATGAACAGGACTCTCTCTTCCCTCTCTTCTCTCTCTCTTTTCCCTCCTGATTCTTCATGAACAGGACTCTCTCCCTCTCTTCCATCCCGATTCTTCATGGATCAGGACTCTCTCTTCCCTCTCTTCTCTCTCTCTTTTGCCTCCTGATTCTTCATGGATCAGGACTCTCTCTTCCCTCTCTTCTCTCTCTCTTTTCCCTTCTGATTCTTCATGGATCAGGACTCTCTCTTCTCTCTCTTCTCTCTCTCTCTTCCATCCCGATTCTTCATGAACAGGACTCTCTCCCTCTCTTCCATCCCGATTCTTCATGGATCAGGACTCTCTCTTCCCTCTCTTCTCTCTCTCTTTTGCCTCCTGATTCTTCATGGATCAGGACTCTCTCTTCTCTCTCTTCTCTCTCTCTCTTCCATCCTGATTCTTCATGAACAGGACTCTCTCTTCCCTCTCTTCTCTCTCTCTTTTCCCTCCTGATTCTTCATGAACAGGACTCTCTCTTCCCTCTCTTCTCTCTCTCTTTTCCCTCCTGATTCTTCATGAACAGGACTCTCTCTCTCTCTCACAAACCCCGTCCTAAACTCGTCAGAATCACATTCCCTGTTCTGTTGATTTAAACTGATCTCTTTACACGGCGCCGCGTTGTTTACGTTTATTTCATCTTTCTTCTCTTTATTTTCCGGGGTCATTTCCAGCGTCTATTTCCAGTTCTCGTTGTTCAAATCTTGCCTTGTCCAAACAGCAGCCATTTGAGCTCGGATCCATTTGCACATCAATCAGGAGCACGTTTGCGCGCGGAATAAACAGAAAATAAACACATTAAAGAGGATGTATCGGCGGGCTGGTTTCACGGGGCGTTCGCAGACGGCTCCGGGAATATGAAAGCAGAGCATTTCCATTCGGGCCCAGCTGTGAGGAGACAAACCCGCATTACTCCTGCTGTTTCCTCTGAGCGCACACACAAATATGGACTTTATGTGGTTGTTACTCACAAAACAAACGCACAAATGTACAAACGAAAATCTGCTTCTCCAAGGGCCCATTTTATTGTTTCAGATCTGTTGTTTCCTCATCAAAAAACACACCCAAAGTTGTGTTTTGTTTCATTCACACATGTTAAACACACAAACACAGACCCTGCAGATTTAGCACTAAAACTGGACTAAACCAGGACTAAACCAGGACTAAACCAGGACTAAACCAGGACTAAACCAGGACTAAACCAGGACTAAAACTGGACAAAAACTAGACTAAAAACTAGACTAAAACTGGACTAAACCAGGACTAAACCAGGACTAAACCAGGACTAAACCAGGACTAAACCAGGACTAAACCAGGACTAAAACTGGACAAAAACTAGACTAAAAACTAGACTAAAACTGGACTAAACCAGGACTAAACCAGGACTAAACCAGGACTAAACCAGGACTAAAACTGGACTAAACCAGGACTAAACCAGGACTAAACCAGGACTAAAACTGGACTAAAACTGGACTAAACCAGGACTAAACCAGGACTAAACCAGGACTAAACCAGGACTAAAACTGGACTAAACCAGGACTAAACCAGGACTAAACCAGGACTAAACCAGGACTAAAACTGGACTAAACCAGGACTAAACCAGGACTAAAACTGGACTAAACCAGGACTAAAACCAGGACTAAAACTGGACTAAACCAGGACTAAAACTGGACTAAACCAGGACTAAACCAGGACTAAACCAGGACTAAACCAGGACTAAAACTGGACTAAACCAGGATTAAAACTGGACTAAACCAGGACTAAACCAGGACTAAACCAGGACTAAAACTGGACTAAACCAGGACTAAACCAGGACTAAACCAGGACTAAACCAGGACTAAAACTGGACAAAAACTAGACTAAAACTGGACTATACCAGGACTAAAACTGGTCTAGACCAGGACTGAAACTGGACTATACCTGGATTGAAACTGGACTAAAACTGGACTAAAACTGCACTAAACCAGGACTAAACCAGGACTAAACCAGGACTAAAACTGGACTAAACCAGGATTAAACCAGGACTAAACCAGGACTAAAACTGGACTATACCTGGATTGAAACTGGACTAAAACTGGACTAAAACTGCACTAAACCAGGACTAAACCAGGACTAAACCAGGACTAAAGCTGGACTAAACCAGGATTAAAACTGGACTAAACCAGGACTAAACCAGGACTAAACCAGGATTAAAACTGGACTAAACCAGGACTAAAACTGGACAAAAACTACACTAAAACTGGACTATACCAGGACTAAAACTGGTCTAGACCAGGACTGAAAGTGGACTAAAACTAGACTAAAACTGGACTAAACCAGGACTAAAACTGGACTATACCTGGATTGAAACTGGACTAAAACTGGACTAAAACTGCACTAAACCAGGACTAAACCAGGACTAAACCAGGACTAAAACTGGACTAAACCAGGATTAAAACTGGACTAAACCAGGACTAAAACTGTACTATACCTGGATTGAAACTGGACTAAAACTGGACTAAACCAGGATTAAAACTGGACTAAACCAGGTCTAAACCAGGACTAAACCAGGACTAAAACTGGACTAAACCAGGATTAAAACTGGACTAAACCAGGATTAAAACTGGACTAAACCAGGACTAAAACTGGACTAAACCAGGTCTAAACCAGGACTAAACCAGGACTAAAACTGGACTAAACCAGGATTAAAACTGGACTAAACCAGGACTAAAACTGGACTATACCTGGATTGAAACTGGACTAAAACTGCACCAAAACTTGACCAAACCAGGACTAAAACTAGACTAAACCAGGACTAAAACTGGACTAAACCAGGATTAAAACTGGACTAAACCAGGACTAAAACTGGAGGGGGTCAGAGGTCTCACACAGGGCTGACACTCAAACCTGCAGATTTCGGCTGAGTTTTTCTCTCAAACTGAAAAAAACCCAAAACAAAACACCATCCACCTTGTGATGTCATTGTGTGGTGATACAGGAATTGCTCCACTGTGTTTTTAAACTCCACACACCTTCACTAGAATCATTTGGATCATTTCAGCCCTGGAATTGCAGATCTGTACTGTAATAAAAGTAAAAAAAAGCTGTTAACTTGAAAATTACAGCTTCATGACATCACAAGGTGGAACAGAGCATTTTGAGCTTTGGAGATAGAGAGAACAACAAAACAAAACTCAACTGTTTTTCAGGAGGTAACAGCATTCTAACGTGTTTTAGGCCCCGTTTCCACGTACACTGGTATTTTTAAAAACAGAGACATTTCCCTTCGTTGGTACACATCTTTTACACGCAAAGGGCGAATTCACCTCTGAAAAACTCCAGCTAGAGTGGAGATTCTGGAAAACTACGGTTTGTCATTTGTGTGTAAAGTGAGATAAACAGTTTTAGGCAGCTGACGCACAAAAAGTGTGATTCTGATTGTCTTGCAGAGCGTTCTCCTTCGTTTTCAGAGGCGAATTTGCCGTTTGCGTGTAAAAGATGGGAACAACCAAAGGGAAATGTCTCAGTTTTTAAAAATACCAGTGTACGTGGAAACGGGGCTTATTTTGGAAAATGGAGGGAGAGAAACATTTGTTTCTCAACATACCCTAAAGCTCAGAAGGTCCTTGTTTAGTCCTTATTTTGTCCTGGTTTAGTCCTGGTTTAGTCCTGGTTTAGTCCTGGTTTAGTCTTGGTTTAGTCTTGGTCTGGGCCTTCTTTTGTCCTGGTTTAGTCCTGGTTTAGTCCTGGTTTAGTCTTGGTTTAGTCTTGGTCTGGGCCTTCTTTTGTCCTTGTTTAGTCCCGGCTTAGTCCTGGTTTAGTCCTTGTTTAGTTGTGTTTTAGTCCTGGTTTGATCCTTCTTTTGTCCTTGTTTAGTCCTGGTTTAATCCTGGTTTAGTCCTTGTTTAGGTGTGGTTTAGTCCTGGTTTGGTCCTTGTGTAGTCCTTGTTTAGTTCTGGTTCAGCCCTTGTTTAGTCCTGATTTAGTCCTTGTTTAGTCCTGGTTTAGTCCCTGTTTAATTGTGGCTTAGTCCTGGTTTAGTCCTGGTTTAGTTGTGGTTTAGTCCTGGTTTAGTCTTGGTTTAGTCTTGGTTTAGTCTTGGTCTGGGCCTTCTTTTGTCCTTGTTTAGTCCTGGTTTAGTCCTTGTTTAGTGCTGGTTTAATCCTGGTTTAGTCCTGGTTTAGTCCTTGTTTAATTGTGGTTTAGTCCTGGTTTAGTCCTGGTTTAGTTGTGGTTTAGTCCCAGTTTTGTCCTTCTTTTGTCCTTGTTTAGTCCTGGTTTAGTCCTTGTTTAGTGCTGGTTTAGTCCCGGTTTAGTCCTGGTTTAGTCCTTGTTTAGTGCTGGTTTAATCCTGGTTTACACCTGGTTTTAGTCTTGATTTTAGGCTTGGCTTAGTCCAGGTTTTTGTGACAGTGCTCTGAAGGGGGAGCGACTTAGCGTGAGTGAATACATAATTTTCGAAACAATAAAAGGTAGTAAATCTATCTAAATATGTGTTACCGTTTGTACCCCACAGAAGTCAAACGCTCCTCGCTGAACATCGCCTGAGCTGCATCCGAGCAGACGGCGGCCGTGGGAGGCCCATTAAAAGTGTTCGGATGCAGCCGGAGGTGACAGCGGCGCGACCTCTGACAGGAAACAGGAAATAGAAGCTGTGAGCGGGTTTCAGATGAACCTGACGAGGGACGGAGGAGGAGGAGGACGATGTTTAAAGGAGAATTAACGTTTTTTACAATCTGAGCTTTATTTCGGTAATAAAACAAGTTGTTTTACTCACCCATAGCACTTTGGTGTCATTTGGAGCATTTCCGGAGATGTTTTAGATTAGCGATATCGGTTAACGTGAGTGCTTGGGGTACAACGTTGCAGTCACCAAAATAACACAAAATGTATCACTTTTCAAATGACAGAAGCTCAATGTCTTAGTCTACACTTTAGTTTGAGTCAAAAGTGCCTCTAATCCGAGATTTAGCCATAGTTTGGAGTAGATGAGGACAGTGCGCATGTGCTCAGTCACAGCAGAGAGGAGACCACTTCCCTTCAAACTGAAAACTACCACTTCATGACATCACCAGGTGGAACAGAGTGAGTTTGTTTGTTTTGGATGAACTTGGACTCTGTTATAGTTTTGTTTTCCTTAGGCCCTACAGACTTTTCTAGGTTTTTTATCGTCTCCTCGTCTGTTTGTCTCGGACCAAACTTAAATGCAGTTTGGAGACCTGCCCTCTGTAAAGTTCTTTTAAAAGAAACACTGCGGAACCTTCAACCCGGGGAGCTGTTTTACTGCGAGGAGAAAAATACACTTTAATTGGACAGTTTTGTGCCATCGTAACCTTTGGTTCGACCTCTGCTGTAAATATAGAACAGAGACGTGACGGTCGTAACTGTCCAATTAGTCCTGGGTTAGTCCTGGGTTAGTCCTGGTTTAGTTCTGGGTTAGTCCTGGGGTTAGTCCTGGTTTAGTTCTGGGTTAGTCCTGGGGTTAGTCCTGGGTTAGTCCTGGTTTAGTTCTGGGTTAGTCCTGGGGTTAGTCCTGGGTTAGTCCTGGTTTAGTTCTGGGTTAGTTCTGGGTTAGTCCTGGGTTAGTTCTGGCTTAATTCTGTTTTTGTCTTGATTTAGGCCTGATTTAGTGTTGGTTTAATCCTGGTTTATTCTTGGTTTAGACCCACTTTAGTCTTGGTTTAGTCCAGGTTCAGTCCTGGTTTAGTCCTGGTTCAGTCCTGGTTAAATCTGGTTTTAGTCTTGGGTTAGTGTGGGTTTAGCTCTGGTTTAATTCTGGTTTAGATCTATTTTAATCTTGAGTTAGTCTTGTTTCACTCCTGGTTTAGTCCTGATTAAAACAACTAAAACGATCAAAGCCGTGATTGAAACCAAAACCAACAAACCACGCTCTCTCTCTCTCTCTCAGTCTCTCTCTGTCTCTCTCTCTCTGTCTCTCTCTCAGTCTCTCTCTCGCTGTCTCTCGCTCTCTGTGTCTCTCTGTGTCTCTCTCAATCTGTCTCTCTTACTTTCTCTGTCTCTCTCACTCTCCCTCTGTCTGTCTCTCTCTGTCTCTCAGTCTCTCTCTGTCTCTATCTCTCTCTGTCTCTCTCTCAGTCTCTCTCTCTCTGTCTCTCTCTCAGTCTCTCTCTCGCTGTCTCTCGCTCTCTGTGTCTCTCTGTGTCTCTCTCAATCTGTCTCTCTTACTTTCTCTGTCTCTCTCTCTCTCCCTCTCTCCCTCTCTCTCTCTCTCACTCTCTCTCTGTCTCTCTCACTCTCTTTGTCTCTCTGTCTCTCTCTCGCTGTCTCTCTAACTCTCTCTCTGTCTCTCTCCCTCTCTGTCTTTCTCTCAGTCTCTCTCTCTCAGTCTCTCTGTCTCTCTGTCTCTCTCTCTCTCTCTCAGTCTCTCTCTGTCTCTCTCTCTCTCTCCCGCTCTCTCGCGATTAAAATGCGATTAATTAGATTAATTAATTACAAATCCAGTAATTAATGTGATTATTTTTTTAATCTCCTGGCAGCACTCGTGGTTAAAACATCATTAAAGTCCATTTTACAAAAAACACTTTTATACTTCCTCTGGACTGGTCTGGTCCTGAAACCGTCTCCATGGAAACAGTGGACAAATCACGGTTTTAAATCACTTTTATTTTCATAAAACTTGTACAAACTTTACGTAAACATTATATTTAACTGTGCGTCTCTCTCTCTCTGTCTCTCTCTGTCTCGCTATTGCTCTCTCTCTATCACTCATTCTGTCTCTCTCTCTGTCTCTCTCTCTGTGTCTCTCTCTCTCTCACGGTCTCTCTCTCTGTCTCTCTCTGTCTCTCTCTGCCTCACTATTGCTCTCTCTCTATCACTCATTCTGTCTCTCTCTCTCTGTCTCTCTCTCTCTGTCTCTCTTTCGCTCTCTCTGTCTCTCTCTCTCTCTCTCTCTGTCTCGCTATTGCTCTCTCTCTCTATCACTCATTCTGTGTCTCTCTTTCTCTCTTGCGGTCTCTCTCTCTCTCTCTCTGTCTCTCTCACGGTCTCTCTCTCTCGCTGTCTCTCTCTCTCTCGCTATTGCTCTCTATCACTCATTCTGTCTCTCTCTCTCTGTTTCTCTCTCTCTCTCTCTCTCTCTGTCTCTCTCTCTGTGTCTCTCTCTCTGTCTCTCTTGCTGTTTCTCTCTCTCTTGCTCTCTCTCTCTCTCTCTCTGTCTTGGTCTCTGTCTCTCTCTCCCTCTCTTTTGCTGTTTCTTTCTCTCTCTGTCTCTCTCTCTGTCTTGGTCTCTGTCTCTCTCTCCCTCTTTCGCTGTCTCTCTTTCACGCTCTCTGTCTCTCTCTCTCCATCTCTCTCTGTCTCTCTTGCTGTCTCTCTCTCTCTCTGTCTCTCTCTCTCCCTCTCTCTCTCGCTGTCTCTCTTTCGCTCTCTCTCTCTCTCTCTCTCTCTCTCTTGGTCCCTGTCTCTCTCTCTCTCGCTATCTCTTTCTCTCCCTGTCTCTCTCTCTCTCTGTCTCTCTCTCTCTCTCTCTCTGTCTCTCTCACTTTGTCTCTCTCTCTCTGTCTCTCTCACTCTGCTGTCTCTCTCTCTCTGTCTCTCTCCCTGTCTCTCTCTCTCTCTCTCTTTCGCTATCTCTCTCTCTGTCTTTCTCTCTCTGTCTCTCTCTCCCTCTCTCTCTCTCTCTCTCTCTCTCTCTCTCTCTCTCTCTCTCTCTCTCTCTCTCTCTCTCTCTCTGTCTCTCTCTGTCTCTCTCTCTCTTCTCTCTCACTCTGTGTCTCTCTCTCTCTCTCTCTCTCACTCTGTGTCTCTCTCTCTCTGTCTCTCTCTCTCTCTCTCTCTCTCTCTCTCTCTCTGTCTCTCTCTCTCTCTGTCTCTCTCTCTCTCCCTGTCTCTCTCTGTCTCTCTCTCTCTTCTCTCTCACTCTGTGTCTCTCTCTCTCTGTCTCTCTCACTCTGTGTCTCTCTCTCTCTGTCTCTCTCTCTCTCTGTCTCTCTCTGTCTCTCTCTCTCTCTCTCTCTCTCTGTCTCCTGAATCCGTCTCCATGGAAACAGTGGACAAATCACGGTTTTAAATAACTTTAATCTCCATAAAACTTGTACAAACTTTTACGTAAACATTATATTTAACCGTGCGTGACTCATGTTCCTTCGCCGCTCGCCGTGATCCTGCGTTTGGACCTGCCCGGTTCACCTGTCAGCGCCGCTCCAAAAATAAAACCACCAAACGTCACTTTTAATGAGACAAGATTTAGACTCCACAAACGTCCACGACCACGGCTCCACGTCCTCGCCACGTCCTGCGTCCTCGCCACGTCCTGCGTCCTCATGTCCCACTCTGTGATTGGAACAAGTATTTTAGAACCTTCAGCTCACACTGCTGTAGGTAAAGCACAGTGACATAATGAGGTTTTTTACACCAGATGCCCTTCCTGACGCACATCTACACCTTTTCCTCCCCTCCTCGCTCTCTCACTTCTCTTTCTCTCCTCTCTGTCTCTCTCTTGTTTCCTCTCCTCCACCTCTTTCTCTCTCTGTCACTCTTTTCCTCGGCATCCTCTCTCCCTCACCTCTCTCTTTTCCTTTCTCTCTCTCTCTCTTCTTCTCTTTCTCTCCTCTCTGTCTCCCCCCTCTAGCTCTCTTTTCCTCTCCCTCCTCTCTCTCTCTCTCTCACCTCTCTCCTTTTCTTCTTCCTCTCCCTTTCTCCTTTCCTCTGTATCCTCTCTCCCTCTCTCCCTCTCTCTTTTCCTCTCTTTCTCTCCTCTCTCTCTTTCTCTCTCCCTCTCTCCCTTTTCCTCTCTCCTCTCTCATTCTCTCTCTTTCTCTCCTCTCTTTCTTTCTCTCTCTTTCTCTCTCCCTCTCTTTTCCTCGTTCTCTCATCTCTCTCTTTCTCTCCTCTCTCTCTCCCTGTCCTTTCCTCTCTTTCTCTCTCTGTCTCTCTGTCTCTCCCCCCTTCCCCTTCCTTAGACTTGGTTTAGTCCTGGTTTAAACCTGGTTTAGTCCTGGTTTAGACCTGGTTTAGACTTGGTTTAGACCTGGTTTAGTCCTGGTTTAGACCTGGCTTAGACTTGGTTTAGTCCTGGTTTAGACCTGGTTTAGTCCTAATTTAGACCTGATTTAGACTTGGTTTAGTCCTGGTTTAGACCTGGTTTAGTCCTAATTTAGACCTGATTTAGACTTGGTTTAGTCCTGGTTTAGACCTGGTTTAAACCTGGTTTAGTCCTGGTTTAGACCTGGTTTAGACTTGGTTTAGTCCTAATTTAGACCTGGTTTAGACTTGGTTGAGTCCTGGTTTAGACTTGGTTTAGTCCTGGTTTAGACCTGGTTTAGACCTGGTTAAAACCTGGTTTAGTCCTGGTTTAGACCTGGTTTAGACTTGGTTTAGTTCTGGTTTAGACCTGGTTTAGACTTGGTTGAGTCCTGGTTTAGACTTGGTTTAGTCCTGGTTTAGACCTGGTTTAGACTTGGTTTAGTCCTGGTTTAGACCTGGTTTAGACTTGGTTGAGTCCTGGTTTAAACCTGGTTTAGTCCTGGTTTAGACCTGGTTTAGACCTGGTTTAGACTTGGTTTAGACTTGACTTAGACCTGGTTTAGACTTGACTTAGTCCTGGTTTAAACCTGGTTTAGTCCTGGTTTAGACCTGGTTTAGACTTGGTTTAGTCCTAATTTAGACCTGGTTTAGACTTGGTTGAGTCCTGGTTTAGACTTGGTTTAGTCCTGGTTTAGACCTGGTTTAGACCTGGTTAAAACCTGGTTTAGTCCTGGTTTAGACCTGGTTTAGACTTGGTTTAGTCCTGGTTTAGACCTGGTTTAGACTTGGTTGAGTCCTGGTTTAGACTTGGTTTAGTCCTGGTTTAGACCTGGTTTAGACTTGGTTTAGTCCTGGTTTAGACCTGGTTTAGACTTGGTTGAGTCCTGGTTTAAACCTGGTTTAGTCCTGGTTTAGACCTTTTTTTTTTTTTTTTTTTTTTTTTTTTTTCCCATTGCATTTATATAGCGCCTTTCATGACATGCCTTGTCATCCCAAAGCGCTCCATAGTTCACCGTTCATTCACTCCACACTTGGTGGTGGTAAGCTACCTTCTGTAGCCACAGCTGCCCTGGGGCAGACTGACGGAAGCGAGGCTGCCAATCTGCGCCATCGGCCCCTCCGACCACCTCCAACACTCACGCACACTCCACTTTCATACTAGGCAATGTGGGTGAAGTGTCTTGCCTAAGGACACAGCGACAGTTTATTGCAACTGGCGCCCCACTGTGGCACCTGGAATTCCCAGCGGTCTCCCATCCAAGTACTAACCAGGCCCTGCCTTGCTTAGCTTCTGAGATCTGACGGGATCAGGCTTTGACAGGCAGGTATGGCCACTAAACCAGGTCTAAACCAGGTCTAAACCAGGACTAAGTCAAGACTAAACCAGGTCTAGACCTGGTTTAGACTTGGTTTAGACTTGACTTAGACCTGGTTTAGACTTGACTTAGTCCTGGTTTAGACCTGGTTTAGACCTGGTTTAGACCTGGTTTAGACTTGACTTAGTCCTGGTTTAGACCTGGTTTAGACCTGGTTTAGACCTGGTTTAGACTTGACTTAGTCCTGGTTTAGACCTGGTTTAGACTTGGTTTAGTCCTAATTTAGACCTGGTTTAGACCTGGTTTAGACCTGGTTTAGACTTGACTTAGTCCTGGTTTAGACCTGGTTTAGACCTGGTTTAGACTTGACTTAGTCCTGGTTTAGACCTGGTTTAGACCTGGTTTAGACTTGACTTAGTCCTGGTTTAGACCTGGTTTAGACCTGGTTTAGACTTGACTTAGTCCTGGTTTAGACCTGGTTTAGACTTGGTTTAGTCCTAATTTAGACCTGGTTTAGTCCTGGTTTAGACCTGGTTTAGACTTGGTTTAGTCCTGGTTTAGACCTGGTTTAGACTTGGTTGAGTCCTGGTTTAAACCTGGTTTAGTCCTGGTTTAGACCTGGTTTAGACCTGGTTTAGACTTCGTTTAGACTTGACTTAGACCTGGTTTAGACTTGACTTAGTCCTGGTTTAGACCTGGTTTAGACCTGGTTTAGACTTGACTTAGTCCTGGTTTAGACCTGGTTTAGACCTGGTTTAGACCTGGTTTAAACCTGGTTTAGTCCTGGTTTAGACCTGGTTTAGACTTGGTTTAGTCCTAATTTAGACCTGGTTTAGACTTGGTTGAGTCCTGGTTTAGACTTGGTTTAGTCCTGGTTTAGACCTGGTTTAGACCTGGTTAAAACCTGGTTTAGTCCTGGTTTAGACCTGGTTTAGACTTGGTTTAGTCCTGGTTTAGACCTGGTTTAGACTTGGTTGAGTCCTGGTTTAGACTTGGTTTAGTCCTGGTTTAGACCTGGTTTAGACTTGGTTTAGTCCTGGTTTAGACCTGGTTTAGACTTGGTTGAGTCCTGGTTTAAACCTGGTTTAGTCCTGGTTTAGACCTGGTTTAGACCTGGTTTAGACTTGGTTTAGACTTGACTTAGACCTGGTTTAGACTTGACTTAGTCCTGGTTTAGACCTGGTTTAGACCTGGTTTAGACCTGGTTTAGACCTGGTTTAGACCTGGTTTAGACTTGACTTAGTCCTGGTTTAGACCTGGTTTAGACCTGGTTTAGACCTGGTTTAGACCTGGTTTAGACTTGACTTAGTCCTGGTTTAGACCTGGTTTAGACTTGGTTTAGTCCTAATTTAGACCTGGTTTAGACCTGGTTTAGACCTGGTTTAGACTTGACTTAGTCCTGGTTTAGACCTGGTTTAGACCTGGTTTAGACTTGACTTAGTCCTGGTTTAGACCTGGTTTAGACCTGGTTTAGACTTGACTTAGTCCTGGTTTAGACCTGGTTTAGACTTGACTTAGTCCTGGTTTAGACCTGGTTTAGACTTGGTTTAGTCCTAATTTAGACCTGGTTTAGTCCTGGTTTAGACCTGGTTTAGACTTGGTTTAGTCCTAATTTAGACCTGGTTTAGACTTGGTTGAGTCCTGGTTTAGACTTGGTTTAGTCCTGGTTTAGACCTGGTTTAGACCTGGTTAAAACCTGGTTTAGTCCTGGTTTAGACCTGGTTTAGACTTGGTTTAGTCCTGG
Source organism: Paratrypauchen microcephalus (assembly GCA_036785185.1). Lineage (NCBI taxonomy): Eukaryota > Metazoa > Chordata > Actinopteri > Gobiiformes > Gobiidae > Paratrypauchen > Paratrypauchen microcephalus. The sequence continues at coordinate 874,395 of JAVJIX010000119.1, read as the reverse complement.
TTTAGACCTGGTTTAGACTTGGTTGAGTCCTGGTTTAGACTTGGTTTAGTCCTGGTTTAGACCTGGTTTAGACTTGGTTTAGTCCTGGTTTAGACCTGGTTTAGACTTGGTTGAGTCCTGGTTTAAACCTGGTTTAGTCCTGGTTTAGACCTGGTTTAGACCTGGTTTAGACTTGGTTTAGACTTGACTTAGACCTGGTTTAGACTTGACTTAGTCCTGGTTTAGACCTGGTTTAGACCTGGTTTAGACCTGGTTTAGACCTGGTTTAGACCTGGTTTAGACTTGACTTAGTCCTGGTTTAGACCTGGTTTAGACCTGGTTTAGACCTGGTTTAGACCTGGTTTAGACTTGACTTAGTCCTGGTTTAGACCTGGTTTAGACTTGGTTTAGTCCTAATTTAGACCTGGTTTAGACCTGGTTTAGACCTGGTTTAGACTTGACTTAGTCCTGGTTTAGACCTGGTTTAGACCTGGTTTAGACTTGACTTAGTCCTGGTTTAGACCTGGTTTAGACCTGGTTTAGACTTGACTTAGTCCTGGTTTAGACCTGGTTTAGACTTGACTTAGTCCTGGTTTAGACCTGGTTTAGACTTGGTTTAGTCCTAATTTAGACCTGGTTTAGTCCTGGTTTAGACCTGGTTTAGACTTGGTTTAGTCCTAATTTAGACCTGGTTTAGTCCTGGTTTAGACCTGGTTTAGACTTGGTTTAGTCCTAATTTAGACCTGGTTTAGTCCTGGTTTAGACCTGGTTTAGACTTGGTTTAGTCCTGGTTTAGACCTGGTTTACACGCTGTCTGCATAAACCTGGTTTAGACTTGACTTAGTCCTGGTTTAGACCTGGTTTAGACCTGGTTTAGACTTGACTTAGTCCTGGTTTAGACCTGGGAGACGACAGGACATCTGAAGAATCATGTCTTAGTCCTGGTTTAGACCTGGTTTAGACTTGACTTAGTCCTGGTTTAGACCTGGTTTAGACTTGGTTTAGTCCTAATTTAGACCTGGTTTAGTCCTGGTTTAGACCTGGTTTAGACTTGACTTAGTCCTGGTTTAGACCTGGTTTAGACTTGGTTTAGTCCTAATTTAGACCTGGCTTAGAGTTGTTGACATGTGAGATCTGTGGCGACTCCGCTCACAGTCAGAATGTCTGTTTTTCGGTTTTTAGGTATTTTTGAGCTCTAAAACCACCTGTAATTGATGATAAAAGGAGAAGTTCAATTTGTCAACTGGACAAAGTTTGTTTGGTTGAAAACGTTTCGCCGCTCATAACGATCCCTATTCATCCCTACACGACTGTTTTTCACACCTCTGGCCCTGACCTGGCTCTAGCCCTATTGTTCCCCTGTTTGCTTGATCTAGGCTTAAGAATGGAATTATAGATGGGATGCAAATTATGTCTGACTCCACCATTTCTGTTCAGAGAAGGATTCTCTTTTTTGACAAAAATAGCCTCTTTAACTCCCCTCTCAAACCAGTTCTTTTCCCTGGCTAAGATCTGAACCTCACTGTCCTCAAACGAATGGCCCGTGGCTTCTAGGTGAAGATGTACGGCAGATGACGGTCCACTCTGGCACGCCCGCCTGTGTTGGTACATCCTCTTGTGAAGTGTCTGTTTGGTTTCCCCAATGTTGCGCTCACTGCAGTCTTCACTACACTGAATGGAGTAGACCACATTGCTTTGTTTGTGGCTCGGTGTTTTGTCCTTTGGGTGGACGAGTTTTTGTCTTAAAGTGTTTGTGGGTTTGAAATAAACTGGGATTTCATATTGTCTGAAAATCCTCTGTAGTTTTTCCGAAACGCCGGCCAGGTACGGAATCGCTACCCCTTTCCTCCTGGGTTCGGATTCTCTGTTGTCTTGTTTCTTGCCCTTGTCTCTCTTGGTTTTGTTAACAGCCCATTTGGGATATTCAGTGTAGTGAAGACTGCAGTGAGCGCTACACTGGAGAAACCAAACAGCCACTTCACAAGAGGATGTACCAACACAGACGGGCGTGCCAGAGTGGACCGTCATCTGCCGTACATCTTCACCTAGAAGCCACGGGCCATTCTTTTGAGGACAGTGAGGTTCAGATCTTAGCCAGGGAAAAGAACTGGTTTGAGAGGGGAGTTAAAGAGGCTATTTTTGTCAAAAAAGAGAATCCTTCTCTGAACAGAAATGGTGGAGTCAGACATAATTTGTCTCCCATCTACAATTCCATTCTTAAGCCTAGATCAAGCAAACAGGGGAACAATAGGGCTAGAGCCAGGTCAGGGCCAGAGGTGTGAAAAACAGTCGTGTAGGGATGAATAGGGATCGTTATCTAGACGCCAGAGAAACAAAAGACGGAAACCAATGAGATAGTGACTGCGTGCACATGGTAGGATTGGATCAGGATTGGGTTGGTTTTTTCACACTTGCTCGGCGGGTGGTCTGTTGTCCAATCCGAGTGCACATGCATGTCACGCAATCAGATTCAGCTCAGCGACCTGGCACGCTCCGCAACGCTATGTGGCGCTGTAGTCCAACTACTTACGGGTGATGGCTACTCCATAAAAACACAACACAACACAGCTGTCTGGCAGTATACTGCGATGGCTTTTCCAGGAGTTTGACAGAGCGGCAGTGGCGTACTTGTTGTGCATTCTGCAGTTAAAGGCATTAAATTTGTAGCTATGGGTTTATCGTTCATTTATGTAAGGTCTGGGGAAAATTACACAACCACACTTTCATTTTGTATGTCTTTGTAATGCTTAGCTTATATTCTGTTGTCTCTTCCACTCTCGGTTTTGTCCTGTCTGAGTGAAAAATTTCCACACTGATTTTAATATTTACGTTTTTAATATTTAAGTCATACAACAGTTTAAAAAAAACACTCTTCTGATACTAAGTTACCACATACTCTTATTCCTTTATCGGGCTTTAAGCAAACAACGCGTTTCGATTCTACGTTATGTCCATAGTCCCGAAATGGTGGAAGATGGGACTTGTTGGTGCCGTGAAGAACGCTGTCGTAATGCGGGCAAGTTGTACGGTCTTGACCGCTCTCCCGTTGTTCTTTCTTGCCGTGGCGTTTTTCCACTTGATTTTGATTTGCTCCGGGGTCCGAGCAAACCCTGCCTCGGTCCTCGGTCGGTTTGGAGTTTCCCATGTGCACGCAGTCATTAAATAATTCCAGAAAAGACAAAATTTACCGCACACTCGCACGCGCACACACTTTTATTGGGCTAAGAGCAAACAACGCGTTTCGATTTTACCTGGCGAAACGCGTTGTTCGCGCTAAGCCCAATAAAGGAATAAGTAAAGTCAAGTGAGTGTGTGGTAAACTCCTTTCTGGAATTGCCCTGTGCGTTACGTTCATAGTCCAGATATGGTGGAAGATGGGGCTTGTTGGTGCCATGCAGGACCGCTGTCCTGAGCCATCGTAATGCGCTCTCCCGGTGTTCTTCTTGGCTGTGGCGTGCGCTGCCCTGGGGTTTTTCCATTTGATTTTGATTTGCTCAGGCGTCTGAACAAAACCTGCCTGCTCCATCTTCAACGCTATCTTCTGATAAAGACTAGCGTTTCTTGTGCACCGTCCGTCCATAAAGTTTTAAATGTTTATCTCTCGCACCTGGTGCAGCATGAACCCAGTTTCTTCATCTGTCCAGTAGTGCGTGCTTGTTGATTTCTTCGCAGCCATGTTTTCTTCTGAAACAACAATTGGTACCGAGAGGCACCCCCTACCACTCTTACAACTTCTGGGTGAAATTCCTGAAATTCCTGGCGCCCATGCGCAGTATGCTAATCCAATACGAAATCGTTCACATGAGGACGCCAAGTGGTTTGCTATCGGCCTAGGCCAGGGGTTCCTGGGGGATGGGGCAAACCAATCCCAATCCAAGCCAATCCCTGTGCACATGCAGCCGTTACGACCCCAATCACTTTGCAATCGGTTTGGAGTTTCCCATGTGCACGCAGTCAGTTTCGGAAAGTAGTTAGCTAGTTAGCTCCTCCCTGCAGCAACATATAAGCAAGTGTCTTACCAGTATTCTAATTAGAGCTGATGAAGCCTCTTGGATGAGCGGCGAAACGTTTTCGACCAAACAAACTTTGTCCAGTTGACAAATTGAACTTCTCCTTTTATCATGGATTCTACCTGGACGACTGAGGGACTTTTCACGCACCTGTAATTGAATAAAGGAAGAGCTGTTTAATGTCACACTGTGGAACATTCCAGGCTGATCAACGACATCTCCATAGAAAAAAAAGTTATGTAGTGCACCTTTAGTGCTGATTTATGGATAAAATGGTGAAATAAAACCCAGAGGATGCCATAGAGTGGGTTAATACGAACATTTTAAGACCAAAACGTAAAGTCTTGGCAGCAGTTACAGAGCGCTGGGTGACGATTTTTCAAGAGAAAGTAAATTAGAGCCAGAATCGATGGAGCCAGAACCAGGTCTAAACCATGACTGAACCAGGACTGAACAAGGTCTGAAACAGGGACTGAACCAGGGACTGAACCCAGACTAAACCAGGACTGAACCAGGACTGAACAAGGTCTGAAACAGGGACTGAACCAGGGACTGAACCCGGACTAAACCAGGACTGAACCAGGACTAAACCAGCACTAAACCAGGTCCAAACCAGGTCTGAACCAGGTCTACACCAAGACTGAACCAGGACTGAACCACGTAAACCAGGACTAAACCAGGACTAAACCAGGTCTAAACCAGGACTAAACCAGCACTAAAACAGGTCTAAACCAGGTCTAAACCAGGTCTAAACCAGGTCTCAACCAGGACTAAACCAGGTCTAAACCAGGTCTAAACCAGGACTGAACCAGGACTGAACGAGGTCTAAACCAGGTCTAAACCAGGACTAAACCAGGTCTAAACCAGGATTAAAACAATCAAAGCTCTGATTGAGTATGGGCCCTGTGACGCAGCTCCGCGACAGGGCCTATACAGAGAAACGTATGAGTCACCGCGTATGGGCCCTGTGGCGCAGCTCCGCGTCTGGGCCTATTGAACAAAGCCTGACTCAGAAACCGAATCCTCAGCCGCTTAATCCGACGCTTCCCTATTCAACCGGGAACAAAAGAGCTCCAAAAATGTTTCATAATACGGCATTTTGAACGGAGGGGAATGGGAAAATATAGAACACGAGTAGGTGGAAGAACAGAGGAGGCGTCTGGGGAGGGGGAAGTCTCAGTGTCCCGATAGCTGCCCACGCAGAGGCTTTAGTTAAGTGCTTAGCAAAGTCAGCTAATTATGGAATATTAGAGGAGTTTGCATGTTCTGCCTGTGAGATCATAGACTGTTTATATGAAAACACATGGCTAACCTGTTTGCCAGCATGTGGTTTAGACCTAGTTTAGACCTGGTTTAGTCCTGGTTTAGACCTGGTTTAGTGCTGGTTTAGTCCTGGTTTAGACCTGGTTTAGTGCTGGTTTAGTCCTGGTTTAGACCTGGTTTAGACCTGGTTTAGTCCTGGTTTAGTCCTGGTTTAGACCTGGTTTAGACCTGGTTTAGTGCTGGTTTAGTCCTGGTTTAAACCTGGTTTAGTGCTGGTTTAGTCCTGGTTTAGACCTGGTTTAGACCTGGTTTAGTCCTGGTTTAGTCCTGGTTTAGACCTGGTTTAGACCTGGTTTAGTCCTGGTTCAGACCCGGTTTAGACCTGGTTTAGACCTGGTTTAGACCTGGTTTAGACCTGGTTTAGTCCTGGTTTAGACCTGGTTTAGACCTGGTTTAGTCCTGGTTTAGTCCTGGTTTAGTCCTGGTTTAGTGCTGGTTTAGTCCTGGTTTAGACCTGGTTTAGACCTGGTTTAGTCCTGGTTTAGTCCTGGTTTAGACCCAGTTTAGACCTGGTTTAGTCCTGGTTCAGACCCGGTTTAGACCTGGTTTAGACCTGGTTTAGTCCTGGTTTAGACCTGGTTTAGTCCTGGTTCAGACCCGGTTTAGTCCTGGTTTAGTCCTGGTTTAGACCTGGTTTAGACCTGGTTTAGTCCTGGTTTAGTCCTGGTTTAGACCTGGTTTAGTGCTGGTTTAGTCCTGGTTTAGACCTGGTTTAGTCCTGGTTTAGTCCTGGTTTAGACCCAGTTTAGACCTGGTTTAGTCCTGGTTCAGACCCGGTTTAGACCTGGTTTAGACTTGGTTTAGTCCTGTTTTTGACTTGGTTTATTCCTGGGCCCAGACTCAATCACAGCTTTGATCGTTTTAGTCGTTTTAGTCGTTTTAGTCGTTTTAGTCGTTTTAGCCGTTTTGGTCGTTTTGGTCATTTTAGTCGTTTTAGTCGTTTTAGTCCCTTTAGTCCCTTTAGTCCCTTTAGTCCCTTTAGTCACTGGTTGAATGTTTTTATTGAAATGTAAAATGGATAAAAGCGTCGCCTACACAAAAGGAACCGGCGAAACCTCCCACCACAACTGCAGGCGCAATCTGTTTGTGATTCTAAATGAACACTCGGAATGCATTATTCAGTGTGGGGCTAGTTTAGCTCTTTTTTTACTTAGACCTGGTTTAGACCAGGTTTAGACCTGGTTTAGACCTGGTTTAGACCTGGTTTAGACCTGGTTTAGTCCTGGTTTAGACCTGGTTTAGTCCTGATTTAGTCCTGGTTTAATCCTGATTTAGACCTGGTTTAGTCCTGGTTTAGACCTGGTTTAGTCCTGGTTTAGACCTGGTTTAGAGCTGGTTTAGTCCTGGTTTAGACCTGGTTTAGACCTGGTTTAGTCCTGGTTTAGTCCTGGTTTAGACCTGGTTTAGTCCTGGTTTAGTCCTGGTTTAGTCCTGGTTTAGACCTGGTTTAGTCCTGGTTTAGACCTGGTTTAGACCTGGTTTAGACCTGGTTTAGTCCTGGTTTAGTCCTGGTTTAGTCCTGGTTTAGACCTGGTTTAGTCCTGGTTTAGACCTGGTTTAGACCTGGTTTAGACCTGGTTTAGACCTGGTTTAGTCCTGGTTTAGACCTGGTTTAGACCTGGTTTAGTCCTGGTTTAGACCTGGTTTAGTCCTGGTTTAGTCCTGGTTTAGAGCAGAACTAGTATTGTATTTCTCACTTACCTGATGCATTCTGAGTGTCCTAAATTTTCACCGTGATGAGTTTGTAAGAGCTTTTCACAACTTTCAGACGTCAGACGTGAGTTTCGCTGTGAAGCTGACGGCTACTAGCATGCTAACAGTGCACCTCCTGATGATTTAGAATTGGATGCAGACGGGACGCAGTGGACTTATTTTGGCCTCAAGAGCTGCTTTTAGTTTTTTTTTCTCAAATACACGGGGGAAAATGTGGTACAGGCCCTTTAAAAACATATACAGGAGGATGGGAGGGCATCTGACACACTCTCTTTCGTCTCTTCTTTTATCCTCTCATCTCTCCCTTGAGTCCTCTTCTTCTCCTCTCCTTCCCTCCTCCTCTCTTCTTCTCTCTTCTTCTCTTTCTCTCACTCCCCTCCTCCTCTCCTCTCCTCCTCCTCTCCTTCCCTCTTTCTCTCTTCTTCTCTTCCTCTCTTCTTCTCCTCTCTTCTTCTCCTCCTCTCTTCTCTCTCTCTCCCTTTCCCCTCGTCTCCTCTCCTTCCCTCTTCGTCTCTTCTTCTCTTTCGTCTTCCTGTCTTCTTCTCTTTCTCTCCCTCCCCTCCTCATCTCCTCCTCCTCTCCTATCCTCTTTCTCTCTTCTTCTCCTCCTCCTCCTCTCTTCTCCCTCCCCCCTTGTCTCCTCTCTTTCCCTCTCCCTCCTCTCCGTCCCTCCTCCTCTCTTCTTCTCTTCCTCTCTTCTTCTCCTCCTCTCTTCTTTTCCCTCCTTCCGTTCGCCTCTCTTCATCTTTTCCTCTATTCTTCTCTTTCTCTCCTTCCTTCCTTCCTTCCTTCCTTCCTTTGGATAATCAGGAGATATTTTCCAGCGTTTTCTTTCTCTGTCTGACTCAGAGCCTCCTCTCCTCCCCACCTTCCCTCGCTCCCTCTTCCTGTCCTTTCTTCCATCTCTTTCTCTCCCCCTCTCCCTCTCCTCCTTCACTCTCTCCCTGTTTCTTTTTCTTTCCTCTCTTCTCCCTCCCTCACCTCTGGCCTCCTCATCCTCCACCCACTCTTCCTCTCCCCGCTCGCCCCTTTTTTTCTCTTCCTTTATCCTCCTATTCTCTCGCTCCCTCTCCCCTTTACAGCTCCATCTCCATACCCCTTCCTCTCTTATTCTCCTCCTCTCTTCTTCTCTTACTCTCCCTCCTCTCCTCATCTCCTCTCTCCTCCTCCTCTCCTTCCATCTTTCTCTCTTCTCTTCTTCTCCACCCATCTCTTCTCATTCCATCTCCCTCCTCTCCTTCCCTCCTCCTCTCTTCTTTTCCTCCTCTCTTCTTCTCCCTCCCTCTCACCCTCCTCTCCTCGTCTCCTCTCTCCTCCTCCTTTCTTTCCCTCCTCCTCTCTTCTCCCTCTCTCCCTCCTCTCGTCTCTTCTCTCCTCCTCTCATTCCCTCTTTCCCTCCTCTCCTCGTCTCCTCTCTCCTCCTCTCCTCGTCTCCTCTCTCCTCCTCTCATTCCCTCCTCTCCTCATCTCCTCTCTCCTCTCTTCTCCCTCTCGCCCTCCTCTCCTCATCTCCTCTCTCCTCCCCCTCTCTTTCCCTCTCTCCTCTCTTTCTCCATCTCTCCCTCCTCTCCTCGTCTCCTCTCTCCTCCTTTCTTTTCCTCGTCTCCTCGTCTCCTCTCTCCTCCTTTCTTTTCCTCCTCTCCTCATCTCCTCTCTCCTCCTCTCGTTCCCTCCTCCTCTCTTCTCCTCTCTCCTCTCTTCTCCCTCTCTCCCTCCTCTCCTCGTCTCCTCTCTCCTCTCTTCTCCCTCTCGCCCTCCTCTCCTCATCTCCTCTCTCCTCCTCCTCTCTTTCCCTCTCTCCTCTCTTCTCCATCTCTCCCTCCTCTCCTCGTCTCCTCTCTCCTCCTTTCTTTTCCTCCTCTCCTCGTCTCCTCTCTCCTCCTTTCTTTTCCTCCTCTCCTCATCTCCTCTCTCCTCCTCTCGTTCCCTCCTCCTCTCTTCTCCTCTCTCCTCTCTTCTCCCTCTCTCCCTCCTCTCCTCGTCTCCTCTCTACTCCTCCTCTCTTTCCCTCTCTCCTCACTTCTCCGTCTCTCCCTCCTCTCCTCGTCTCCTCTCTCCTCGTCTCCTCTCCTCCTCTCGTTCCCTCCTCCTCTCATCTCCTCTCTTCTCCCTCTCTCCCTCGTCTCCTCGTCTCCTCTCTCCTCTTCTCTTTCCTTCCTCTCCTTGTCTCCTCTCTCCTCGTTTCCTCCCTGTGGTCTCAGACGACAGTTGTCTTCTTCACGGAGGAGCAGTGGGGGGTCCTGTTGTCTCTCCAGGGGGCGCTGTTCTTCACGGAGGAGCAGTGGGGGGTCCTGTTGTCTCTCCAGGGGGCGCTGTTCTTCACGGAGGAGCAGTGGGGGTCCTGTTGTCTCTCCAGGGGGCGCTGTTCTTCACGGAGGAGCAGTGGGGGTCCTGTTGTCTCTCCAGGGGGCGCTGTTCTTCACGGAGGAGCAGTGGGGGTCCTGTTGTCTCTCCAGGGGGCGCTGTTCTTCATGGAGGAGGCCTCCTCACCTCTGTGTGTGTGGGACGTCCTGCTCCCGCTCTCCAGGGGGCGCTGTTTTCTGGATGCTCAGACTCCATCCAAATGATGAAGATTCAAACACTTAAAATAAAAAATAGAAAAAAAATAGAACACAAAATACATGGAATAGCAAAAAAAAAAAAAAAGACCAAGAGACCGGAGTCAAATGAAGATACCAACCATGCAGAAAAAAAAATCAAAATTCTGCTGCTGTAAGAGATCCCGATATTGTCAACGACCTGGTCTTCTCCCCAAGCCCTGATACAGCACAAGACCTTCAGAGCTGCTCAACCTGGACGGTGGTAAACAACGTATTTATGAGCATACGGTTTCCATAGGTTGGTGTAATGGGCTATCCACCTGTTCCCATACGTCAACTATTGGTAAACTCCTCTCCTGCTATTGGCTACCACTATATATAGGTGTGGGGGCGGCAGTAGCTCAGTTGGTAGAGCATATGTCTTGTGATCCAGGGGTTAGCGGTTCGAATCCTGCTCTTGACGGGTTGACCGCATATGATCCCAGCTCCCACAGATGAGCGCTGCCATTGTGTCCTTGGGCAATACACTTAACCCCACCTCGCCCCCAGTGTCTGTGGACACTGGTATCTTCACCATGGCAGAAGATACATCAAGGTCTGTTGTGACGTGAGCCGTCCTCCTGTGGACCCACCACCCGCGGAAGGATTCATGGGGGCTCGACCCAGAAAATGGAAAAGCGGACGTTTGTATATCTGCCTAATTCAACATTAAATACTAATAACCTCAATCTTGAGTCTATGCCCTTTTTAACGATCCCTTTCCTAAAACTCACAGGACCTTCAGAGCTCTAAAGGTCTGGAGGCACCAACCAATTTATTTGTGGCTTGTAAAACAGTTTACTGTAGGGGCTAATGTCGGTGTTAGTCGGTATTTGCACATAACATCATCATCATCATCATTTAGCTCCAGCGAAGGGGGGAAGGGGTCCCGTCCCCGTCCGTTGAGCCGACCAGATGAACCAGTTTTTTCCAGTGCTGGCGGTCTTGGGCCAGCTGCTCTGCATCCTCCAGCTCTGACTCCAAGTTGTTGGAGGTCGCCTGCGATGACGTCGAGCCATCGGGTGTGGGGCTTGCCTCGTGGTCGTTTCCAGCCTGCTGCCTTCGGATCAAACTGGAGGATGGCTCTCGTGGGATGGTCAGCAGGAAGGCGGAGGACATGACCGAACCAGCTGGTGCAGCGTTGCGCAGCCAGGCAAGATGCTCTGGGCCGGCGTGTGCGAGCTCTCAGCACCTGGTTGGAAACTCGCTGGGGCCACCTGATATTTTCGATGGTGCGAAGAGCTCTGCTATCGAAGCCATCTACTCTGGCAGCCAGACAGGAAGGCCCCTTGAGCCCACTCTTAAAAACACGAACGTTCTCTGCAGCCCCCGTTTACCTAATAAAGGAATACTCAAACACTCCAGGTGTGTTTTTTAAGGAGGTAACGGGATTCTAACATGGCCTAAAGCTTCACAAGAGTCCATTTTGTGAGCTTTATGTAAACCTCACACCGCTGAACAATGTCATATCAAGTGCCTTTGTTCGTTTAATTACAGCGTTTTGGGGATCGGGAGCTCTTGACATTTTCAATCGACTCATCTGCTCAAAAATAACACCGTTCTGATTATTTTTAATGAACAAACATAAAACCACTCACCCTGAACTGAGTCACCCCAAAGCCACCGCGCTGTCGGTATTTTCGTTTAACCTCCGTTTTGGTGTCAGTCGTGTTAGTCACCACGGTAACAGGCTAAAACAGTCAGTAATTTAGTGATGTCATAGTTCCACATGGAGGCAGGGGGTCACAATGAGTTTTTCTAGGTATTTTTGAGCAATAAAATCACCAGTAATTGAATAAATGTAAAGTAGAGCTGTTTAAAGTCACACTGCGGGACATTCCAGGCAGAGCAATGACGTATCCATAGAAACAAGAAGGTCACAGAGCCCCAACCAAAAAGTTACAGAGTGCACCATTAATATTATGGATTAAAGTCCTTTTAACTGAATAATGCCTCCACTTTGTCTGTTGATACTTTGCACTCCAACTGGAGGCACTGCTGTGTCTGGAGCAGGGTTATCGTAGTTAACAAACGAAAACGAATGAAAAAACGAAAACTGAAATTGAAAAAATAATCTTCGTTAACTAAAATAAATAAAAACGATAATTAAAAGAAAAAACGATAACTAACTGAAACTGTATTGTGTGTTTACAAAAGTAAAACTAACCGAAATTATTAGTGTTGTCAGGCAATTAAATTTTTTAAATCTAATTAACTCATTCACTGCCGGCCTGTTTTCAGAATTCTATCCCCCAGAGTGCCACAGGTTTCAGTAGAATTTCACTGATTTTCCAAGACCCACAGAATACTGAGTTCTTTGACTATATAAACATGGGACACATCAAAATAAAGTGTCGACTCTCTTCTTTCACCTGGAAAAAAAATTATGTTTCTAACCTTTTCGGTTCTCAAATAACTGATAGTAGAACATAGGGAAGTTTCAGCAAAAACACTGGTTTTTGAGCAAGAAATGGAGAAAACGACCGTTTAGTTCAGGGAAGGATTTCGAGCAGATCAGTGACTTTGACATCAATATTTATTGATTTAGTGACACCTCAAACATCTAAAATAACAGAGAAAGAGATTTTTGATGACAAAGTACATTTTTTATTTACAAATATAAGAATATAAGGCTCTGTGAATTGAAAATTCGTTCAAATCAATAGTGCCAAGAGATGTTTACAGGATATAATATCTTTTCCTATAAAATAGAACTTTGTTGAGGCTTTGTCTGAGGCCCAGAGTACAGACCCATAATAAAAACTAATACACACACACACACACACACACACACACATATATATGTACATACACACAAGCCCATGCATAAACCTTTACACACACACAGCTACACACGCGCACGCACACGCGCGCACGCACGCACACACGCACACACGCACGCACGCACGCACGCACACACGCACACACACACACACACACACACACACACAACTTCATTCATTACAATTACCATACACTGCTCACTGCTCCAAGTCAGTAAACTTCTTCTCTGGAGCTGTCGTAGTTCTGAGGAGACTCCCTGGTCCGTGCAGCGCACACAGGACACGCCCCCTCCTCGGGCACAGCAGATCTCTGCTCAGACCTCGCTGCTTGATCCGGCTTGTCTCTGCGATCCTCTGATCCAGGATCCTGGGTCCCAAGAGCAATCTGATCGCTCCATAGGCGCTGATCAACAGTTGTCTGCTTTTCCGGGTTCCCTGGCCTCGCCATCTTACTACTCTGGCCAATACACCATACACACGCTGCACTCCTCCTTTCTTCCCCGGCTCTGATCGGCTAATAATGATACAACATCGCCATCTACAGGTTGAGAGATGTAAATTACACCTCAAAAGTTGCTCCAGGCCGTAACCTAGCAACCCCCGCTGAAAAAAGCAATTGACGTCTATAGACGTCACGGCACTCAACGGTTGGATTCGAGGGGACGTCAATAGACGTCTCCGGCATTGAATGAGTTAATTACAGGATTTGTAATTAATTAATTAATTAATTAATGTAATTAATTAATTAATCAAATTAATTGCATTGTTTAGATGAGAGAGATTGTGAGTGAGCGATCGAACGAGTGAGTAAACAAACAAACCCACTTTACGATTGAGTTCGTCAGTTTTCAAGTGATCGCTTTGCTCATTTGTTTCTCAAATTCTTCGAGCGTGATTTGGTGGTTCGGTGGTTTGGTGAAGTGCGCTCACGCTCGCTCTATCACCGGTAACGATGGAACGTGTCTGAACGTGTTTATCGTTCAATTGATCCGTCAGGCTGGAGCAGCTTCGGTGATCGGAAAATTCTTTTTGACAAAAGGCGTTCTTGTTGATGCTCTTCATTCTTTTTATAAATAAACTCGCCGTTCAAAGTCCCTGGCAGCGATTCGCTCGCCGCACGCCAAATTTAGGCTGCAGCTTGTGGACTGCGTTTCACCCCTAAAAAAAAGGCAAGCACTCAAACAAAAAAAGTAGGGCTGTCAGTTTAAAGCGTTAATTAGATTAATTAATGACACAGCAAATGAACGCGTTATAAAAATTAACGCAATTAATTATGAGCGGCAATTCAACGTGCATTTTAAATTTGGCGTGCGGCGAGCGAATCGCTGTCAGGGCCTTTGAACGGCGAGTTTATTTATAAAAAGAACGAAGACGAGACGATCGACAAGAACGCCGAGATTTGGAGCTTTTGTCAAAAAGAATTTTCCGATCACCGAAGCTGCTCCAGCCTGACGGATCAATCGAACGATAAACACGTCCGGACAAGTTCCATCGTTACCGGTGATAGAGCGAGTGTGAGCGCACTTCACCAAACCAACAAACCACCGAACCAACGAACTACCAAACCACCAAACCACACTCACAGAATTTGGGAAACAAATGAGCAAAGCGACCACTTGAAAACTAACAAACTCAGTCGTAAAGTGGGTTCGTTCGTTTACTCGCTCATTCGATTGCTTGCTCACTCACTCACAATCTCTTTCTCTCTCTCCTTCATCCTTTCTTCTCTCCTCCCTCTCCTCCCTCTCTCTCTCCCTCTCTCCTCCCTCTCTCTCTCTCTCCTTTCCTCCCTCCCTCCCTCCCTCTCATTCTCTCTCTCTCTCTCCTCCCTCTCTCCTCTCTCTCCTCCCTCCTTTCTCTCCCTCCCTCTCGCCTCCCTCTCTCTCTCTCTAGCCCCTCCCTCTCTCTCTCATTCTCTGTCTCTCCTCCCTCTCTCCCTCTCCTCCCTCTCTCTCTCCTTTCCTTCCTCCCTCCCTCCCTCTCATTCTTTCTCCTCCCTCTCTCCTCC